>MU864355.1:103048-677372 GCA_033296905.1 Podospora australis
GCCCCCCCCCCCCCCCCCCCCCCCCCCCCCCCCCCCCCCCCCCCCCCCCCCCCCCCCCCCCCCCCCCCCCCGCCCCGCGGCAACTGCAAAGCAACCACACAACACGCAATGGGCAATTGCAACTGGCCAGACTGCAGCACGAAACATTGATGAACGAGTGCGCCTGCCTGTCTGTCTGCGTCTTTCTGTGAGGAAGAACAACGAGTTCGAGAGTGCCATCGCCCAGTTTTCCCCGCATGCAACACGGCACACACAACACGCCAGAATGGGAATGGGAAAAAGCAAGGGATGGGATATTTTGTGGAGGGAAAACCAATCATGTCTCAATTTCCCCGGAATCACAATGCGGGGAAAAGGGCTGTGAGTGGAAGGGAACATCAAATCCCTGGCGGTATGTCCGGGCACGGTTGACGAGAAGAGTTAGGTGCCACAGAGAGGCGTTTGGATGCAGACAATGGGCGAGAAGAGGGAACAATGTCGAGCAATCATCAGGTTTTGATGGTAAGGAAGTGCGAGGTAACGCAAGATGAGAAGAGTATGAGACTGATGATGTCCAAACTGACGGATCATCGTAAGAGCAATATGCCTGGACTGAAGGTAAAGAGACATGACACGGACAACTCGGCACGCACAACACGCGGACGGGAAAATGGATTGGATGCAACACGCCTTCCTCTGGGGAAAATCACGCCCGACAGCTTTTCGCAAGAGCAAACACCCTGGAATGGGCAAGGACGGGAAGACAGGACAGGCTGCCAGGTGGCCGCTGAGCTGGTGAGTTCGACACTGGGCTCGCCACCACAATTTTCGCCGATTCATCCTATCCACTGTCCTACATCTCTTGGATACGGTAGGTTTTTTTTTGCTGCTTTGAGAGATTACCAAGGAGGTAAAGATAAGTCGAACCCGAACGGAGTCGTCTTAACTGGACATAAGACTTCTGGGAGGAATGACCAATTGGACCAGGTGGGATTCAGAGCCCATCCAGGTAGGGAGTACTGGACTTATCCAAGTCTATACTGCGTACTCGATGCAGTTGAGTTATTTCCGGGTGTTTTCATGAGATGGTATGCACATCGGACTCCTACCTGTCGTTCTCTTCACAGGCCCAGCCATCGTGTATCGTGGCAATCCTCGAATCTGCGGATGGGTAATGGGGTAACACTCGGCTTTTGTAAGCCATTTTTCTAGGTATTAAGGTGTGTAGTGAATTATCGACGGCTTTTCGATTTTGTTCTTAACCCCCTCCCATCAGAAGGGGTTTATTGATGGCCATGCCACGACGGAGCGTTGAGCTGTCACTTTTAAGGGGTGACAAACTGTATCTATTCTGCTGAATACTCCCACCGTCGTCTTAGCACTATGGTGTAAAATTGTGCAATAAACCTATGTGAGTCTGACTGCTCTTCCTAGCGAATAGGACTATGTTCATCGTCTGAGGTACCCAATGCGCTCTTGGGCAACAGATCTCTCATGCCAACCTCATCTTCAGGGTGTATATAGTTATATAGATTTGGTGGCCTGGCACTCGCTGCTCGACTCCCATTATTTCGAAATTCGCAATTCTTCAAGAATTGACCAGCCAAAAAAAAAAATCCCCCAAAAAAAAAAAAAAAAAAATATTTAAAAAATTTTTTGCGCACCATATGAACTTGGCTCTATGGTCGATCGTTCCATGGTCTCGCACGAATGGATCGCGAATGGATTGCGAACCGTATCATACCGTATCCATGCGTTTCGTGAAAGGGGACTCTGGTCACTGCAAGTCTCGTCTCGGCAATTTCATCAAAAGAACGGAGAGAACCATGTACGTGCTCACAGTATTCTCACGGTCCACATTCGAGGTCCTCATATATCTATTGTCTATCGTTATTGCTAATCATAAGTTTTTCTTTCCATTGTCATTACCTATACGCACAAGCTACCCACACTTATGCCTTGACCAGCAAGCTGTGGCCAGTCATCTCCTCGGGAATCGGGAGACCCATGGCTTCCAAAACTGTAGGAGCAACGTCACCGAGGACTCCATCCTCCTTCTTTAGGCTCCAGCCCTCGGGGGCATTGGCCATGATGAAGGGGACCTTGTTGGTGGTGTGAGAGGTCTTGGGCTTGCCATCGGGGAACTTCATCTCCTCGGCATTGCCGTGATCAGAAGTGATGAAAAGGATGTAGCCCTCCTTCTTGCAACCCTCGAGGATCTTGCCGATAGCCTTATCGGTGGCGGCACAGCCGATGATGGCAGCCTCGTACTCACCCGTGTGGCCAACCATGTCGGGAGGAGCAAAGTTGTTCATGACGAAGGGGAACTTCTGCTCGCCTAGACGCTTGACAACTTGGTTGGCAACGCCATCGGCGCTCATTTCAGGGGCCTTGTCATAGGTGGCAACGCTCTTGTTTGAGGGCACCAGATCCTGAGACTCGTCACGGGTCTCCAGAGGGAAGACCTTCTCAACACCGCCGTTGAAGAAGAAAGTGACGTGAGCGTACTTCTCGGTCTCAGCAATGTGCACCTGCTTGACGTTCTGCTTACCCAGCCACTCAGCAAGCACGTTACCCATGTGCTGGGGTTTGAAGGCAATCTCGAAGGGGTAGTCGAGCTTGTACTGGGTCATGGTGACAAGATTGATCTTGGGATAGGGGAAGTTGGGCAGAGGAGACTGGTCAACGCCACCCAAAAGCTGAGTGATCTGGCGAACACGGTCGGAGCGGTAGTTGAAGAAGAAAACGTTATCGCCATCTGAAAAGCATTAGTACCTCGTCACCGCCGTTCGTCACACGGAATGAACAATACGAACCCTTGATGCGACCCTCCTGGCCACCCACAATGATGGGCTTCAGGAACTCGTCATTCTCTCCCTTCTCATAACGCTCCTTGACGGTCTGTACTGGATCAGAGCTCTGTTCTCCCTCGCCAAGAACCAGACCCTTGAGGGCGATCTCGTTGCGCTCCCATCTCTTGTCACGATCCATGGCATAGTAGCGACCAACAACTGTGGCGATCTCACCGACGCCAATCTCCTTGATGGTAGAGAGAAGCTCCTCCATGTAACCAGCTCCGGACTTGGGGTCCGTATCACGGCCATCACCAAAGAAGTGAATGAAGACCTTGGGGATACCGTACTCCTTAGCGGCCTTGAGAAGGGCATAAAGATGTGTTTGCTTGGCGTGCTGTTGATAGAGAATGTTAGCAACATAAATTCACCTCCTTTCAGCATGATCAACACCTACCACACCACCGTGGGAGACGAGACCGCAAAGATGAAGGCGCCCGTTGCTCTCCTTGGCCGCCAGCATAACCTTCTTGATGACGTCGTTCTCGCCAAGCTTGCCCTGCTTGATGGTCTGGTCGATGCGCACAACGTCCTGCCAGACGACGCGGCCGGCGCCAATGTTGAGATGTCCGACTTCGGAGTTGCCCATCAGGCCTTCGGGGAGACCGACAGCCAGCGAGGAGGCATCGAGCTCAGTGAAGCCAGTAGCGCTCTTGGAGAGCTCATCCATGACGGGGGTTTCGGCGGCAGCGATAGCGTCGCCATCCTTGGGAGACTCGGCGGAAGGGATGCCCCAGCCGTCAATCACGACTATACGACCGAATGAGCATCATAATCAGCCATCCTAGCTCCAGATATATCAGGATGTAGCCGATGACTAGGGGATAGTCAGGACGGCGAGGCGTAGAAGACGTACTCAGGCAGGCCTTGTGATCGGGGGCCATGGTGTAGGTAGATATAGTTTGTTAGGTAGTAGGAGAGTGGTGGGGTAGGTAGATTGCTTTTCGGAGGGTTCGATTAGGTTACTATACGACGTGGTGCAGCTGTCAACGTGGGTCACTTTGAATTCCTGTAGCTGTGAGATTGATCTAGGAACAGACGTACGTCAATTGGAATGCGGGATAAAGTGTTGATGAAAAAATTAAAATACCTTAGTGTAGCTGAAGCTTGCTTTTCGGGGGGTTTGTTGGGAAAGCCGATGGCGGGGTACTCTTTTGCTTGCCCAGACTCCCAGAGCTCCCATCTTGCTTCGAGTTTACGTCTCACCCCACCTGACGTCGATGTCACCCCCACGTTCCCCCTAAAGCATGCTAGCGCAGGTGTAACTTTCTCACGATCATACCAAGGACCAACCCAACGCAACGGTGGAGTCCTGTCAACTAATCCAATCGAATATTCGAAAGTTCCGGAAACTCGACATTGTTATCGCAAGAAGCCAGCAGGGTGTCCAAAATTGCTTTGTCTATAAAACTTCTTTTTCAACAATCACCCAACAACAAAAGTCAAGAACAACAGCAGCAAGCGACAACAGAACACAACAATGACAACCCGTCACGTCCCCGAAGGCCTCTCCCCAGACTCCGTCGACACCCTTACCGAGTTAACCTCCATCGTCGTCAAACTGCGCGCCGCCCAAGCCGCCGCGGCCGCGTCTCAAGCGCCCTCAATTGGACTCTCCGGGGCAGCAGGGCTCACCACCGGCGCGACTCCCGCCCCCGGCGCCGTGACGGGAACAACCCCTCTCCCCAGCGGCGCGCCCAACACCGCTGGACTCCTAAGCGTGAAAGAGCTTCCATCGGCAACTGATAATCTGAAACACAAGCTGCAGAGGGCCAAAGTGGCCTTGAAGACACTCAACGATATACAACGGGTGACGACGCAGCAGGAAGCAGAGATCCAGGCTTTACGGGAGCGTCGGAAGAAACAGGCCGAGATGCTGGCCAAGATACAAGAAGAGGGTATACAATTCGCGCGCGTCGTGGGTGCTGAGCACGGGGATGGAGACCGCATGGTGGAATGACTTGGAAATCTTGACGGCAAGCGGTCAATCACCATCATCACACCCTCTGTTACGGCACACATTCTCCCATGAGCAAACGGAAGGAATACGTCAGGTGGCAAACGGTATTATGATAATGATGCATTATAGGCGAAGGTTACTCCCGTCATCTTGTTATCTCGACACCCAGGTTTGAACCCGATCATGCAACCCCTCGAGGACATAGCTTGCCCAGAACCTCGTCGATACTCTCCCCCGACGACCCTTCAGAAGCATAGTTCCCCCAGTCCTCTTCCAAAATCCGTCCCTCCTCTGGCAACACGCTCCAATTCGGCGACTGCACGCCCGCCTTCAGCCACTTGAAGTCATCCACCTGATCCCACTGGTTTGTCTCTCCCTTCTGCTTCTCCGTCGTCTGCGAAGGAAGATTTGTCAGTACACTCATTTGTTACCCTCGAGTTTGGTGGTGGAAGCAAGTACTCACATAACACCCCGACGCCGGCGCGAACCGCAGCCCCTTGCAGTCTTCGATGATAGGGTGGCTGACACAGTACAGGTACAGATCCACATTCTCGCACTCGTGAATCCGCACCTGCCGCGACACCACCACAAGTACACTGTTCTTGACGCCTGTAATGTGGACCGCTCCGTCCGTTTGTCCGGCTACGACCAAGCTTCCCTCAATATTCCTCAGCGCCAGAGTCGAGAAAGGCGTGGCTTTTGTCGGGGCTGAGAGGTCGACAATGCACCTTCGCAGGCCAGTCAGCTGTCCCGCAGAGGTGGCACCTGCTGCGGTTGACGGGAGGATGATTTGCAAGCCAGCGTGGTTCGAGATGGCGATGGATTTTGCAGAGGAAAAGCTCGGCTTTCGGACTATACTCCCCGAAGAGTGGGAGATCTCTGCGTTGTAGTCTTTTCCGTCGGGAGCTTCCTCGACAGGTGGAAGCGTCGAGGGTGCAGCTGGGTGGCTGGAGGATGCTGTTGATTGGTTCGGGTTCCGACGAGCATCTGCCCCGTTAGTAGATGCAGCTGGAGCAGCAGTGGTGGTGGCTGCGCTGGCAGTTGGGCGAGGCTTGAACTGGAATCTGCTCTTGGGGGCGAGCTTGGCCCTTGCCTCGTCGAGCCCCTCGCGAAGAGCCTTGACGGCTTCTGTGTAGTTTCGCTGGTCATAGGCGGGCACGTAGTCTGATGCGTCGGCTACTTCATTGGAGAGGCGGGAGAGGCGAGTGAGGATATTCTCGATTGCGTCTTGGCGCTCGCCGCCGACTGTGGCTATGTTGGGCAGGTTGAGGATTTTGTCGCGGATTGCTTTTCCCAGACGTCAGTTTTGTTGATCTTCAAGAGGAATGAATGCAGAGATATCTTGTATGTGTATGACTTACTGGTTACTGAGATCTGAAATTGGCGGTAGAACCGCTCTTTGGGGTCTACTGGGGATGACATTTTCTCTTGTGTTTGATATATTATCGGTCCGTATGTTGCTTGGGTGATAGGTTGAAGTCTTCCTGAACTGTCGACGTTTCAGTGACTGAACGTCAAGCTGTTGACTTTAATCAGTCAGCCTTTTATATATGAGCCGATAGGAAGATAGGAGTGACGCAGGGACTACAGAAGCAGAGAGAGAGCAAGGGCAGAGTCGATCCAATAAGCAAGGTTTATAAAAATAAATAATAAACAAGAAATATCAATAGTTGCAAGTGGAAGATCTGGGGGGACGACGGACCGAGATTATGAGATTTGAAGCGAACAATTGCTTGTTCTTGGTAAGGTATGTGCTCAGCTGGGACCGGGAGGGGGAGAAGGAGATGCCCAAACAGTCCAGATGTTTTAAGTCAGGAGGCCCTTTGCCACTCACTTACTTCTGTGGCTAGATAGGTTGTTTTCTCAGTGACGACGGACGGGATGGACTACTTCTCTTGTTTTCTGCAACTTCTGTATGTATGTGAGGGTAAAGAAGACGTCCGGTCGGTAAGCTTTCAGTCTTTCACCGTCACACTGGCAGGTAGGTGTTGAGACACCAAAGGAAAGGGGGGTTCCGTGATACCGGGCGCCTTAGGTACCTTGTACAAAATGGCAGCTGTCTGCCGCTCACCCCTGGAAATAAGCACCAAAAGGTCCCCTGAAGAAGTGGAGAGAGATTCCCATGTGCCAGGTGATGGAGTTGACGTACCCGGTTTATTGGTGGGGTCCATTTCATGTAAAGTTTCCAAGCTACCAGTTGTCCTTGGCACAAACAGGACCCTGACCTGGATTTCCAGGGGACTTTGGATCATTAATAGGGGTTCCATTCTGGAGCAGAAGCTACCCAAACTTCTGAACATCTCATGTGGCGACTTGCATGTCCAAACAACAGTTCTTTAAAGCCTTCCATCTACATGTAAAAGGCAGAGCTCGAGTACCTACTGAACTGCCTGCTAAGGAAAATGCGGGTTCTTCATGTGGTTTTCAGGGTCCAAGGATGCCTACCTCGGTCATCGCCAGACCCTTACAAGAACCACAAGCAACGTCATTGTGCACCCGAACAGATGCATGCCGAGGTCACTGGTATGCGCCATCAGTGGATATCGCACTTGTCCTTGGTTGAGCAGCATTAGAACTGCAGCAAACCCGACGGAGATGGAGAGATCTTCACTCGGCATCCTTTTGTAACACAGAAACTCCACGCTACATGTGCTTTCGCCGAGACATTAAACGCCGGATTCATACGATATATCCCTCATAACCTTTTGTTTTTTTCTAAGCCGAGTGCCTTCCAAACACTATCCGTAGCTCCGTGTCCTCCCACCACCGTAATTACTTGGGTATCGTCTCCCATTAGACAATGCCGGTATGGACACTGGCATCGTCCTCTTCTTGGGCGCCGGCAGCGAGTTCACGGCGTCCCACATTTCCATGATGCCTGCCCTCTGCGCCGGGAGCATACTGTACTGCAAGCTGTAGAGGTTCTTGCGGTTCAGTGGCGGGACAAACTTGCCCGTCAGCAGGCACAGCACCACCCTTGGCGATAAGTAGTGCTTGCGTATGCGATGTCCCATCTGGAAATACTGATAAAACATCGCTTTGAAGTTCAGAGGTATGGACTGCACACGCTCGCGTTAGTTTGACGGCTCTTAGCGATGAGAACGGCGAGTGTTTACAAACCTTCAAGTGTATTATGGAGGTCGAAGGCAATGGCTTCGATGATGTGTCATTAACGGCATGTCTAAAATCCTGGGTATCTCGAAGTTCAAAACGAATTCCTCCTGTAAAGTGATCAGTAAATAAATCTCATGATAGAACCATGAACATTTGGAAAGGTACGAACCTGGTAACCTTCCCGGGTCCTTTATCCGAAGCATAAGTGCAAAGAGTGGAAAGTGATTTAGAAAAGAAAGCATGGTATCAAACACAGCTTTCAGTGAGATGATGGCCATACGGGCGATGGCGAAATTAAGGTAGAAAACTACCACGGTCGGGAGGAGGAAGAAGAGGAGTGTGAAGAGAATGGTGCCGACCAGCAGCTGATCCAGATCATAGTCGCATGAATCTATACGGTTTCGAAGAACATTGTGCTTCTTACCCCGGAACAGGTGAAATAGGGATATAAGTATGTTCAGCTGCCAGTGGTAAATGCGCGCGGAGGCGAGGTAGAACGAGTAGATGTGGATCGTCAGGATGGAAAGCAGGTCGGAGAGCATCGCTATTGGCATACTGGCACCGGCAAAGCTAGAAAACCCAATAAACCAGACAATGTGCGGCAAAACTGGACGAAGGGTATCAAGACAGCCTGTACCGACGTTAGTGGGTGATAGAATGATATCCAAGGCAGCCAAACTTACTTGACCAATATTCAATAACCCAAAGAAACAGGTCACCGAGGAATAGCGCCAGCTCGCTGTTGAGTTTTAGGCCTGCTGGCCAACCCATGAGCCACGAGATGCTGCTTTGAAGCGCGTCGACCGTGTAGCGGGTAAGAAGTTGGCTGATTTGCTCTCCGACCCAGGCAGAGTTGTCGATGATGTAAGACCCCAACGCAATGCCAATGATCACATCGTTGGCTACCAGCCACAAGCTGTTATAAAAGCGGATGTAGTCCGGGTGGCTTGTCGTGACACTCTCCCAGTCATTTTTCCTCAGTCGCAGCGTGACATACTGCATGGGCCAGTAACAAAACTGCTGAAGCCGAATTTCCACCTGTTGCGCCGTGGCCGAGATGTCCTTCAATGCAGCATACCTGGGTCTTGCCCGCCATTCCAGAACCGTGAGGAGCACCTCGGCAGCAACACGATGCGCCATCAGACCCAGCACAAAGAGCTTCTTGATAACCGGCAGGACGTAAGCCACAAACAGGTTCCATATCCATACGATAGCCGTGTCTCGCATAGTCGTCGCTGATTCAACCACTCTCTCGGAGACACTCAGACTCCTCTTAGGACGTGTTCCGATGCGGGAAACATTTTTCTGCATGAGCTTCTCGAGTTCCCAAGCCCAGTTGATTTGGTTCACAATCTTGGCCAACGCTCTCTCTTTGGAAGAGGGGACACGCTTGAAAATCGAATGCTGTTTGAGCTTCTCGACCAGTTGCTTCTTCTTTTCTTTCCTCAAATGCTCTTGCTTTTCATCGATTTCTTCTAGGCCGTCGGCGGAGTGGATTCTGGTATTCCCATGTTTGTCGCCCAAGGCCAAGGCAATGGGGTTTAGCGATATGTATTGCATCCTCCCTGGCAATGGCCGTTCAAAAAGAATGATCTGGATGCTCGAGGCCCGAGCGCATGTGACCGCGGGGACCCGTCGTCCTGAGCCTGTCGCTACCCGGATCCATGATGGATCGATTTCCACAGACTCGGGTGTGTTCGACAGTCCCAGAACATGTAACGCAGACTGGCCGCAGAGCTCGTAGATTCGGTTGACGGGATGAGGGGCGTTTCGCGTGAGGGTGCCGAGTTTGAGAGCGCTCTCGACATTTCGGGGCTATCTCTGGTCAGCCACACCGAGTTCCGTCGACAAATTCCAAACCATAGTATAGATGAACACACCTCTACTTCTTCCAAAATTGCCAGCACAAAAACGTCCAACGCAGAGTTCCTCCACCCCACCACCACACCCCTCAGGTCAGACCGCGGGAGGTCAGCCGGCCAGAATACGCGCATCAAGCCATCATGCTCTGGCATGACAGACAACAGCGTAGACGGTGGGTCGCCTAGAAAGAGCCCCGTCTTCTCAGTTGTTCTCTAGCCGAAACTCCGGACCCTGGTGCACGTGGATGCTGATAATAGAAGTTTGGTCAGTATAGACTCGGATTGGTGAGTATGGGCGAAAACGGAGGATCGTCGTACCAGGTTCGATTCTAGAGTTGCGAGACGTTCCACGGGGATGAAGATCAGGACGAACACAAGAGTGAGTGCGGCAAAGCCTTTCGCGGCGCGAGACTGTGCGAGACGACTTTGTCAGAAGGGAGAAACGCAAGTACCCCCAGGGCGAGGAAGGGTTTAAAGTGCTCACAACCACTCCGTAATCCCAGGCAAAAATGGCAAGTTCGTAGAGGCGGGTGACGAGGTCCCATCGAGCGGTAATGTAGCCAGCTACGAAGATGCCGAGAGTCAGGATAGAAAAGGGGTGCATAGAATCGCGAATGTCCTTGTTATCGGTGGAGCATGCCGAGCCCGTCTAGAATTCTTGAGGTAAGTGGTCCAGTGTGCTACGTGATATTCAGTCGATCAGTCGCGCAGAGTTAGAGAATGGCTGTCGTCGCCGAATTTCTACAAAAAGATGGATTCGGCCTTTTTGGTCGTTGTGCGTGGTCTGGGGAGACCCAAGCAAAGCCTCGGCGGCGCGGGTGTCGGAAGCTTAAGGAGACAGAACGGGTGGAGATGGGCAGTCGAACGAAGCCCGCCAATTTCTTGGGGTTCGAGGGAAGCTTGTCGAGCTTGTTCAAAACCCGGGTCCAGAACGATGCGCTTCCTTGATCGATGGTGGATTGGATTCAATTTCCAACCTGCCCCCCGTCACCACGGAACGTTGACGACCAATCAGTGAGGTCCAAATGTGCATCGCGACGATCCACTTTTCGATTGCCATGTTACCGCGGGACAGCCCGCCAAGATGTGTGAATAATGGGGACTACCTACCGGAAGGGTATGATCTTTTCGACTAGACGCCTTTAAATAAACTTTTTACACCTGCAACTTCTTTTCGAATGTATTAACTAATTAATACTATGAGTACTTGTTGAATTTAAATGCGTCCAACTTTTTAAAATATAGCTATAGTGTTTATGGCAATGCGTATAAGGCCGAGTTAGCACGGTTTAGCGGAAAAGATTATACCCCCCCAAAAAATTAGTCCCTATTATTCACATATTCACACAGCGTGCCCGGTTTCGTGATTTTGCTGCGTCTCGTTGCGAACATAGACAGTTGGAGGTTAATTATTACATTGACTCGTAGGTACAACCTCAAATGGTTGCATTTGCCATATCTAGCAGTCTTCGTGGCGTGGGATTCAATGAGAAGATACAGAAATAGAAATAACCTGGAAGTTACCAGAGCCCAAAGAGAGGTGCTGAGAGCAGGCATATCTGTTCGTAGTTTGTGTATGAATCCACATATAAATTGCAATCTTGCAAAGGGAATCAGAAGATGCGTAAGGTAGTTTTCAGGTACAAATGCAAATTTCATTCCTAACGCCATTGGCTTTTGCAGTCAAAAAAATAAAAGAAAAGAAACAGAGATCATAGTAGTACAACGGGACTGGAGACCAATTCCCACTTATTAGAGTTCTCTGGAGAGATGGAATGTTAGTCGGAGCACAACTGGAGCGCAACGGGCTATATACACACTTGTGGTTGACTTACATTTCTTCTTCCCCAACAATGCTGCATCGTTTTCCTTATTATCTTCTCGAGCTTCTTCAACCAGTTTGTCAATGCCGCGCTCCTTTAATGCGACCTAAGTTATTCGACGTTAGATCTCCGCCTTGTTGTCCCAATCGAGGTAATCTCAAGGCTTACATGTAGGCATTTACTGTACTCTTTGAACAACCCGGCGCATTCATTGTTATCTGTGGTACTTATGCCTCGAAGATATTCTGCGAGGGAGTCAGAACCAAACAACGTCTTGAAATATTGGAATAGTGCAATTTGAACCTACTCTCGCTGTACCATTTCAGGAAGCAGGTATCGTAACGTCTAGATAGACCGACCAAAGATTAGCCGATTACTGTACATGCAGCAGCAAAGTTGAAACTCACTCTTTCAGTTCATTGCATTCTTTGGCGAGTGATTGGGACATGATGAGACGCAGTTTCGACTCTCAAACGATAGGAAGATCTGACTGGAGAAGTTTGCTTTAAGAATTATATTCAAAGTCTTATATAGTTGAGCGTCACTTGATTTGGCGATGATGTCGACGGCAAATCAGAGGTCTACGCCGCGCGTTTTCCAACCATTAAACTGGCTCCGTGAGTCGTGACTGTTTCGTGAAGTGCCCGGTGGAGTCGGGTCTCCTCAATGCTCAATTGGGAATCCAGCAGCAGAATATACCAAAGGGAAGATGGTCGCCTGCGCATAAAAAGGGTGTCTTTGATGATTCCTGACTTGAAAGTTCTAGACAACGTCAACGAGTACCTCGAAGGACATTTATTACAACCACAGCCTTCCTTGGTTTCTTTTACACCATCCCGCGCTGGGGGGTGGGTTGACACAAGTTCTTATCTCTTATCGGAAGACGGGTACACAATTCCACAGCAAGATTTTGCGGTGCAACCAAGTACCCCTTTGGGTATCGCTATCAACCACTAGCGCCAAATCCCCTGCGGACCCATCGAAAAGTTCACGACTGCGAGTTTCGAACAAAAGCTCAACAGCCTGTGCGACTGAAGCTCGACAACGGCACCAGACCGTCCCCCACAACAGCTGCGCGAGACTGGTATCAATTCAGCAAGGTCTCGAAGATGGAGTCTTCGCAGGATTTCAAGGCTCTTCGAGAGGCCATCCAGCCCGCACTTGTCGCGGTTACTCGGTCATCGAACGCGCTGGCAAACGAAGATCTCCAGTTTCAACGCACAGTACACCCCTCGGTTGGCAATCAGCTCGATGATAAGACCGAGCGCTTGCTGAAGTTGGCGGGCAACTTGATCACTTCCGCAGGAAAGACAACTGGCCATAAGAAACTGAGGCTCGACGATACGGACGACGTCGATATTCAGTGGAAAGCGATCGTCGACGTTATTGATACTCTCCTCGAAAAGGCCGACACCTGCTTAGATGAATATACCGGTCTTATCAAGAGAAAAGATGCGCCCACAACCGAGGCTGTATGTTTTACTCTGTGATGTTGGACAACCAGGCAAACAAACTTATCATACTAACACCGTCCCCAGGGTCGCGATGCAAAACGGTCCAAGTCCACAACCGATAGGCTCGACTGGTCTTTGAAACGGGCAAATATCCTCAAGCCACAAAACAACTTTGAACGAAAGATAGACAACTTCCAGTCGGAATCTGGGCCATGGAAGCCGTTGTTAACGAAGAAGCCACACGCCATCATTCCTTTGGAGCAGAGCTTGATGACCTTTATCGACGAGGAGCAAAACACACAGTATGCAAACCCTACCCCTGGCCCTTCACGCCGAGATGCGACCCCTCCCCCAGATTTGGAGGGAAGGAGAAATATTCGAAGAGGTGGAAAACGTAACTAAACTGAGGCGGCTGGTGCGATCGTTGTTGAAATCGCAAAAGACGAACCCGCAATGGCAACGACAAACTAACATAACTCCCAGATTCAAACACCCCTACGAGCACGAGATCGAAAACCTGAAGTTCCCGCGCCATGCTCTCGAGTCACGCGAGCCTATCAAGTATCTCCCGGTTGAGTCGACCAAGGCCATTTGGGTAGACACTTATGAGGGTGTTCTGGACATGCTCAAAGAACTGAAAAAAGCCACCGAGATTGCGATTGATTTGGAACACCACGATTTCAGAACGTACACTGGTCTTTTGTCCCTTATGCAGATCAGCACGCGGGAGAAGGACTGGATCGTTGACACTCTGGTTCCGTGGCGGCATAAGCTGGAGGTTCTCAACGAGGTGTTTGCGGATCCAAAAATTGTCAAGGTGCTTCATGGCGCTTTTATGGACATCATTTGGCTCCAGAGAGATTTAGGACTCTATGTTGTAGGAATGTTCGACACTCACCACGCCTGCAACGTCTTGGGATACGCAGGTGGAAGTCTAGCGTTTCTTCTTAAGAAATTTGTTGACTTTGAGGCTGACAAAAAGTATCAACTGGCGGACTGGCGCATCAGGTAACTCCGCCCATCTAGTTCTCCATGAGTGGCCCCTATTGAAGCTAACGTTGCTTTCAGACCTCTTCCCGCAGAGATGCTTTACTATGCCCGCGCTGACACCCATTACCTTCTCTACATCTACGACATGATTCGCAACGATCTCGTCGCATCCAAAGATTTACATCATCCAGATGGCAAGCCTATGGAGCGCGTTATTCAAAAGTCGAAGGGTGTGGCTTTGCAACGATATGAGAACCCTCGCTTTGATCCCGAAAATGGCCACGGGAACCGCGGGTGGTACAACTACGTGGTAAGGTCTCCCTCGCTATACAATAGCGAACAGTTCGCCGTTTTCAAGGCTCTATGGAAGTGGAGGGACGATATGGCCCGCCAAGAAGACGAGAGCACCGGCTTTATCATGTCACAACAGGTACTGGCGGACATTGTACGAATACTTCCCGCCGACAAGAAGGCGCTGTGGAGTTTGTTAGATGGCCATGCTCGCCACCTCAAGGTCCACCTCGATGCGCTTTTCGATGTTATTCAGAAAGCAAAGGAGAAGGGCGCCGAGGGCCCGACGCTCATGCAGTTCCTGAGGCAATACTCGGTTAACGAGACGACCGAAACGATCAAGCCAAAGGTGAAGGAGGAGCTAGACATTAGCACTCTTGACATCAACGAACTGAAGTCTGAACGCTCTCAGTTTTGGGGCAACGTACCCCTAAGTTCGGCATGGGAAGAGTCATCAAGAGCTCCCGAACCCGAGGGGATGCTCGAGATCCCGCTCTTCTATCACGGAATTGGTGACGAAGAGGTGGAGGAGATGCAACAAGAAGCCGAGACGGCACCAACCCCCCAGCCAGAACCTGTGGTTGAGGACGAAGGCTTTACTCTCAAGGCTGGCAGGAAACGTAAGGCTAGAGAGGTTGGGGAGGAATCGGAGCCGGAAGCTGAAGCTGAGAACTCAGATATTGAAATGGACGAAGCCCCCGGAGCGGAAGCAACGAGCGAAGAAGCCGATGAAGAAGAAGTCGCGGACTCCGATAACGAAGGGGAGGAGGAAGAGGAGGAGGAGGAGGAGGAGGACAGTAAAGAGGCTCGCAGGAAAGCCGCCAAAGTTCTTAAGAAGGCGAGCAGGAAAGAGCGGCAGCGAGCGAAGCATGCGGCCAAGGCACAAGAGAATGACGAAACCTCGGAAGCCAACGAAGCTGCGAGAGCGGCCAAGAAGGCAAAGAAAGCTGCCAAGAAGGCCGCCAAAGCCGCCGCGGCCGAGGCACAAGAAGCTGTGGAAGGGGGGGAGGTGGAGGAAGAGGAGGCTTTTGATTACAGCAAGGCTTCGTCTGTGCTACGGGCACCAGGTGGTAGTGGTGAAGGCTTCGACAACAATGGCCGGGGTAAGAAGGGGAAGAAGGGCGGTAAGGGCAAGGGCAAGCCGGTCTATGATCCTTACACGGCGAAGACGCAGGGTGGACCTTCGGGGGTGAGACAGATGAACTATGAGCGGGCTGGGAGGTCAGCGACGTTCAAGAAGTAGAGTTGATTGCCAGGGGAAAGTCATCGGACATGGAGCAGTGAATCCGAACTACTCTTTTGTAAATTGTAATGTTCCATATTTTGGGTAACCCCCTCCGTATTCTCTTGAGCATGGGTGTCGGAACGGATTTGCTAGTTACAGCTCCTGAAATAGCTACTACACTGGCTCAAGATCGCGAGATCCGTTTCACTAGGAAAGCAAAATGCTTTAAAAATCAACCGGCTCTTTCGATGGTTACTTGTATCATCGTTGGCGCGGAAAATGAGCTCGAATACCTCAAGTTGCCAGATCTTCCTGTGTTGACATTGGGAAACATAGACTCACGACACAACCATCATTGCGAACTCCTTACTTGTGCCCCCACTTCCCGGGAAAGCGTTGAATAATTGTCTGCTGCCCTTGCGGACAACACGGCACTCAAACTGGGGGCATAATCTTTTCCGCTAAATGCCTTCCAACTCGGCCTTCTACGCATTCAAATAAACACTGTAGGTATATATAAAAAAGGCAGATGCATTCAAGTTTAATAAGTCTTCGTGGTTTTTATTGGTTTATATATTCTAGTAGAATTTGCAGGTGTAAAGGGTTTGCTTAAAGGCGTCTAGTTGAAAAGACCATGCCCTTAGCCCCTAGAGAGAGAGAGAGATCAAATTACATGCCCTGAGATGTTTCACCATGACACTTAGTCTAGTCCATTTTGTTTCGGCGAGTAAAATGAAAGCAACTATCTACAGGTTTGAAGTGAGATACGGACACGTGTGCGGACTAGTAGTACCTAGGCATGGAGTGTAAGAGCCAGTTTTAGGAGATATCTCTGTGCAAGCTCACACCTGGAATCTCACAAGGCCAGCCAGCCTTACACCCCCTGTGGTACCTCGGGTTAGGTAGTATTCAAGATATCAAAAGTTTGACCACGGTCTCACATTTTTTTTCTCTTGTATGATCTCTATCTGAACTCGTGCCTGCTCACATACTGCTCAGCAGAAAGGAGGGCCACTGAGGGTCTATTGAGGCGTGATAGGGAGTAGTAGTAACGGTACGCGTAAGACATGTCGTCCGAGACCGCTTGCTCCGCTTGGAGATGAAGATTGGAAAGACAAGGTTGCCACCCACGCCGCTAATTTTTTTTCCTATCTCACCTTACCCAGTGGCGAATCTTCTCTCCCTATCTGTGTGGCAATGCTATACTACTGCATACAGGTACACACCAGACCCAGTGCATACATACCCTTGGTGCTTCATCGGAGGAGGCGAATGCGATAGCAGGACAGGACCACAAGGCTGCAGGGTAACACCCGTTGGGATGAGCCCATATGCAAACCGCTTGGGTTCCGACGATCTGGGTTCATAGTTACAGCAGGTTAAGATCGTGACAGTCAAAGTCATGTGGGAGTTTCAGGCTAGTGTTTTCGATCTCTTCTCGAAGAGAACAAAAGGGCTTGGGTGTTCCAGAGATATGGAACGAACGGAGCTGTTTGTCCGGCCCTGTTCGGATGTCTGTTTCAACAAAAGGCGTAATACTTGTACATATTGCCACCTATGATTAGTCCCGTCGTATTCATCGAGATTTTCGCCGTTTACCATCTCGATCGCCGATAAAAGGGGTTGGTTGCATTTGAAGAAACCGGGGATAAACCCAGCAAAATTACTTTCAAGATAGTGCGGTGTGTGGCAAGTGTCACTCATCAGACGGGAGTGGACGGGTATATACATATATATCGAGAATTTGTGTGGAGGGTTTCGGACACTGCCACTGACCATGGACACATTTTGGTCGATTCGAACCAAACCAGAAGTTCAGATAGATGGTTACAAGGGAAACTCGAGCTTCCCCCCTCTCGGATATACATGTAAGCTTTGCAGGCGCGTTGAGAGCTACCGCACCGATCAGACCTTCGGGCCGAAGATTGATGAGCCGTGGACCGGCGGTAAACTTGGCGTTTCCCTTTTCTGCTACAGATCCAGACTCCTGGGAACGTCGAACCCAACACGCCGTGTCGCTATCCCCAGGTCATCAACTAACTGATATGTACGTCATAAGATCTTGTTCAAAGAAACCTCGATCTAGGTATTTTCAGGGTCCAGTGATCAGCAACAGCTCTTTCTCCATCGGGAGCCCTGGACGACAGCACGGAACCTTGGGTAACAAAGAGCGCGAGACCGTTATACTGTACATACTGGCTCTCACTATGTATACTCGAATCACACCTACCGCCTCACGCCCCTTCCGAGTGATCTCCCAGACTCGTCCAGAGTTGAATGAAAGACTTGGATTGTATTCCCGCGCATGCCGCGCCAAAAAGGAAAAATAAAAGATATTGTCTTCAATTCCTCCTTTGACTTCTGCAACAAAACTCCTATAGCGTGTGCGCTGTGGATATCCCAATGCTGACACCAACCAGGAGGGGGAACTGTTTACATACCCAAGAGTAAGACGTCCAATCAGACTTCCAGGGGGTATCCTCGCGATGGTATGCAAGCGCTAAAAGTGACGTCATAATGCTGTAAGAGAGGGTGGGGTGAGGACCCTGCAGAGTCAACTCAACTGTGGGGCATGGTTCTGATACTTTTATTGCTTGAGCTGTCGGGTGAGGAAGATGCTCCGGGCCTAGGGGCATTCCTTGCGCGACAGGAGGCGGAGATCTGCTCGCAGACAGCTCTCCTGTCCTGAATGGCACGTGCCTGGCACTCCTGGTTCGATTCCCCGATTGTCTTCCAGTTGTGCGACAGCATTCAGCAACAAGAGTGAGACCACCGCTTTTTGCCTTTGGGACCTGGGGTGTTCCCTTCCGAGGGCTTGATGGCCTGGTGGCTGGCGTGATTGGGTCCAGATTCTCATGACATGCTGCCACATGCAGTGCCCGCCGAGTGACAGTCCAGGGTGATAGGTACCAGCCAGCCCTCGGACCTTGTGTCCAAAGTCGAAGCCAGCCAGCCGTCTCCTCCCATCTGCAGAGACACTATTGATCCGACTGCATCTTCAGCGACCCCATGCCGACACATCCAGTAAGCTGGCTGTTGTCGAAACGTATTCGTATTATCCCGCACACGCAATGATCAGGTTGCGAACTCAATTGACGATGGGAAGCCAGGACACCCTACGAGTGAAGCTCGAGCCATTACCTACGAACACTGCAATTCACGCAAAATCAGTCGCAACGTTCTCAAGGATCTCCTGTCACTCACTACCTAGTAGGAGGGCGGGTGAAGGCATCGGTTGCTGGGGCCTGACCATTCCGTTTATTATGAACCGAAGGATGCCAAAAGGGTCTTGCACCCTTTCGGCCCCTGGCAAGGATGGTCCGGGACACATTTTGTTCGGTGCAGTGCCGATGACCGCGCAAATTCCAGATCTGGGTGTGCTGCTCGCTGGTACAACTTCCCCACTCCAGAGCCACACCGACCAAAATCCGCTTTCGCGTCTCTGTAACCATGACGTTGGAATGGCGGCATAGTGATGCTCTGCGTTGTCGCTGACTCCTCACAGCATTTATATTTTGTTTGGCGGAGACTGTCGAGAGCCTTTTTCTCTTCAAAACTGAGCTCTGTTACGAGGTCGGCTGCTTGGAAATATTGGACAGGTTTTCGGGCGATCGGGGGGATCGAGCAATCTCTCCAGGCTCCAGGGAGGCGTGCGACATGAGGGCATCCTAAACAAAAAAATAACAACAGAATGGAAAGCCGGGTTTTGGCCAAGCCTACAGCAGTTTATCCTGAGATGCAGTCGGTGTCGTGTCTTTGATTGAGAAAGAATCGCATTGTCGATGGGCTGACATCCCAGTCCGATGAGCTGTTGGACCAGTAGGACGCGGAGTTTCGGCGCAATCGAAGACAATCGAAGAAAAATATTTTCTCACTCGACCCTGCGGGCGTGGTCACAGTAGCTGGGGGCTTGGGTAGTGGACTAACGGAGCGACTTGTCTATAGCGACATGACAAACTGAAAAGGGCTGTGGAAAAAGGCTCAAGATGTCAAAACGGGCCGCAAAATCGTGGAATCGGTGGCATAGGCATGATCAAATATTGAACAAATTCCCAGGCTGACAGGAGCGGGCTTGAACAGGCTTTTGAATGATTTGAGTTGAAGCTCGGGCGCCTCACTCGTTCCATCTGATGATTGTTACCTTTAGCAAGCTGTCAGCCAATCAGGGCCTAGACCACCGGGAGGACCCTGAACTGCTGCGATCCCTTTTCGATCCCACCTCGCAGGCTGGGGTGTGTGGATCGGGGCAACTCGTGCTGCATCTGTGAAGCATCAAAATGGCTGCCAAATTGTGCGAGGGGGAGGGGGGGTGGGAAACAAGTCGCCAGCCAGCATGGGTCCAGAACCCCCAGCATCCCATCTACGATGACTGCGATTGCCTCGCAACGCTTTCTTGTGGCATTTTCGTTTACCCTAGAAAGACCCTAAAGCATTGTCTTCCTATTGCTCACTGAGCCCCCGATAGGTTTCTCTCCTTCATCGTTCAATGTGCGATCTTGGTTTGGCCCATCACGTCCACCTCATTTACCTACTCCCTGCAGACACCCGCCGCGCAAGAGCAAGATAACCAACGCAGATCACCCATCTCGTTTTCTTGTCGCTCGGCACCATGATCCCTTCTCGGTAGGAGTATAAACTTATCCACCACATAGGTATGTTGGGGGCATTTCATTTGTTTCATTTGCTTGCCCTGCGTGTCTCCGAATTTCAACTGTTTTCGCAACCCAACTTCCCCACGAGAGTGAGCTTCTCAGCCTTGTCGTGCTGGATAACACCAAACTCTTTCTCAACCAACCCTCGCCTTTCATTGTTGCGCTGCGTCACATCACAGCCCTCACAAATACCGGGACATCTCTGTGGTCATCCTGCTGCTGGAATACACCACGAAATTCTGGATCATAGCAGTCCGATCAACCAATTTACTCCTCTTGTTACAGACTTCGCTCTTTTTCTTTTGGCTTTACACGTGTATTTCCAAAGTCGACTTGCATGCGTCGAGTGTCGAGAACGTTCGAGAGCCCCTCGGCACCCGACAGCCCTCTCTGTGGGGGTGTCTTCCAATCCTTCTGAGGGTCCTCAGCAATTTTCGCCACCACTCACACCCCCCTGTCGTTCAGTTTCGGAGGTGCCCGCAAGAGCTCGACGTAGATTCTGATATAATGCAGATACACAGGCTCCCCGTCTTCCTCGCGAAGACATTTTTTTTTGGGTGCACCGCACACACCCATCTGACCACGCACACTCGCGTCGCTCAGTTCACTGAGAGCTGGGTGTGTGCTGTGGGACCGAGCGCAAACCGTTGAAATCAAAAACCGAACGGTGTGGGATGCTGCGTCTAGGCCGGTAATCCACCACCCAGCTCCCCTAGTTTCTTAGTATGTAACGGCCATGGCGGACGATACCCAGCAGTCGCATCCGCATGGTATGCAACTATCCAACGCTCGAGGCCACCCCATGCCACGGCGAGCCACACCAGAAAAGTCCGTCACCCTCCTCCACCACCGTCTTGCTCGAGAGGCCAGCAAGAGAGCAACTCCCGCGACAGAATCTGCTGCAGACAACAATATCACGATATCAGCAAGGAGGAATTCTTCAGATGAAAGCCATGAAACCGACGTTGGTGCGAAGAAATGGTTCGACCGGTCTAATCGCAACCCAGCCGGCAACTATGAAGGCGTTGACATGGATATCGACCCCCCTTTTTTCCAGAAGGAGACGACGGATTCATCAAACGAGGAACAGCGGCAAAATGAAGCCTTCTCCTACGGTCAAGAGGGACTTCAAGTCCCGGCCCTTCGCCCTACCGAAACGCGCAGTAGTAGTGCTGATGACTTTCGGAGTGTGATTGACGACTTGACGATTGAGAATAAGCGTCTCAAGGAAGAGTTGAAACGGTATAAACAGTTTGGACCTCCAATGATGAGGAAGGAAAAGCTGTTCGAAATCAAGGTTCATGGATTGCCGAAGCGAAAGAAAAGAGAGTTGGAAGCGACGCTTCGTGACTTTGCTGCTAGTCTTGAAGGGTCAAGTGAGTCTCACTCACAACGCCGAAAACAGGACAGGCAGGGGAAGAATCTGTACTCGTCCGGCGAGTCAAGGTCCAAACACGCCTCCTCGTCTTCATCACATTCGAGGCGGCCAGTGGACTCGGCTTATGCATCCATGTCGACAGGACCAAGTTCCCACGCACCAAACTCCATCGTCGCGAACTCCATGAGCCGTCCTCCTGCTTTCTCTCGCGCCAAGTCCTCAATGGACCAGAAGCTGGAAAGCTTTCCAGTGGACACACCGGACGGCCTGTTCCCGCGGCGTGTGATGATGACGGATAAGGACCGGAAAAAGTTGGTAGTCAGGCGTTTGGAGCAACTATTTACTGGAAAGATTAGTGGACGGAATATGCACCGCAATCAGTCAATGTCATCACTGGAAGTGCCTGCTGCGGTTGAGTCATCGGTAATGGGTCCCCCGCAGCAACCCGAAGCTTCACGCGAGGCTGTCATACAACCGCTTGACGCCAGCCAAAGGAAACCGCGGTCCCGCGATAACTCATCCACGGAAAATGGCGACCAGGCGGAAAGTGGCGGAAACGGTGCTGGAAGTGGTGACGGCAATGGGAGCGGTGGAAGAGGTGGCAGCAATACATCGCCACCTACAGCGTCGTCGTTACCAGAGCAGCGGCCAACTCGACCTCGTGATTTGGACCCGGACAGAACGCAAATTCCGTCCGAGAATTTGGACTATATCCGACATCTCGGATTGGTTCCGGCCGAGTTTCTCATGGATTCGAAGGCAAGCGACGTCAATGTTTCACCAGATGCCGATGGGTGGGTATACCTTAACCTACTCTGCAACCTGGCTCAGCTGCACATCTTCAATGTCACGCCCGGTTTTATCAGGACTGCTGTCAGCGAAAAGAGTGCGAAGTTCCAGCTGTCACCCGATGGTCAAAAAATTCGGTGGCGTGGAGGCACCGACGGGACAAAGTTCAGTAGCGACAGCAGTGGGGACAACTCGCAAAGGAGTCCATCGACCGATGATGGTTCGAATCACAGGGGACAACGGAAACGAGTCAAGACGTCCTCGCAAGGGACTGTGACGACAGAGTCGAAGTTCGTACCGCAAGCGTCATCCCATTCAGAACCTTTTCACTACAAGCCGCTGTTTGTGCATCGGACGTCGTCCGCCGACACTTCAATCGAAGGCTCCGGATCTCTCGCTTCGGACGAAGTGTTGGATGACAGCAATCCGGATAACTCTAGAGGATATAGCGGTTCGGGGTCTTCACAGCAAAAGAGGAGGCGCATTGATGGCGCAATCATTTACTACAGCGGTGCGCCGTTTTGTACAGACTTGTCGGGGGATCCTGGCGACACATCCCCTACCACTTACCTGACGTCTACCGCCCGGGATCTATCTTCCCTGGACCCAGCGCCGCGCTTGGAGATGCATCGAAGCCTATCCGGGTCCTCTTTGGTCATACGGCCGCTTAGCGACGCGCGAGAGACTGTCTCTGAAGCTCTGGGGATGAACTTGGACAACCCGCCCTCGCCTGATCTTTCTTCCGACGCGGAGGTTGCATCCGAAGATGATGACGTACAATTTCCATGGAGCGACGGAGGAGATAAAGCAGAGCAGCGTTCAGTCGTCCCCCCACTGGATTCTTGTGGTCTTGGTGGAGTCATCCCAGAAGATCACTTTTCGGTTGTTGTCACCACTCGCCGGCCCATCACGCGTTCAAGTGACAGGGGTTCGAAACGAGGCACTAGGGTCCAATCGGAGGACAACGCTGAAGCCATTGCCATCCGCCTGGCCTTTATGAGGACGTCGTCGCCTCTTGCTCCTCGGGGCATCACTAGTTTGGATGGTCCAGTCAAGATCCGGTATCTCGGCGGTGAATTCCGGCGCTTTAACCCATCTCCCCTCCCTCCACCGGCGATGTTTATACCTCCGTTTAGCAGCGATTCGGAATCTTGCACTAATATGGACGACGAATGCTCGGAAGAACATGAAAATCTTCCAGCGACTTCCATCTCTGAGAGTGTGATGTCGCGCCGCGCCAATCCTCACCTTTCTGTGAACACTGCGCCGGAACAGGGAGACTTCCCATTCGCAGAGGACAGTGGAATGGAAGTGGACATGAACGTCGACAGGATATCCGACGGGGATGATGATATCGATTCGGCTCTCCGCCCTAGCCACCCGGGTGGTATCGTCAACACCGGCAGTTCTGTCGCCACTGCAGGCGGGGCAGAGAGCGGCTACTCGAGCTCCTTGGAGGATGATGCCTCATAGTTGAATGTAGGCTGGTGTCGAGAGCAAACTGTATGTTCACGTTGCAGCACCAAGTGACCAATCTTGGACACTCTTCTGGTATTTTATTGGGAGCAGCGCTGTTTTGAGCCCGACTCTTCGAAGGGCGTTCGGTTTTGCTTTTTAATTGCCTCTTGCGCTCAGATACCACAGGAGGGTCGGTTCCTTCATCTTGGTTTTTCATCGGAATGGTGGTTAGCATGGTATGGCACGGCATGGCGCAGCATTTTCCCTTCAGCGTCTGCATTTATATGGGCGGATATCTTGAGGCGAAAAGCGGAAAAAAAAAAAAAGGAAAAAAGAAAAGGCAGAAAACTCCTTTCCCAGGTGCTGAGCGGGAGTTGCTTGGATTTGAGAGTGTTGGGGGATCATCAATCACCTATATACATACATAGCTTTTCATATTGAGAGCAAGCCACACATCGGTATATTTGATCAAGATGGTGTAACAATAGTTCCTAAGACGTGAACTAACGTGATTTGAACTATGTATGAAATGGTTTTGTTGCTGTAAAGCATCGTTTTCTGAGCGGTCTCCTCAACTTACAATGTAGGTAGGTACAGTATTTGTACAGCTCCGCTATGAAGATAGAAGCTCACCGCGGTGAGCAGCTACCCCGCCATTGATTTCTGCCAGGTCAGACCTCGTTTGTTATCTGACTGGGACGGGACCAGCCCACATTAGCTACCTATCACCAGTAGGTTTCTAAAATTCCACTTTGCGATTTGGACCGTACCTACTTAACTCACGTCATTTGAATCTCTTCACTTTGCAGTTTGTTTGCACCTGTGAGCAACCTCCTGTTCCAATACTCGCAGACACTTTTCCTTTAAACCCGATCGATCATCTGCTGGTATCCTCCCCATTCAAAAGGGGGGAGCTCTCCTTGCGATTCCCCAGCAAAGATGGCGACGACAAGTAAGGCAGCTGTTGCTGCTGGCAAGTGAGTTACACATTCCGTTCCCTCGTGTCCCCTTTCCAGAGGGGTATTGTATTATCTTGTTACTTGTTTCTGATCAAGCAAAATCACACAGAGCAAAAGATACAGCAGCAGCCACGAATCCCCGAGGCATCCCATACGCGCCGTTCGTCGACAAGGTAGAAGACTATGTCTCGACCCGCGCCGATGTCGAGCCTACCCTGAGGAGCTTTCAGGAGATGGTGGCAAAGTACCAGTTTATGGAGACGAACCTGCAGAGGCGAGTAGCGGGCCTCCGCGACAAGATGCCAGATATCCAAAAGACGCTGGACACGGTGCGGTTCCTCAAGATTAGCGACGAGGACGTGGAGACCACGTTTGAGTTGAACGATACTCTGTACGCCAAGGCCAAGATACCGCCCACCGACGAGGTGTACCTGTGGTTGGGGGCGAACGTGATGCTTTCATACCCAATTGACGAAGCGGTGGAGTTGTTGGAGTCGAAGCTTAAGGCAGCGAAGACGAGTCTGAGCAATTGCGAGGAGGATTTGGATTTCTTGAGGGAGCAGATTACGGTACGTCCACTCTACACTACCCAGAAGCCTCGGAGGGCAAGGCCACGGCATACTGACAGAAAGTGGCTACATCACAACAGACTATGGAGGTTGCAGTGGCAAGAGTTTACAACTGGGATGTGGTACAAAAGCGCAAAGAGAAGGAGGAGGAGGAGAAGGCAGCAAAAGGGACCAAGCCCGAAGGGAAGCCGACGGGTTGACGGAGAAAGGAAAGTTTGGGAAGAAACAAAATAATTTGAAACGAAATATCACGGCCCATCCCTAGAACCAGTCGAAACAAGAAATAGGGCAACAAGATGTCGGCTCGGACCAGACCAGTCTGTGTAGGTCCCATCCTGGTCCGGTTCCGATGCCGGTTTTCCATCGGTGAGCCAGGGGCAGATTATAAGGGTCCGGAAGGTTATCTAGATACCTGGTGTTCGGTATTCGACCACCATCATGGGCGGGATCGGACTCTTGTGTGCTACGAACGATGATAAGTGGGAGGGGTGGCTTCATCCGAAGCACTTTGTTGCCTCACAGAATTACTACAGAAAGACATTGCACGGTTGGCGTTGTGCACAGCCTTATGGTCGTGGACTTTTCGAGACAAATTGCAGAGCGGCGCTTTCATGTCAGCTTGGTCGGTGTGGCCCCCGATTTAGCAACAGTTTGTGGTCTCCAACCTTGAAACCGGCCCTGAGTGTGTGGTCTTGCAGAGACTGTAATTGAGTGATAATGTGCTTGAGGGACCACGGTGCCAAGAAACAGAAAAGAGGAACTTGAAAACGTGTTTAAAAACGATCTTGTGCTTGCATCGCGTGCATCCCCAAGCGGTGAAGCTCTTTACAATTTTAGGGGGTCAGGTGCTATCAAAATGGGATGGAGCCCGAGGCGCTCGGCGGCTGCGGGGCGCTCATACCCCCCCTGGAGCAACCAGAGGACAGCCAGATTTGTTCGCTGGCCTGAAGTGAGATGGTCCCCCGTCACCGTCGCCCGGCCGCCCACGACGAAGACTCAACAGCACGCGGGGGAGGGAGAGCGGGGACTTGCTTCCCTGACCCATCCATCCATCATTTCAGGCACCTTGTCAAATAACGCCTTCAAGGACTGGGCTCCGGTTTAAACATTTCTCACTTTGACATCAACTCTTTTCCACCCTTCCATTCTTGCCACAAAACCTTCTGTCTTCTCTTGAACCTGGAATCTCCCTGTCGTCATCTGCATTAGACCATTTTTGCAATACATCTGCAGCCACTTAAACGGTACACCTAACACCATTTCTTAACAAGACCCCCCCCTTTCGTTGTTCCCCTTATTTTTGCCCACTCTCCAAGCGAGAAAGCGCGGGATCCGCAACAAAACCTCCGTCGTATTTTTGAAGAAACAAGAAAGCTAGATTTCCTAATACTCTTTTTCCGCCATCATAGCACGACGTTTGGGAAACACTACTCAACACACACCCAGAGCTAAAATGGCTGCCGCACCACCTGCACCCGCACCCTTGGTGCTCGACCCCAAGTACGACGACTACGATTTCCCTACCACCGCCCCTACTCCCCAGAATGGACATCCCGGCTTCTTGACCCAGCAGCAGCAGGCCCAGGTCGAACAGCTGCGGTTGATGCTCGAGGCCGAGGGCTACACCAAGCGTCTCGATACTCTCACACTGGTACGACGGTTCCATCTTCGATAAAGGACAAAATCTGGAGTGGAAGTTCTGGACTGACACATGGGAAACAGCTGCGCTTCTTGCGCGCCCGCAAGTTCGATGTGAACCTTGCCAAGCAAATGTAAGGGGACAAGCTACGGGGAAGTGGAAGTGGGGAGCCCGAATGGATCACTAACCATCATCACCAACCTCAACAGGTTCGTTGACTGCGAGAAGTGGCGGCAAGAGACCAACCTTGACGACACGGTGCCAACTTGGGAATACCCCGAAAAGGAGGAGATCTTCAAGTACTATCCCCAGTACTACCACAAGACTGACAAGGTACTTTTTTCTTTGCTTTCTTATCTGAAATAACCTGACTCCACCTACCCCTTATTACCTTTCATCTTCGGAAGAATACTACACACATACATGTTGATGGGACCTAACTAACCACCCTTTGTCAACTTTCAACAGGATGGTCGTCCCGTGTATATCGAGCAGCTGGGCGGAATCGACCTCAACGCCATGTACAAGATCACGACTGCCGAGCGCATGTTGACGAACCTTGCCGTCGAGTACGAGCGCCTCGCCGACCCCCGCTTGCCCGCCTGCAGCCGCAAGACCGGCACCCTCCTCGAGACATGCTGCACCATCATGGACCTCAAGGGCGTGGGTCTCACCAAGGCGCCCCAGGTGTTCGGCTACGTCAAGCAGGCCTCCGGGCTCAGTCAGAACTACTACCCTGAGCGCCTCGGCCGGTTGTACCTGATCAATGCTCCCTGGGGTTTCAGCACTGTCTGGAACGTCGTCAAGGGGTATCTCGATCCGGTCACTGTGCAGAAGATCCACGTCCTCGGCAGCGGTTACCAAAAGGAGCTCCTCCAGCAAGTCCCCGCTGAGAACCTCCCCAAGGAGTTCGGTGGCAGCTGCGCCTGCGCCGGCGGTTGCGCGCTCAGCGATATGGGTCCCTGGCGCGAGGCCCAGTGGGCCAAGCCCGCCAAGTGGGAGAAGAAGGCCGATGCTCCTGCTGCTGCTGCCGCCCCCGCTGCTGAGGCTGCTCCTCCTGCACCTGCTCCCGGTGTCACAGAGACTCACATCACTGGTGGCGCCCCCGCTCCGGCCGCCGCATAGGTAAACTTGGCGGCTGAAGACGGTTGCGAAGATTGCGACGAAGCGAATTGTACATGTGACTGAGTTTTGCGCATGCATGTCGGTGGCTTGCTCTTGGGGTTACCCTCGATGTTGGGGGTCGGTAGTCTCTTCTGGTGATTACAGACACGCCACAACTAAACACGTGCAAGGAAGACAGGGAGAGGGAAGCCTTTTGGGTTGTTTTTTTCTGCACGGAGGTTGGCCTTGTAGATATACTCTTCACTGGCTTTCTTCCTCTTTCACCTTTTATAGGTCCTCCGTAATATCTCGGATCTTCCATTGCATTGAATTACATAATAGACGTTTTTCTTCTGACATGAAAACGTTGACCTGTACCCCTAAATGCTGTCCCTGAGCAAATAAGCCATTTCATTTAAAGAAATTAGAAAAACGCCGGGTTTCCCTCCAATCCTTTTCCCATTAATTCATATACCAAACACACAACAGGGTATTATTTCGAAGCGCCAACTCTTCCCCCTCCTGCGGCGGCAGCAACCGCAGCAGCCGTTGTGCTCCTCGTTACATACCTCCCCGCAACCCTCGCTCGTTCCATCTTGGCCACCACGACCGGCATATCCCTTTTTAGTCGCCCCAAAGCCTCCACGGCCTCTTTGAATCTTGTTTCTACCCCCTCCTGCCGCTCCATCTCCCCCATTCCCTCCAGGGCTTTCTTGCCAGACTCCTTCCCGTCTTGTCTTGCTTTCGTGATGACTTTTTGTTGCGCCAGATCATCACTTTCTATCTCTTGCTTGGTGGCCTCTGCCCATTTTGTCGCCGTGATTTTGGGTACTTTTCTCTTTAGCTGGGCGATGGACCTTAGCAAGTCTTCTTCTTCCGAGACGAGCTGCTCGATCTTGTCTCGTTTCCGGCCGTCAAAGGGTTCGTATTCTATTCTTTCTTTTGGTTTTTTTCCGGGTGAGGTGGTCAAAGGTGAGGAGGCAGGGTCTAGGGAGTCGAGGTAGGAGGCTGGGTCGGGGATGGTGAGGCCGTTGATTGTTAGGTTGGGGAGGGCTAGGGTGAAGGTTTTTGTTATGTACTTTTTTTTGTTTTGTTTTACCGTTAGCCACGGAAGAGGGGAAAAGGGGGAGAGGAAAGGGGGGAGTACATCGTTGACCAGTTTCTCAATCTGATTGCGCAGCTCATCTTCTTCGGGAGGGGCAGCGGTGCCATCGTCGTTTAAGACGGGGGGAAAAGCAGCGTTGATCGAGTCGGCGGCGGCGCGGCGGACGTTGTTGATCAGATACAAGAGGTCTTCGGGGGACTGCAGCTCAATGTGCCGCTGGGCTGCTTCGTCCATGTTTTTTGCCCTTCACCTGATACACACACAACTGGTTTTCTTTAAAGCTGCTCTGTTTTGGGTATCTTGTTCGGTGCTTGGTGGTTGAGGATACAAGACGAGGCGAGGCGAGCGCGGGGAGGGGCCAGAGGTTGCTCGGGCCCGGTGGAGGTGCAGTTCTCAGCGGAAGAGAGTAGAGTATGTCGAGCTGAGGGAATTCGAGATTCGCCTAACGGATCGGTATCTTTGTGTCGTATGAAAACAAAAGTTTGTCTGGCGATAGAGCGCGAATTGGTAGTTGTGTCAACAGAAAAGGCCGTTGTCAAATGTCAATAATACGTACCGCAACTGCACGATGCGCCTACCCGCACCCCAGTCGCGCCGCGTCCCTCTCTCCCAGCACTGAACGGTTCTTATCGATAAGCGAGAGAGGTTGCAGACGGATGGTCTGTGCGGTCTACTTCCCCAGCTTATCGGTTGCACGCTAGGCAGCACAATGGTGGGGTTAAATCTAAGAAGAGTTCCAGGCGGAGCGGGGAAGAGGACGAGGAGTTCCCTCAACTTCAACGGGCTGAAGCGGAGCGGGTCCAGCCACCTGCAGGTTGCAGCTCAACCGCTTATACATCCGGTTCCTGTATGCTGCTTGCTTGGTGCTTGGTGTGCTGGAAGGCTGAGAGCCAATACTTTTCGACCTAGGCTCTCAAAAAGAGTTGAGAACAGATTCTCTCAAAGGAGAAATGCATTTGTGTGTGTGTGTATATGTGCTGGGCTTAGATACCAAGCAAAATGAATAAGTCGAATTTCAAGCAAGTATAACTATAGTGTCTGCATACCAAACGCCATCGTACCGTTTCCTTGAACTCATTACGCCTCCGACCCAGTTCCCAAACCAACTTGCAAAGGGAAAACCTGTCCCTGAAGCCAAAACAGTAGAGATAAGATCTGCTCTCCTGGGGAGGAGAACCATAGGCTCTTGTGTGGTTGTTCCATACCGTTTCGCCCGTTGATGAACAGAAAATGAGAACGCCTAGTCCAACTCCCCACGATATAAAGATAAAAGGGTAACCCAAGAACCCCAAATGATAATATGTCGAGGCACCTCTCTGATGTGTCAGTTCACCACCGCCCAAGTATGAAGTAGGCCGTAGTCTGAGAGCGGAGATGGCAGAACCGAAACGCCGTTGAAGTTGCGTGTGAATACGTCGACAATTTAATAAGAACAAATGTAGCGCGCTTGTCGATACGTGTGCGTACGTGTATATGCCGTTGTCAATACAATCGCTGGACAATGCAGGTTGTTTCATTCCATATCGTTTGCTTAAGGGAGCATCTTCTTGATCTCCTCGTCGCTCAGATGAATCTCCACAATCGGATCGCGGCGCTGATTGAGTGGCACATAGTCGTAGTCGCCGTGCGAAGAGAGGAAGAGTTCAGGGTTCCAGACAAAGCCCTGGGCGGAGGAAAGATAGGTAACCTGGTGTCACGGTGTAAGCGGCAGTCTCAGACTGAAAAGGGCAGCACAACGTCGGGTTGCTGCTGCTGGCAGGCACAAGAGGAAGCTTACCAGTCGCATGGGCCCATCAGGGTCGTCGCCAATTTTGACGGTGGTGCACTCTTGTTTGGTGAAAGCCGAGCCTACCGAGAGGGAGGGAGAGAGCCATAGAGTTAGCGTGATGGAACGGCATAAGGCGGGGATTGGATTTCATGGCGCCCGAGGAGTCAGCCAGCACTTCGAGACAACTTACTCAGGAGACTAGGACGCCGGGTATGCAACATCTTCTGTTTTTGAGCGGACCGAGACGGCGCCTTTGGGGAATGGCCTGGCGTGCTTGGGGAACTCGAGTAAGAGGAAGGGGACGAGCCGTTATCGGCCTGCTCACTGCCCCGACGGCGCTGCTCAGGAATGGCAATCGAAGTAGGCATGTTATCCATTGTGGGCGATGATCACCTGGAGTGCGCGGATGTGTAAAACTGGGCTTTCTTGTTTGATATTCAAGGTAAGTCTTATAGAGAGGGCTGTTCGGAAGAGGCGGTATGCGTGAATACTGCTGCTTCCGCTGCCGAGAGGACGTGCAGAGCAGCAGGAAACGGAGGCACCATATATTATCTTAGAGGCAGGTGATGGGTAAACGACAAGGCCCGACAGTACGAGGGGCGGGCAGGCCAGTAAGGTGAACTGGATGTGGTGTAGCAGGCGATGGCGATGGTTGGGGGAAGAAGCGGAGGGTTGAAAATGCAGATAGACAGGAAACGGATAGTTTTGAAAGGAGAGTAGAATGGTGAAAGGACTAGGAGGTAGAAGCAAGTATAATACAGTACGGTTGGCGGAAAGCACTGGGCAACAGGCTGGGAGCCTCCTGCAGCAGAGGATACCTAGTGACTGACTTTTGGTTCTTCCGTTTAAAGCATGAAGGGCATTGGGGGGGGTAAGGTAATCGGTGGAGAGAATCGGGTGCCGGGCAGGGGGGGTTGTGAATTGGGACTAAGGACGGGAAAAGGTGGGAGAGAGGTGAGGACAAGGTATGGGCATTAGGTTCGAGGGGTCTCTGACGCCAGTCCAGTCATGGAGCAGCTCACCTTCCGCCCTCCACTTGGCAGCCCAGTTCAGGTGCCTTTCTCGCCTTTGTCTGGCATCTGTGCGACAGCGTGGCTACGATGACTCCAATGACTGCAATCGCGGCTCACATTCGCATCATCCGGTTCAGAACAGTGGATTCTGTCGAATAGGTATACTTTGTACGAGATAACGAACTGAATGACACCCCGAGTCCGCAGTGACCCGCTAGGTACGTGGGAGACCAGGAGAGACTCTCAACTGGTTGGTCTTGGCTAATCGTTCTCAAGCTACCTTGTCAGTACATTAAATGGCATGCCAGAGAGTGACAGGGTTTAAAGTTGTGGGGTAGCCAACCCCCAATATTCTCCGCAGCGGGTTGTTCCTGTTGCTGTTGAATATTAATTATGTCTTCCCAAGGCAAATAATAATGTCGAGGCTAGCTATTTTCGTTGTTCTTCTGGTTTACCCCGAGCACGCATTCTTTTGTTTCCATCATTCCTTTGGTGATAAAAAGAGTCGGAGCAAACATATTCGTATCGTATCGGGCTTTGATGGATCTGAACTTCTGAAGCAACAACCTGACCTTGATGAACCAGCAACGCATCCTTGAAAGTGGAACACTCCTGCTGCACAAGCACAGACCATCTGCAACCAAGCCTAATCCCTTTTGGCCTACCTTAGCCAGCTGGCTCAGCTGACAAGGCTTGCCAACTTCTTGATATGTGCTCGGTCTTGTGCACATTGAATTGTTCAGTCAGGGCGTAATTATGTATCTGTTGAGAGTCTGCAAATGAAGGCCACTACGCGCTTGACATGTTGTTAGGTAGGCATATCAAGAGCATCTGGTTATGGAGAGAAAGCAGGTAGGAGAGGTGCCACGAGGGTTGTTCAGAGATGAAGGTGTGGTTCTAAGGTGCATTTTACGAATGAAGGCATTTGAATCTCACCAGTAGACACTTGCCAACACAGCGTTCCCTACGTCTTCAGCGGTAAATATAAACATCAGTATGGCCTTCGGATACACATAACCAAGCATGCATCTTCGTAGACTTATCGCTCTAACGGTCTTGATTACTTTGTAGGTGTAAGAATCCGTCGATGGCGTTGGCTTGAACGGGCAGAAAATGTGCACAAGACGGAGCACACAGCTAGAATCTCTACTGTACCAATGAATAGTGGGGTCTGGCGCAAGGCCACAAATCTCAGGCTCCCACAGGCTCCAGGCGGGTGACGAGCCACCCACCGTGATCTAAGCTAGCGCGCCAAGAACAGCATCCAGAAGCCCAGCAGCAGCAGCACGCGCCAACGAGGCGAAAGCAACGACAGAACATCACCGAAAACGACCACACTCAACCGAATACTCTACCAGCTGCGATTCTGCATCATCACCCTCGTTACGCCGGCATTTTAGAATCAATCTCTGAAACCGTGTTTATTGCGAACCACATCGGTTATACTCAGCTTCCAAAATGGGCGACGTCCTCGTCGAGAGTGCTGCCAACAGCGTCCAGCCGCATAAGAAGACAACCCCGTCATCCATTCCTAGCATCGAGAACTTCGAGGGTGTAACGACAGAAGGCAGCGATGAATACGAGAACCTGAAGCGGCTGCAACGGCAGCTCGAGTATATCCAACTGCAGGAGGAATACATCAAAGATGAGCAGAGGAGTCTGAAGCGTGAGCTGGTACGGGCTCAAGAGGAGATCAAGCGTATCCAGAGTGTTCCTCTCGTTATCGGCCAGTTCATGGAGGCCATCGATCAAAAGTGGGTTACGACACACAGTCTCCCGTCCGGCCGAGTCAATTGGATGCTAACTAACATCCTCCCTTCTTCAGCACCGGCATCGTTCAATCCAGCACCGGCTCTAACTACGTCGTCCGGATCCTGTCGACGCTTGATCGCGAGCAGCTTAAGCCTTCCTCCTCCGTTGCCCTCCACCGTCACTCCAATGCCCTGGTCGATATCCTCCCGCCTGAGGCTGACTCCTCCATCGCCATGCTCGGCGCCGACGAGAAGCCCGATGTCACGTACGCCGACGTCGGTGGTCTCGACATGCAGAAGCAAGAAATCCGCGAGGCTGTCGAGCTTCCCCTAACGCACTTTGACCTCTACAAGCAAATCGGTATCGACCCCCCTCGTGGTGTTCTGCTCTACGGCCCCCCAGGTACCGGCAAGACCATGTTGGTCAAGGCCGTCGCCAACTCCACCACGGCCAACTTTATCCGTGTGGTCGGTTCCGAGTTCGTACAAAAGTACCTCGGTGAGGGTCCCCGCATGGTGCGCGACGTCTTCCGCATGGCCCGCGAGAACGCCCCGGCCATCATCTTCATCGACGAAATCGACGCCATTGCGACGAAGCGTTTCGATGCGCAAACCGGTGCCGATCGTGAGGTGCAGCGTATTCTGTTGGAACTCCTGAACCAGATGGATGGTTTCGACCAAACAGCCAACGTCAAGGTCATCATGGCCACGAACCGCGCCGATACCCTTGACCCTGCGCTCCTTCGTCCCGGCCGTCTCGATCGCAAGATCGAGTTCCCCAACCTCCGCGACCGCCGCGAGCGTCGCCTCATTTTCACCACTATTGCTAGCAAGATGAGCTTGGCCCCCGAGGTAGATTTGGACAGCTTGATTGTGCGCAACGATCCCCTCAGCGGTGCCGTCATTGCCGCCATCATGCAAGAAGCTGGTCTGCGCGCTGTCCGCAAGAATCGGTACAATATTATCCAGTCCGATCTGGAGGACGCATACAGCAGCCAAGTGAAGGGGTCGAGCGATGAGAACAAGTTTGATTTCTACAAATAAGCGATTCAAATTTCCGTCAAACCAGCCGACAGTGGTGGGACCTCACAAGCGATTCATAGCAGTCATGGAAGTTGATGATTTTGCCACTCACCGGACTGGATGGGAAGGGATGTTAATGTACAAATACAATGAAATAGACTTGCGCCATGTTGGTCAAACAAGAAGACGACTCAGACGACATGACCAGTGAGCATTTGGCTACGTGACAGTAGCACCACAGTGTCCGGTGTAAACCCTGACCTCTCTCCGAAATTCCGCAAAACATGTTAGGATCCTCTCCAGCCCACACTTAGAACTCCAGGGCCATGGACTACATATTGTCGTGGTGTCCTGCCCATGGGTTTGCTAAATAACTTTTGTTCGCTGCTCTCGAGGACCTTGATGGTTTGATATCACTAGGCAACAAAGCGACCTAGTGAGAGCTACAAGAGCTAGGCCGAGCAATGCATATTAACTTCCCATGGATGTCGGAAGGGCCAACTATAATACTACCTGCTCTGCAGTTGAAAACTTTATTATGGCTATGTAGTCTCTATCCAATAAGCCCCATGTGATACTCACCTAGCAACGTACCATTTACTAGATAGGATTAAGTAGCTCATCGTGTCGGCGAGTCCGCGTGTCCTATTCCTCCATAATGTTGAATAATACCTACCTCCTACAATTCTGCTCAGACCCATCAATTCCTCTTCCTCTTCCTCTCCTCCCTCCAGCTGGGTATAATATTCTCCCGTAAAAGATGACAAAACAAGTACACACCATCTCTCCTATACACTCCTCCTTCACCCCTGTTCCTCCTCGGTTCGACAGGAAAAATCTTGGTTGGGTATATCCTCCTCTCTCCTCCCTCTCTTACACACAACATAGCTCTCGTACCTTTGCAGAAGAGAAAAAGCAAAGAAAACAAAAGCAAACCCGAATAGCGAGGCTCTCTCCCGCAAAAAACCATCTATGTTTCCGAACCCACCTCCTTTCTTGCTCCCCTTCCCTTTTACGCCCAAATGCCCACCCACTCGCCGGTAAATGAAAAATCTCTTTCTTCCCATTATTCATTACCCATTATCTGACCGGAACCTTCCCACCCCTTCTTATTCAGTTCTTTTTCCCGCCCGCCCAAGGTTGAGTTTGGGCTGGTGCTGGTAATCTTGATCGATTCAATTGGGTTTCTTGATCAATCATGGTTGTAATAGTACACGATACAATGGGGGAGGCGTTGTGAGCCATCTCCTCTCTGCTGTAAATCGGTTGATGTTGTTGGTACAAGGCGCTCTCGTCGTGTATTGAAGCGCCTGATTAGCGTGGGTAAAGTATTTTTCTGCGGCACAAAACAGAATTCAAACCCCCATGGCAATGCCCAGCTCAAGCAAGAGCTTAACGAACCTAGCGTGGAGCTCAATAAAAAAGTCGGGTAAACCGACCAGCTCAGCAAGACCTCGTTGTTTAAGCGTCACTGCCGAGCTGCCGAAGCCAGCCCCCATCCGTCTTGACAGACCACCACCCATGCCTCCCATGAGAAAGCTGCTCGCGCTAGTAGCAGCAGCGCCAGCGAGAGACACAGGTGGCGCAGCTGGTTCGGGGAAGCTACCGTAGCCAGGGCCGGGCAAGATAGGACTACTCGCATTGGACCCGGATGACTCTGCCTGGATGCGCTCTGCTTCAGCTTCGGCAAGTTGCTGTATCCATGCCGCCATGTCCTGGAAAGCTTTTGTTATGAACCCAAACGTCTTCATGGCGAGACGCTCACGGTGGGTGCTAAGAGCTAGGAAGGCGTAGACACGCTTATGACCACGGGCGTGCACATCAGGAATTCGGAAGATGTAGGCTGTAGTGTAACCAGTCGCTGGGTCGCCAAAGAAGATGGGACCACCTGAGGCGGCGTTGCCAGCACTGTGGGTTGTAACAAAGGCGGGTGTGCTAGGTGAAGCACATGGAGTTGACAGGGCGCTCAGTGGTGATGCATGGGAGGTGGGAGGTGGGCGAGGCAGCGTCTCTAGAGAAAGAGTGCGCAGACATGATGCTCGTACTATCGAGAAAGATGAGGCCGCAAGAGGTTCGTGTGTTGATATATACTCCAGATAGTGGTTATGTACATTCATGTTGGTGAGTGAACTGCTTTCACTCGAGCGAGATGTCACTGAAACGGCAGTTGCTGTACGGCGATGCGAGGGGCGAGGTCGGTTGCTATTGGATTCATCTTCTGATGCGACTGAAGATGATGATTGCGATGTAGGCGGAGAGGAGGTATTTGCGCCTCCGTAGACGAGCGCGCACGGTGCTTTTGAGCGCAACGTAGGGCCACGTTCAGGTCTCGATTCGACTCCCCCGCTTTTGCTTCCCGGCTGCAGCTTTGGCAGAGTCAAGGCACAGTTATCACAAGGCCCAGCCCGGCGAGTCACATAGTCGTCATAAGTTTTGCGAAACCCGGAATCTTGACGTGATTTCTGTTGTTGCGCATTGGATCCGGGAGCCAGTCGAGGACTTTGGGGAGGTGTTTCGATAGCGGAGCCAGAAGGTGCGGCTGTCGCCGACGCTGCCTGAGCCGAACGACGTAGAGCGGCCCGATGACTTTGCGCCTCGAGTTCTGTAGCGGGAAGTGAGGTGCTCCGCTGTTGTGGACCTGTAAAGTTCATTCGCCGAAGAGCATCTGTGATAGCTGTGGTGGCTTGTGCGGATTCTTGGGCCATTCGAGCACCGGATCTCGGCCGATCGGGACCAGACCTGGAGCGGCCATGCAGCTCATCGTCATAGCATACATTACATGGAACTGGTGTTCCCTCGGTGACCATCAGGGGCGTGGGCCCGTGGAGGTCACAGTAGTGAGCCAGACACAACTGGAAAGGGGGAATTAGCAACATATCTAGAAGCGCATGGGTAGGTAACAAAAGTGTAGGAAGTGGAGAGATTCAGGTCCCCAAGTCAGCAAAGGAAAAGGATAAGGTGGTGGCGCGCAGGGAGAAAGAGAGGCGGCGCATTGTTGTAAGTGGCATGAGGAGGGAGGCCAGCATCAGAGAGAGCTCGTGCTTGTTCTCCCATTCCATCCCAACGCGTCCGGCGCACCCCCCTCCTTCTCATGGCTGCATCGGTGAAGCACAGCCCAATCCATTTCAATGAAACACCAGCACGTGGATATTGGCATGATATGGGCAAGCCAGGCCACTGGGCCCGCTGGGTAATGCCGATATTTGCTGTGCGGTGGCTCCAAGCTGCCGGGCTGAAAGACGTGGGGGTGACACGACAGGAAGGAGGATGTGCAATTTCCAGTCAAAGATGAAGCGGTGAGTGCCTGTTGGGTTGCATTGACGAGGCGCGACAAGGGCACCACGGGCACGAAGCAGCAAACGGCCGCACAGCATCAGGCGCCGAATGACTGGGCTCTCCAAGCCTTCTTCCTCCTTTTCGTCACTGCAGCAGAATGCATGGCGCAGATAGGACATGCATATAAGGGAAAGGGGAGACAAGATTACTACTCACAATCGACGTCATGACTGGTATTCTATCTTATCGACCGCCGAAGAAGCCGAAATGTCATGATTATCCGTATCCAGGTAAGAAGGAGAACAGGAGGGGGGGGGGGGGCGTGGATGGCTGTCTGGGCTCAAACCAAGTGTCGCCAATGAGCTTCGAGAGAAATGAGTGTAAGCTTCGGTTTGCGATTTGCTGCGCTGCGGGATGGCGAGCTACTTGCGGGTGGTGCGGACAACACGGGTGCTGGCGACCGGGTCACTGCGGGTTCGGCGGGAAAGGGTTGCGCCAAAAAGGTCCCAGAAAGGAGTGATGTGAAAAGGCTCTCGGTGCGATGATATTGCTCGTGTACGTGCAACTAGCTTTGAGATTGAATTGTCGCTCGCTGCTGTTTCGTATACTCCAGATAGGTGGTAGCTACTGTGACGATGTCTCTGTCTTGGTATTGGAGCGCAAACCAGTGTTGTTGCGCACGAATCAGAAAGGCAATGTTGAAATCAATATCTCGGGAAGGTCGGGATAAGAGGTGTTCAACCTCGGAACGAGATATCGCGAGCCATGACAAGGATGTGAAGGGGTGGTGTGGTGCGAACGCCGCAATTCTAAGATAGGTACGAAACGTTGGTACGAAAGAAAGGTTCAAATGACAGGAACGCGGGGCTGTTTTCTGGTATGGATGTACTCTGTTACGAAGTAGGTACACAAGGAGGTAACTGTAAAAGATATATACTGGGTAAGCACACAGCCAATGTTTGCGAATTCATTTACGGAGTAAGAACAGAAACATACCACTTTGAAAGCTCCAAGACTGCAAGACTGCAACAAGATTTAGATATATACCGGGGTGTCAGCCAACGTCCTCGCCGGTTGGTTTTACAATGGAATCGCAAGTAGCGAGAACGGAATCAATTCGAAAAAAAAGATGCAATGCAGGGCTGATCCGCTCCTCTTTAAGAACCTGGAAAGCTTCCAGAAGGGTGGTCGCGGGCAGTTGTGGGTTGTGGGTTTTACCACGCCAAATTAGGACACCCCGGGCCTTCCGAACCGGCAGCAAGGCACCGTGGTCCTTGGAAATTTCATCACGGCTGGGTGGTCGAGACTCCCGTCCAGGGCTCGGCCGAGGTGGGGTCTCCAGGTTCCTTCAACTACTGAGGAATGAGGATCGATACGCATTCACCTGAGACGACCGACGATGTATGTATTCAAAATGCTACGACAACCACCATGGACATGATGGTAAACCTCTATCTCCACCCCTCAACTTTCCACCCAGGCTGGGGAGCTTGTAAGTTTGCGGCTCCAACCAACAGCATCAGGAACACACACCATCCTTGGAAAATCTCACCATTCATTCCTCAAATCCTATCGGCCAATTCCCCGGCTGCATTAGCATCATGAGTTTCCCTTGGCCTTCTGCCGCACTCATCAATATTGGCACGAATGCACCCCGCACCACCTCAATTCTCTCTCTTTTCTCTCCCCAGAACAAAATTCTCGTGTATCCGCGGTACGCGATGAGATATTTTAGGGGTTCCTCTTCAATTTCAGTCGTGACACCCTACCAAAGGAAGCTCACGAGATGAGAGATGTTGAAATAGAAATGTGTCTCGGGTGATCATTTGGAGTCGTTACTAGTTCCCTCATCGGATATGGGCTGGTACGGCTGGGTTCTCTTGCGAAACCCGACATCAGCAGCGAATTACAAGTCGGTGAGACCAGGAGGGTAAGGGTGTTCCAAAAAATCTATGATCTCCCACTCTGTCCCCGGGGGGTTCCTGGAAATGGTGGAGAACAGCTAAAATGGCAGCTTTGCTGAAGAAGTGGGGCAGAGGAACCACAGCGGAGAGAAAAACCGGAGGCGAGCAAGAAGGACAAAAAAAAAACAAAAAAACAGAAGAAAAAGAAGCCGAGCAAGTCGTCAGGGTGGGCGGAACCGGGACGACGGGATTCCCACGTGGAAAAGGGGGGTCTTCCGGGATGGGTATTCCTGGGGGGGGGGAATCACAAAAGACGAAGATCCCATTGGGCAGGTGGTTTGACATATACCACTTACAAGACGGAGATGAACGTCTCACGACAGCATCCTTTTTTTTTTCCTCTCTCAAGAAGCGAATGCAAAGGAATGTTTTCACACAAGAAATTTCCCGGAATAGCATCGCCCACTCACAGCATCCTCCTTGTACACTGCATACCCTAAATTACAACATGCATATCTACAGTAACAACCTGCGAGTCAGTCAAACGTCAGCCCACCTAACTGCAACTCTCACGCGTCAAAAACCCCATTCAATGCACGTCAACTTGTTGAATTGCCGGTTGCCATTGGATCTGCTCTTCGGCACCGGCTCAAGTCTAGAACGTCGGCTAATGACAAAACGGTTGCAACAGCGCAAACCGTTGATGAAGATATGTGTTCTCTTTCCCCACAGCATTGGGTACCAACAAGATCTCCACCCCTTTTTGGGCTGCTGTCCTGAAATGAACCCCCTGGCAACTCTTTTCGGCATTACTTTTCTTCTCTTGTTACAGATCTTTCCCTCCCCGTCTTTCCCCCTTCGGACATTCCGTGATATCCCAAGACGCCTGGAGAACGGTTCATTGCGGTGTTTAACAAGCTTTCTTTGCCAACGCTTGTCGTTATTGTTCGTCCGTCTTATTACTTGCAGTAGAACCCGTTTCTAAGCCACTACTGGGTCCTCCGTTGTCATATCAAAATTTGGGGACGAACACATAACCAAGCCACATGTTTATATCTCAAAGTACTCCAGACTCCCAACACCACAACCTCTCAATGACAGTCCGTAAAGGTTCCAAAAGGGGGCAGAAAGAAAGGATGTGACGCAGACCCCAAAACCCCCAAACTTATTACCCGAGCCACAAAAAGACCCCCTTCCTCGCATTCCCAAACAAGGAAAACAAGACTTCATTAGCCTCAACGGTCCGACTGCCGAGACAGTTGCGTTAGTTAAAAACCTTAGCCGACCGAACCGTCCAACCCGCTGGTGCGACGGTTACAGTGAACCAAAGAAAGTCTTGCACATGTCAAAATGGGTAGAGAAGAAACTATTTGAACGGGAGAGAATGTGTAGTGTATTCGTATATGGGTTGGGGGAGGTTAGATACCTAGGTTTCTCTTCGCATTCGGCTAATTTTCAGAAATGTCTTCAACAGGCACCCCCTGGATCCGAACCCGGTCAATACATGTGAGAGAGAGGGTCTGGTTTGCAAAAGTACCTCCCGTCAACAAAGTCAACCATGGCTCGAGGTTCAACGTCACTCAAAAAGTCGAATATAACCGGCAGCACAGCACGCATGGTAACCGCACGGGTGATGTCACTTCCTTCAATGGGCATGTCTATGTATGATTTTTCCCCAACTTCAAATATGATTCTCAAGCGAGGCTGTCAATGTGAGAGTGAGGCCTAGAATTCAAAATCCGGGGTAAAATAGACGAGCGGTGCGAGTGATCATGGTCGTGGGATACAACTCCCGAACAAGAATTCGATATCTAAAGGGGGGAAAGGTGAACGAAAACCATATAGTGTTGTTGCTCTCTCTGGTTTATGCAACGTTACCACGGAGAGAGCGTCAAAAACATCTTCAGAAAGGGGAACCTTGTTGTTGTGTTGTTATCCTATACAACAGCTAGAAACACAATACAGGCTGGCTCAAGTAAAAGAGTACCTCTCAACACCTCCTAGCTTTTATATATATTGTGCTAGAAAGCCAATGACAAGAGAAGTCTTATAAGCAGTAATCAACCAGTCAACACATACAACAGAAAAAGAAAGTTAGAAGAAATATAACCAGGGTATCTAACAAAAGAAAACCCAAACAAACCGCTCCTACTCCCCAAGCCACAAGACATATATCTCGAAAACTTCCGACCCTGTATATAAAAGCAAGGAAGAAGCTGAAAGGGGGAAAAAGAAAAATCCACCAAAGGCTATGCAATATCCTTGTGATGCCATGTGCTTTGCCATTCATTCACCACCCATGCGACATTTCCCAGCGCGCAAGTCTATCCTCCAGCCATGGCAAATGCAGAATCGCTCGCTTTTTTTGTTGTTGTCCAGAATGAAAGGAACAAACCCCCTAATAGGAAAACAACGGAACTCAATGTGACTTAAGCACATCCCTAAACGAATGGGTCCGCAGACAGCGTCGCTCCCCCTGAGCTCTCAAACTCAACCTCGACCCTCTTCTTTGCTGGCTCGCCCTCCCGCCCGCCACAACTCGATTCCTCCTCATTCCCCTCCCCATCAGCCTCTGCGTCAGCCAACTCCCCCCCCCGCAACTGTGCGCCATACTTGTCATTCCACAGCTTCCTCAACACCTGATAGATGAACTGATACTGAGGCTCCGCCTGCACCATCATCTTCCTCTGCTCCCTCAGCTGGTTGACCGTATCAAAGATGAGATCTTCCCCGAGGGGCGGCGGTGCCTCCGATGCCTCCCGGCTCCACTCGCCACCCTCTCGGGAACCAGTGTCGCTTGTTGTGCTCGCCGGCGTGCGGGATCGCGATCGGCTTCCGCCTGTCCCCGAAGTTGCAGATGCGGCTACACGCTCGTCGTAATGCTCCAGGACGCCGGCGTCTAGTTCCCGCATCAAGTGCTCCAGCGCGATAAAGGTGCCTGACCTGCCAACCCCCGCAGAGCAGTGAACAATGCGCGGGTTATGGGGCCCTGCGTTCTTCTCGCGCGAGAGTTGCATCAGGGTAAAGAATGAGTCGATATCCTCCAGCGCTGGGACACCAAAATCAGGCCACTTCTTGTAGAGAAAATGCCACAGAATGCGTTCTTCTGGCTCGTTGTTTTGACTTGTTGTTGTTGTTGTTGTTGTTGTTGGGGACGGGGCAGACAAGGTAGCCTCATCTAGTCTTGATGTAGAAGGCGCGGCGACCGGAGACTTCATCTTGGTATCCAGGTCGGCGTCCAACTCGGTGGCAGACGGCGGTTCTGGTGTTGACTCACGAGCAACCGAGTCCTCCGCCGGCCTTGGCCGAGAGTGTACGGTTATGACAAGCTTTCGAAGCTCAATCGCGTCACCGGCCGGAGTTTCCTCTAGTCCATCGCAGCGAACAGTGGCCCGGAACCCATCGCCAAACTCGTCGTGCTGGTTGACTTCCAGAGGTGGGTCATCTTTGCTGCGCGGGAAGTATGGAAAGCACTTCTCCATATGACCTTCATGTGTCTCAGTCAACATGACGATGACGCCTGGGCTTTCAACCTGCTCGACTACCATGCGCCAGACGTGGTCTGCGGATGTCTGCTTAGGCCCTTGCATTGCAATGTAGTTATCGGGTTCCCGTATTTGGCCGGGTATAGGATACGGTATAAGAGTGATGGGGGAGGCGTTGACGTAGTCCAGCTTTCCGGGTGGGACTTGCAGCTTGATGCGATGATTGTGCCATGGCTGAATGTTTGTATAGCGATCGAGCTTTCTGAGATGCGGCCCCTTAACGCGCGCCCAGCGAAAGTCGGGAGTGTAGTTGGATGAGCTCTCGTTCTCGATGCCTTGCTGAATTCGTATCCGTTCTTGCCATACTAGCTCGCCGAACTTGTTCTCGATTTCTGTAGGTTTGACTATCGTCAGCTGGTGTAACACAAGTACAAAAGGAGGGGCAACGACCGACCTAGCTCGGTGGACTCGAGAAAAGCAGGCATCTTGGGAGGACCCCGCGCCCTATCACTACCAGTGTCCATTCTCAGCGACAAGGGCGAAACTGGACGACCGTCGACGCCTTCGCGGAGTGTTGCTGCTGCTTGAGCAGGCGAGTGAGGGAGCGAGGCTGGAGGGGAGTCGCGGGCTCTTTTGGCAGAGGAGCGGTTGAAGACTCGGAAGGGGCTCAGCTTGCGAAAGGGGCGCATAGGTGATTCGGGGTGGGGAAGATCGCCGGCAGGAAGCTCGCCCGGCGGAGGAGTCGTCTTGCCAGCGCCAGCAAGATCGTTTGTGATCAGCGGAGGCCCCAGGACCTCTTTTCTGCGCCGAAATCGTGGGAGGTGAGCCATTGTTGGAAATCAGGCTGACGAGCGAGCGAGCGAGCGTAGTGTTATTTGGTAGGTTAGCGCTGCAAGCTGGCGTCGTGGCGTAGCAAAAGAAGGTTCGGATTCAGTACGAAGTAGTGACAGGTTGAACCCAAGGTGGAATTCGGACGGTCGGGTGGCGGCGAGGAGGGGTAAAAGAGCTTCCTTTGGGGGAGGCCCCTCAACCGAGAATGGTGGTGTGGTGAATAGTATAGAAGTGGAATGCCTATTCAACAGCACGTGCGGACATGCAGCTGCAGATAGGTAATGTACAAGATTATAGTTCGCCTAGGGCAAGCAACTGGACGATCCTTCGTGCTGCTCACCCAAGGTCGTTTTTGTTGGATGAAGGAAAAGAAAAGAAAAGCGTTTATTAGAAGGGGTGGCCTTGCACTGGACTGGAAGTGAAAGAGAAATAGGGGTAATTAGCGCCAGGCTCCTCGAGTACGAAGTATCTCGTGATGCTTCTTCTCACGAACTTTGCGCAAGAAGTTTACGAAGCACGAAACTAGATAGAGAAGAAGAAAAAAAAAAAGAGAGATCAAATGAAACAAGACTTCCTTCGTGACGTTCAGATGTTAGCAAACGGGATTACGAGACCCGTATAAACGCAGCTGCCGGTTGCTTGCTGCTTTGCTGCAAGAGGTAACCCCCCCACCATCTGCTAGCGCTGGCATGGTGGATGCCCCGGCCGTCGATAGCTGCACCAGCGGGTGTTTGTGAAAATCATCCACCCGTGAACAAGGAACCTGGAAGGTCCCGCTCCCAAGCAACACCTACCCAGTCAGCTCCACCACAGCGTTCAGGGGGGTGAGCTGTGAAAGGGAGGTTTCCGTTGAGCTTCCCTTTTCGCCTGGGCAGCCCGCATCATCAAGTCCCAACTCGCAATCAATGGAAATTCAGCCCCACGCAACACCTTCCTACAAGCGCTTCAAACATTCATGGGAAAGCAGCGAGTGAGCGTTCTTGAAACGATGATACCGCTTATCTTTGTGTTTCGATTATTAATATAGTCCCCTCGGTCACGGAGGAAGGCTGCATCTTTGATGCTGCAGGCGATTTCGTCAATGAGCACTTCGTAGGTCCATCTGATTGCTTGCTTTCACTCCAGTGGCAACTGAAGTGGATGAGCATACATACACGTCAACGTCAGAAATCCCACTGTAGTGTGCATAACCGTTCCGTCTAAGCTGCAGCCCAAAAATAATTCCCGCAGCTAAGCACTTGGAACCCCTCAAAACTGGCAATCATCACAAGGTCCGAGCGAAGTCAAGCTGCATGAGACGGGGCTTGAAGATGTGGATGTTTCAAACACTATGAAGTTGATGAACATGTGGTGACAACGCACCACGAACCGAAATGTTACTTTTAGAAGTTAACCGAACACCACCATGGAAACAAAAAGGAACGTTCATTTGAGTGTTCACACTGAGGGTTCTCTCTGAATGACGGAGTTTATGTGAAGAAACCATCTACGTTTGAGTGTTTCACGTTTGTGAACAACACTGAAACGAGGTCCAGGCAATCAGGACCATGAATAGACCGTGGAATCGACCAAAGTAGAAGTAAACGAGAACCAGATATGAGATGAATTCGATTACTGTCCCCCAGCCCTGACTTTTCCTTTCCTGAAAATCCGTATATATCCGCACACATAACCTACATCAATGCCCCTTAAATATTCACCCATATTGGAAGAGTGTTTATACACCCGAATAGACAGCTGACACCATTCGCCCACACTCCACCCTTTGCTCAACCTTTGCTGATCGCGTCTTACCGCCCTCCGTCAACTTCACCGTGGTCCGTGGCGTGAGTTGCATTCTTGACCTCCCGGACTCGACCTCCCCCTGGGAACCAACCAGAGGTCCAACATGCGTGGGGCTGTTGATATTATTCCGCTTGCCGGTTCCAAGCTGATACGCCTCGTTTCCTCCCCAGAACAGCACATCAGCTCCAAAGTTAGTGTCATCAGCTGATGTCTTGTTGGACGCAGTCAAGTGAGTGACGTTGTCAAGAACAGCACAGGCATGCGTGCTGCCCACCGCGAGGCGTGAGAGGCGAATGGGAACCAAGGTGTTGCTAGACTCGTTATACTCGTACAAGTCCGAGAGAGCCTTGATCTTGCTCGGTGCCTCGGAGACGTGCAACCACTTTCCAGTGCCCAGTTCGCCGTGGACGCCGGATCCGCAGGCCCAAGTCTCGGCAACCACTTTGCCGAGTTCAGATGAGGGCGTTACGCCACGGCCAGAGGTGCTCTGTGTCTTGGTTGCGTCGACGGTGAAGAAGCTGTTAAGCCCACCGGCGGCAATGGAGGTGACCTTGGGTCGCAGGTTCGTTCCACTGTAAAGCTGTTTGATGGGGAGAGGCGAGGGTTTATCAACATGGCCTACCGAAAAGTCGGGGGGGATTCCGAGCTGGCCAACAGTGTTGTCACCAAAAGCAAAGACCTGCCCATCGCTATCGAGGGCGAGGGAGTGGTAGTCACCAGCGGCGATCGACTTGACTTTGGAGCCACGCAGTCCTTCCACTTCATGTGGTTGATCATAGGGACCTGCAGGACGAGTCTGCCAGGTTAGACCAGGAATGCCAAGCTGACCCCTGGAAGGAAACTCCTCAGTGCTCGAGGCCGCAGAGAAAACACGGCCATTGGAAGTCAGCAGCAAGCAATGCTCCAGTCCACTCTTGATATCCACGACCTTCTCTTTCCACCCCAGGTTCGCAGGCTTGAGTGACCGGTAGTGGGTTGCCGATGATGCTGCTTCTGACCAGAACGGGAACCAGGAGGAAGAGGAGGAGGAAGGCTCAACCTGCTTCTCCCCCAATATTTGATCCTGCTTGGCGACTGGGATGGAGTAGACTGATCCGTTGTTTGATAAGGCAATGACACGGTCCTTGGACACAGCAATCTTTTGAATGTCCTTGCCCTTCAATGTGACCTGCGGGGTGGGGGTTTCTTTCGAAAAGCCTACACCCCACTGCACCAGATCACCCTTCTCATTGACGGCAGCGCCAAAATCACGTTCCAACTTGAGGTCTCTGAGGACTTGCCCATCAAAGTATGATATCCTTCGTGGTGTTTTGATGTTGGTCTCCTTTGAGTCAGGGGCGGCCACCTTTCCGGCATTGGAACCCCAAGCGTAGACACCGGGACGCTCCAAGCTCTGCTTCACCTGGACGTGTTGCGGGCTTACGAGATCACGGGTTCCTTCCTTTGAAGTACTCGTTTTGCGCGGTTTCTCGAACACCAGTTCGGCCTTCTCAGGTCCTGATAGCTCTGGCTGTTTCGTATCGGTGTTGGTGACGGTGGGATAGAGATAGGCAGCGGCAGCGCCGGAGACGACGAGGGCAGTCAAAAGACCGGCGGCACGAGCTATCGTACGGCGAGGCATAGGGGGAGGGGGTGGCGCCACCTGACCTTTGTAGCTTCTGTACCGTACCCAGTGGGATCGAACGGTAGTCCTCGCAGCCGTTTGCCGCAGAGCAGCGTTATACATGGCCGAGGATGCCATCCTGAATCCTTGATATGAGAGCTGGGTAAGATCCGGAAAAGCTCAGAAGCTCAGAAGCTCAAGCCTTCAACTATCCCTTGATTGAACAGCCAGGCAACTAGACAGAAGACTGAACGGTTCTCCCGTTGATACACCGGCGATGGCTGAAATGGTGAGGTCACTGGGTGTATAAGAAGCTCTACCACTCATCGAACATGCGCCTTGGAGGGGAACAGGCATAAACCTCTTTCTTCATCCATCTCCAAAAAGCCTTGGCATCGGGGAAGCGAAAAAGAGCAACAGGCGGCTCGTGCGCCCAAGCAGCTCGGCAGCTCCAGCAAGATAGCGCTACTTAGAAAAGTGGGTCCTGTAAGGGGCCAGCACGGTGAAGTGGTCCCGCTGTTGTGGACAGTGGACAGACCGCGGGGCGGTACCTTGATGCGCCTGGAGGTGAGGTCGGTTACAAGGTACCCCCAAAAGGTGCTGGATGTATTTTGTGGGAGGTTGAAAAAATAAGGAGAAAACATACACAGCAGAAACCCACCCAGCAACACCTCCGAAAATGTACGAAGATTCCTCATGGTATAGCAGCTTTGCGCCCGAGTTTCAACACCGCCGAGCACCCTCCGGGACGGGTTCAGGTTCAGGCCACCGCAGGAAGGAATCGCTCCTACAGCAACCAAATGTGAGTGTCTCTCTACGCATCACCACCCGTTGTTCTACCGCAATTGGCCAGAATTAGGACTGACTTTCTCGAAACTAGGGAACAGGAGACAGCGCCGACGCATCAGAGCCATTACCCGTTCTTTTCGAGGACCATGAAGACAACAACTCCCCACCAGAACCGACCCTCTCACGCAGAGCCAAATCGTACTCCGATTTCTACGAAATAGTGAAGGCGCAACTAGGGAGCACAGATCAACAACAACAGCAGTTAAAGAAGCGCAGAAGGAAAAGAACCGATCGAAAATGGGAGGCATTGGCAGTGCCCGAGTCCGCAATGGCGACGCTATCTCTGGAGGAGGATGATACCCACCAAGTGGACGCCGACCTGGACAAGACGCTCCTACAAGCCAGCCAGCAGGAGTTTCTGCTATATCACGACCAACTAGCGATGACAGAAAGACACCTAGGGACTTTGATGAAGGATGCCAACAGCGCACTGAAAGTATTGGAATCACTCTGCCAGTCCTTCCGGGCGGTTGACGACCAAACGAGTTCCTTCCAGGCCCGGTGCGACGACTTACTCACGGAAAAGAAGCGCCTCCAGACGCTGGCAGATGACGTTGGCACCGACCTCCACTACTATGCCTACCTCGACAACGTCAGTAGGCGTCTCAACGCGCCAGGTGCGGGCAGACTGGTGGACGACGACGCCTTCGCCGACGTGTTATCCAACCTCGACTCTTGCATAGCATTCATGACAAAGAACACAACATACAGAGACGCCGAATCCTACCTCGCTCGCTACCAGGCACTCCTCACCAAGGCTCTCCATTTGCTCGAAGTTGGTTTCACCAACCGCCTCAACAAAGTGTCCACCGAAATATCCAAGCAGATCGCTGCCACACAATCCGAGTCTGCACGCCATGCCCTTGCATATGGCCGTTTCGAGGAGATGGTATTGGAATCCTACTCCTTGATTCCCAATATCCAGATCGTCATGCGCAGCGTCTACGACCAATACGGCCACCCCGTATCTGGGCTCAACCACGACATCTACGCCAACACAGCCATCAACCTCTTCCACGCCTACTGGGTAGTCCGCGACCGAGATCTCAAGCCCCTCATCCAGCATGACCTCGACGCCTTCCGAGCAGAAGCCAAGGCCTCCATCGAAACATCAGCGCGCAACTTTGTCAAGCAATCTTACGAGCGCTCTTACAACGAAGCCTCCCTCTTCCGCAAGGTCTTCTCCATCGAGCCTCAGTATTCCACCGACCCGAAATCAGCCTTCACCGCCCTCAAGTCTCAACAACGCTCCCTAGTTACCGGCACCAACATCGCCCCCATCGCCTCCAACCTCCAGTCCGTCCTCCACGGCAGCGACCTGCGCACCGTCTGCAACATCATGGGCTGGATCACCAACGAGTATCTAATCGAGTACGACGAGGACGAAAGTCCTTTCGTCAGCCACTGCCGCGAGATCACCGCCCGTCTCCTCCACGAGCACCTCTGGACCTTCACCGACGCCTTCTTCGAGGCAGAAATCGCAAAGTCCATAACCAAAGCTGTCGTGCCCCCCGAGGCCTTGAAAATCGGACCCGTGACCAGCAACGACGTCTCCTCCAATGCTTTCCCACTCGTCAAGAAAGCTATCGAGCTCCTCGTAATGTTTGACCAGTCCATGCCCAAAGAACGCTCCGTATGTTTTTTCCCCCCTTCCCCCTTGTCATATAACTAACATTGAAAAAAAGCAACGCAACTCCCCAATAATCTTTTCCCTCCTCCGTGAGTCCATCGCAGCCCTGCACCGCGCCGAAAGCCGGATTAAATCCTCTAAACTCACCTCCGCCACCACCGACGCCGACCTCTTCATGATCAAAAACCTGCTCATCCTCAAAAACGAACTCGTCACTTTGGAAATAGGGGATATCCGCAACAATGTCTCTTTGGGAACCCAATCTGTTTCTGGCCGTTTAAGGGAAATGCAGCATTTTTCCCAGATATGGGAAACCCTTCGTCCCTTGCCATCCACTTTGATCACGGGAATCTGGTCCAGAGTGGGGAGTATTGGAGGCGGGTTGAGCGGGTATATCCCCTCCATCCCCGGGGCTTCGTCTTTGTGGTCGAGGTCGAGCACGCCTGTTTCCTCTTCCGAGGCAAACGCAAAAAGTAACAGTGCTGCGAATGCGGGTGGGGGAAATGTGGATGTGCATGAGCAGCTGGATGAGGAGTTACGGGCTAGTATTGTTTCTTTTACAAAGCGGTGGGCGGGGATTTTGGTGGAGGCTAAAACGGCTTCGACAAAACTGGGAGGCAAGAACGTGGCCAAGTTGGAGAGGGAACTGGATGAGACGCTTGAGAGGGCGTTCACGGGGCAAGGGGAGGTCAGGGAAAAGTTGAGGGAGGCGGTCAAGATGCATGTGGATGCTGCGCTTGAGGCGATGGAGCGGGAAAGGGCCGGGCCGAAAGGTGGGAGGGGGAGTAGTGTGACGAGGGTCTAGACGACAATATCGTTTTTGGTATAGACAAAAAAGGGTTGAAATTCGATATCGACCCAAGTCATCAAGGCACGGCCTACAATAATGGAAGTTTGTTTGATTTGGTTGTCATGTTGATGGACTCTCTATCTTGACTCTAGAAACATGCCCGGCCTTGGTCTAAGTAAAAAAGTCTTGAAATGAGTTGGGTATCATAAATTTTTCCAGTCCCTCTTAAAGAAATATTCATCACGTTCACTTCTTCTCCCTCCTCAGATCCTCCCTCAGCCCCTTGAGCTCGGTCAGGAGCTCCTCCTGAAAATTGTCTTCTCTTTCCATATACAGCCTACGCAGTTCAAAGCCAACTTCAATGGCAATGAGAATGATAATGATCCATTCCAGGCGCGTGCTGTGCGCCTCGCTGGACATCTTCTCACTAATGTCCAACACACCCTGAGTCATATTGATGACCTCCTGCGCGTATGTCATCTTGTCGTTGAGCGTCTTGATGCGCACGCCCACGTCCAGGGCTTTGCCAATTTTTGCGTAGTATGTCTCGAGCTTTTCCTCCGTGTCCCAGAAGATGTCGGGGAGGGCATCGGTTAGGTCGTTGTAGTGGTTCAGCTGGCTGCGGAGGTTGAGGAGCTCGCCCGCTTTCTGGAGGACGAGTTCTCTTGACAGAGGAGCGCGGAGGCCTTGCGACAGACGGTCGGGGATGTGCCTCGTGCTCTCGAGATACCGGGTTAGGGAGGATTCCAACACGGCGAGCTTGGTACTGCGCGCCAGACCCGACGAGAAAGCGATTTTCGCCAGGGTGGTCTCGAGGGTGTCCCCGTCCGTATGTTCACGGCGGGTGCCGAGGACCACGACGTCACCCGATACACGTGATTGCTCCTCCTGCGGATCAGCGACGAACTCGAGGTCTTCCACCTCTTTCGACTCGACAAAGGGGGTCTCGGCGGCGGGGAGCAGGTGTTTGGTCGCGAGGGTATTGACCACGTCTGGCGGCAAACCCCAGGTCACGACGGTGCCGGAGGGGAAGACAAAGATGTCCCCGTTGCTGAGGCCGCGGGCGTGGACGACTTCGGAGAGCTCAAAGCCCGTGTGGTCCGGGTCGAGGGCGAAGCCGTGGTTGTGCAGGATGTCGACCACCACGTCCATGTCGAACGACTCGGCCACGCAGACGGCGCTGATGAGGTTGCTGCCTTCTATGTCGTCGAGGAGGGGTTTCTCAGCACCGGGAAGAGTCGAGGGAGCTTTGGCACCGCCGGAAGCACCCTTTTGCGCGACGATGGCTACGCGGTGCAGGGAGTTTTTGAGTGGGGGTTTTCGCTTCTTTCCCTTTTCTGATGCGACGGACTTCTTGTCGCTGTTGGACGACGACGCCTTGGCCTCGGGGGCTGGCTTTGAGGGGGGCTTGTCATTGCCATTGCCATTGCCATTGCCATCCTGACGGAGGATATTTGAGGTTGCAAAGGTGCGGCAGGGGGAAAGGTGGGCAGCAGCTCTGGTCCCTGAGAACGGACGGAGGGGTCGTGATGCCGCTCCGAAAGAGGATGTGCTAGCGTAGCGGGCTACAGACCCGACGGTGGGGAGAAGGAATCTCATGATGGTGCCATTGAACATGAATTGTACAGCAGCTCGAATTCAAAGAGCCAGTGTTGCGCCGGAGAATGGGCGGAAGAAAGAGTTCGGTCGGCTGCAGGTACCTGAAAAGAAAATAATACATTCGGGATCCCGGCAATGTCGTCACAGACTGGGATCTTTGAAATGTAGTTACACGCTGGTACATCTTTCGCAGACCTTTACGTTTAGTTCATAGGTGATGGAATTTCCCCAAAATTGCCCGCCGCCTCGGCCTTTCACATGTTTAAATACACATCATGGACATATCAAATGAAGCTAGGGGCATCCATCTTTAACCAAGTATTTCTGTATCCGATCAGTTATATATACTAGAGATATTTTACAGGGTTCATCTTAGGGTGTTTAGTTGAAAAGATTACGCCTGCTCGAAGCTTGGCGTAATTACACTACTACAGTACACACTTCGTCGAGCTTCTAGCCCCACCACTGTCGTGGCAGCTTCAATGACATCCACAGCGCCACTTCTGACGGCTACAGCTACCCCTTAACGAGCCACCGACATCTTAGACTCAAAACAGACCACCACGGACAACGCAAGCTCGAATAACGGCCAAGAGTATATATATGCCATGGATGCCCGAGTGGAGGACTACCTCGACGACAAGCTCCAGTCGACCACCGACTTCGACCACCTGGACACGTTGCTCTCCAGCGTCGAATACCAGCGCAGTCAACTGCAGTCCCAGCTCGACGATGCGACGCGCGAGCTACAAGAAGCCCGACGATCAGCAGAGGACCGGCAGAGCTCTCTTCTGGCCCAAATAGACGAGTTCCAAGCCCTTCAAAAAAGCATCGATGTTCGCCTCCAAATCATCGCCCAGTCCGATGCCCCCGACGAAGCTATCCACCGCCTCGAGGGCCCCATGAAGCAGCTGCACAAGGTAGACCTGGCTTATCGCTACCTCGTTCTCCTGCAACATGTCGAGACACTGCGACAAGAAGTCCGCGCACACCTCCCGCAGAGCCCCAAGGCAGCGCTGGAGCCCTACACGAAGCTGAAGCAGCTGTCCCTTCGACTAAAGGACCTCCAGGGCCAGGCTGACGGGGCCGCAGTGCATCTTGTCACACACGTCGATGCTGTGGCCGAGAAGCTATGGGACGAAATGAAAAAGTCCATGTGGGACGAGCTGGAGGCGGTTCTGAAAGCGCGCGGCTGGCCAAATAACGTCGACCCCGACTCAGAAGTGGACCAGGAATGGCTGCAGTGTTTCGAGAAGCTCGTGGATCTTCAGGTCCCTGAAGTTCTTTACTCTCCAAATGTTGTTACTCTGCTGCCAGTGGACGTCATGGCGCAGATCTTTGTCAAGGAGTTCCGTTTCCACTTCATGAGCGACAAGCCGACCAGCAGCCCCCAGGTCATTGGGGCGCACTGCTTCCCTTGGTTCACAGCTCTGATCGAGAAATGGGAAGACTTCTTTAGGGAGAACTTCGGCCCTGTTCTTGCAGCCAAGTTCGCGGACACGGCTGTGTCGAAGAAGATGGTGTACATGGATCCAGTTTGCGCATTCATCACATCGATGCTGCCAGTTATGCGGGACAAGATTGATTCCACGCTCCAAGCAACTATTACGGACTCAGCGTTCCTGAGCAGCTTGATGACGCAACTCATGACATTCGACGAGAGCATCAGATCCGGCTTTGCTTATGATGGCGGTGATGTTGAAGAAGGGTGGGAAGGGCTTACCACGGAGGTTCTCAAAAAGCACTTCCGTACATGGCTGGATGCTGAGAAAAAGTTCGCCCTAGAAAGATTCCAAGGGATCATGGCGGCCCCGGATGCGCGTACTATTGACTATGACTTTGCTGGGCCAGGGAAAACTAAGCCTACGTTCGCTGCCGTCCGCGTTACCGACCTACTTCAGAGTATCACGGCCCAGTATCAAAGGGTCAGGCGGTTCTCGCACAAGCTCCGGTTTTTGATCGACATCCAAATTAATATCTTGGATGAATATCATGATTTTCTCAGAGGCACATTAGAAGCCTACGTGAGCATCACTTCGACTGTCGGCCGAGCCTTTGGTGTAACCCAGGAGCAGCTGGACGCCCTGAAGGGCACAGGTGCTCTTGAGATTCTCTGCAAGGTGTACGGTAGTGCCGACCATATCGTCAACACTCTACGAGACTGGGGCAATGAAGAGGTAAGAGGTTTTCATCCATGAATATGCCACTTGGTATGCTAACCACCCTCTACAGTTTTTCATTACCCTCTGGGAACAACTGCAATCCAGAGCGAAGGCTAGCGAAAACCAAGATAACCTTGCCGGAGGCATGAGCCACGATCATGTCAAGGACCGTGTCTCTGCAGCTGTTGGCTCAGAAGAGGATGGTGGTGGTTTATTTGATGAGACCATTGCAGCATATAGCCTCAGGAGAAAACGAGCTCAAGAGTTTTTAACCGAGGCACTTGTCGAGTCGCACCGCAAGGCGTTCAAAGCATACCTGCATCGGCCACAATGGAGCACGTTTGCGGACGAGGTTATTGATCTGGCCATCACTGCTGAGCTTGATGAGCCGCTGAGGGTGAGTTTTGATGCCTTTCTATCATCTCGGTGGTCCATGCTAACCCAGCGTAGATACTCAAACGGGACTTGGACTTTCTTTCAAAAGCACTGGGGGCGGCAGTATTCCGCCGCGTCTGGCGCGGTGCGCTCGACAGCCTGAACAGAACCCTGTGGTCGGACGTCTTGGTGAGCCACAGATTCACAGCATCTGGGGCTGCCCAGTTCAGGCGTGACGTCCGCGCCATCTCGTCCGTAGTCGAACGGTACATCCCCGACGGGTCGAATTCACTGAGCAGCCTGAGCGATGGTATTCGACTGTTGAACCTTCCTGTTGACCCTCAAGAGGGCGAGCTATCGCTTAAGCAGGCCAGCGACATGGTGTTCACAGATGGCACCGAGGCGAAGAAAGTTTTGGATAAGCTCGACATCGACTCGCTGACACCGGCCAATGCCAGGAATATATTGCAACGGAGGGTTGAAAACGCCGAATAGAAAACCAAACCGCACATAATATGCCACCATGCCACCATGCCCCATGCTCCATTTATATAGTCCCAGATATTTGCAAACAACTCTGATAGCCCGTTGGGCATATATAGCTTTCGGGAAAATCAAATGGATATCCTCTGAAGAGACAGATCCCGCCCACTTTTACATCGTCTTTGTCGTACCCATATCAAAAGTCTACCCACGTTGAAGTGGATTGCCTCTCACAACCCCTTCTCCTTTTCCTTTATTCCGTCATGTCTGACTAGTCGTCGTACGGAAAAAATCAGACTAGTTGATCGCCCTCATCGTCATCTCAACCACCGCAAACGTACCCGCGCTCACGGGCATGGCACGCAGCAGCGTAGGCCCGATCCCCTTCCAGAACCCCCTCATCCCTTCCGCCCGCCACACCTGCGCGAAGCAGTCCCTCATGGTCTTGTACTTTTGGTCCGCCCCAAACCCGTCCGTCTGCATCTTGCTCTTGACCACATCAAACGGGTACGATCCCAACCACAGCGCCTCGCCCGCCAGACCACCGTAGAAAGCCACTTTATAACTCGGCACGTCCTTCCGCTCAATTTTATTTCTTGCCGCGTCCGCATTCATCAGCCACTCAAACGCCAAGAACCACAACCCGTACGCTTGCGCTTCTCGTATGATGGTCACCGCCTCGCCGCGGTATAATCCGCCCAATACCCCGCCTCCTTGCTGGCTTAGCTTTCTGACGCAGTCCAACGGGCCCGAGTAGAGTCTTGCGGCGCCGTGGGGCTGGGTTTGTAAACGGATGCGGACGTGCTCGATGGGACCGGATATCACGCTGTTGGCTATACCAGCAAAGGCGCCGGCTGCGTAGTATTGCCCGTAACTGAGCTGGCTTACGCCTGGGATAAAGGTCTTGTCACGGGAGGCGTTGCGCTGTTCGAGCCATCGGCGGGCGGAGTGGAAGGCGCCGAACTGGATGGAGACGCAGGCGCCGATGCCGAGGAGAGGAGTCAAGGTGCCTTTGTAGAAGGCTAGGGCTCCTTCGTTGCGGTAGATGGAGGAGGCCGCGGAAAGAGCGGAAGGGTAGGCGGTGGAGGTTTGCAGGCGGACTTTTACTATGTCGAAGGGTTGGCCTGTTTTATTCACCCGTTAGTGGTTTGGGGGGGGAGGGGGGAGGGGAGGAAAAAGTGTACCGATTAGGACTTGGGCTATCCCGCCTGCTGCTCCGGAGAAGAGATCTTTGGCTGTTTGGAGAGCACCACCACCGCCGCCGCCTTGGGGTTCGGGGATGGCGTCTGCTGCTTTGGAGTCGGCGGCCATGTTTTGTCTCGTTCCTTCTTTGCTGGTACAATTGGTTGCTGTGGGAAAGGAGAAACAAGAGCAAGCCACCAACGGTCGCAACCCTTCTTTTTTTTTTTTTTTTTTTGGTTGGAATTGGAGGAAGGTCAGGTCAGGTCCAATTCCTTATCGCATGCGAGCTGGTTCCCCGGTGTCGGTACCTCTCCTCCCTCCAGTGTATAGATTGGCGGGGTGTGGGGGAACAAAACAAGATGACAGGGGTTCTGGAGTGCCGGGGTAGGTGGGTTGATGGCGTGCTTTGGTGGAAACGTTTTGCTACATATTGGCGATTATTTCGTCTACAGAGGAGCTTGAGAATGCCGACCCGGCTTGTGGGGGTGGTAATTAGAGAATCAAGGCTGTATATATTTTGATATACAAGAACAGACAGCTTTATGTATAACAAGTCTTGGGTTCAACTCCGTGTCTGTTGGGTGAGCGCGTGGTGAGGTCGTTTGTGACTAATATGCATCTATCCGACATCCAACTCCGTCCCCAAGGATCTCCATGCTTTCCAAGCCCACCACCAAGACGTGGAGGCGTTCAACGCCAACGTTGGCGAGGAGCACGCAATTCGCTTCTGTACATAGTTTTTGAACCAATGACACCAAGTACTTCCCCATTTATGACCACGAGTAGCAGTGTTCAGCGGGGGAAAAAAAAAATATGAGAAGATACCGTTCCTAGGTACTCATCACAGGTTGCAGTGTAGATACCTTCAGAATTCGCTACTAGCCAGTGTCAAGTCATCAAAATGCAGGAGAGTTGCGGTACGTGCGGTAGCGGTTACACGGGTAGAAAGTCGGCCTGATACAGGGCTCTTTTTCGAAATAACAGCTCCACAGCTCTATGGTTGAACCGTTGAAGAGAGAGAGAAAACAGACACTTCCTTATTCATCCCTCCCACTTATTCGGTAAGAAGTTCAGAAATAGGATAACCAAAGTTCACCGTGAGCTGTAAAGGAAATGTAAAAGTACATTTTTTCGATATTGATACATGTAAGCGCCCGCCTGTCTGTGCCCCTCTCTCTTCCTACTATGCATGCATTCGGTGTTCGAAAAGCAGTGGAAGCAGGAGAAATTCTTCAGACCATCCGCTATCATACCTAGTCCGTCCTTGTTTTTTTCTTTTCCCCAAATAGACCTCAGACCAGACGCAAAAACAAGCAAGCAGAAAAAAAAAAAAAAAAAAAAAAGGCAAGAGAAATAGACATGAAAAGTGAGTCCCAAGGACTTCTATCAAAACGATTACACAACTCTATAAAAGGTTGCTGAAAGCAGTTACGCAAAGCAGGTTAAACCCCTCCCCTCAAACCAACCAGACCAATTGCCATGAAAGAACCCCAGGACGCCAGCCAGCTAGCCAAATAGATAGGCAAGACAGGACCCAAACAGTCCAAGATCTCGGTTGGTTGGTGTTGTTTATTTCTCCCCTGCTGCCACAACAGAGAGAAGAAGACCTGTTCTGGGTAAAAAAGATACACACTCCTTTCCACAGAGAATTCAGCTGAGAGAAACAAACCCAAAAGGGGAAACAGCAATGCGGAAGGTTTTTCACCGCTAAAGTCGCCGAGACGACAAACAGGATTTTTTTGCCATGCACCGTTCAGCCCACCAAGTCCCGAAAGAAAGAAAAAAGAGAATCCGTCCAGTACCATCCCATTAGATCATGATGATCATCTTCGCTGTATGCTTTGAATAACTAACCAAATTTTCGCTTTCACACCCTGTCTTGCCCACCTCGCTCCTCAGCGGTTTCCCCTCGAAGCTTTCTTTATCGGTGTTGTCTTCTCCAAACTTATCAACAATTCGCAAAAACAGACCCGCTCAGGCAGACGGCTTGGTAACATGAGCCGGACTGGGTGCGCCGCCCATGTGGGGAATGGGAACCGGGGTCTGCGTGCCGTTGATAGGTGGCGTCGGGGTCGGCCCGCCGTGGTGCATGGGGATCTTCGGGCTGGGCGACGGAGCGACGCCGTTGTGACCCATCTGCATCTTAGCCGCTGCAACCTTGTGGACATCGACGTGCCCGCCAAGACCAATGCCAGCTAGCCCAACAACCTCGCCCTGGGTCATCTTCCCCATATGTCCGCTGACTCTCTGCTCAACCTCTGCCCGGGCACGAGCTTGCTCCATCACTTGCCGCTGCTGCACCTCGGGCATTACCGTCGCGAAGCCTGTCAGACTACCCCTACCGCCAGGCACCATGCCAGGGCCGGGTGAGCCAGGATATTGCTGGCGCTGCATGGGATTGTGCTGCATTCCCGGGCTTCCATAAGGCGGCCGCGGAATTTGTTGGTGCTGCTGGGGTGGCGTCGGAGACTGTTGATACGGATGCGCCTGTTGCGGGACCTGCGGCGACATTGTCCGCGGCATCTGTCCATTCACATGAGGAGGGTATGCCTGTTGCTGGTGCTGAGGTAGGTGTTGAGGGTGCTGCTGAGGAGGATGTTGCGGGAAGTGCTGTGGAGCATGTTGTTGAGGATGCTGCTGAGGGTGCTGTGGCACATGCTGTTGAGGATGGTGGGGTGGTTGCTGAGGATGTGGGTGGGGGGATTGCGGTGGGTGTTGTGGATGGATTGGTTGTGGTTGCGGCTGTTGTTGCTGCTGCTGGTATCCAGCAGGGTATCCTTGTGGATAGCGGGGTGCAGGGCCACCGGGCTGTCCCATGAAATTAGTATGCGGCTGCATCCGCGGCTGCGTAGGGCTAGCCGCCACATATTGCTGGGGCATGTTGGAGTGGCCATAAGGGCCTTGTGCCTTGGCCAACTGCGGGGCGTACATCTGGGGTCTGTATTGCGTTGGCGGGGGCTGTCGAGGCTGAACCGGGTGATGCGGTTGTGGGATGGGAACGGTGGACGGCGGACGCGGGAACATGTTAGGGCCCTGTGGTCGAACCGGCGTCTGTGGGAAATGTTGAGCGTTCCCAATAGGACGGGCCGACGGTGTAAATTGTGGCTGATACTGGTGGTTACCATACGAGGCAGAGGAAACACTGGGTGTCCGGTGCGCTTGGCGTTGGTTGGCAGACGCAGCAGCCTGTACAGCTTGTCGCGCAAGCCGCGCTGGCTCGTCCTCCTCCATGACTCCACGGTACTCGTCCGACCGAACCTCGATCTTGGTACTGACAGCTAACTCCTCAAGCTTGTCCGAGTTCAGGCGCGCCACGGCATAGGGAGGCAGAGTCTGAATAATCAAGCTCAGCTGGGCCTTCAAGGCTTGGTACGTTAACGTCTCCTCCTCCGTTGGCTGTTGCGACAAGCCCCCGCCACGCATCATATCGCCGTTGTTCGGGTCGGCCGAGTATCGGTCTTGACTGGTCGGTACAGTGAGGTTGCGATTCCTCTGGAAGGAGGCAAGAGTTTCAATGAGATCCGAGACTTCTTCGAGGAGGTCATCCACTTCCTTGTCGTGGTCAGATTTCTTGCCAAGCACTTGATCCAAACTCGGGTCGACCGCCTGTTCGTCCCAACTCTGGACAGCTTCCTTGACCAAATCTTCGTCGATGTCCATGGAAATCCCTGCGTCACCGACCACCTCGGGATTCTTCTCTACCTCCGATACTTCCGTATCATGCGCATCAATCAACTTTTCGAAATTTCGCCGGCCAACACGTTGCCACCACATACGGCTGATCTGACCGGAGGGAACAATAGCGCCCGAGTCATCCTTGCTGGGTGCAAAGCTTGAGAAAGCCCCGCGGAACAACGCCTCCATTTCCGACACTTCGAGTTCTGTCGACGAAGGCTTGACCCCTGCCAAGCTTTGAGCTCGCTCACGCTGCTTGGTCTTAGCATGAATGGCAGGCGTGGCATTGCTGTAATCTAACCAGTTTCCGGTCGATAGGTTTTGTGAAAAGTAAGTGCCTGAACGATATTTTGATTTGTCTGTAAGTTCCGGGTGATAAACAGTGAGGACATTGCTTTTGGTGGTATTCTTCGGAGCCTTGGGGGGCTGTAGAGGTGGTAGATTTCTTGGCGAAGGGAAAAGTTCCCCCAACGTCAACGACCGACCACTTTTGTCGCCCGTAGCGGCAATCTCTGGTAGAATGCGAGTTACAGAAACCCCGTTGGGCAACGAGGCGGGCAGGATAGAGTTCGATCCATCTTCTGATGACGATGTGTGCTGGAGACTGGTGTAGAGCGACCTTAATGTTGGGGCAGCACCCACTGCCGTAAGAACCAAGCCACCAGCAGTATCGGGGAAAGGTGCTGACTTCACAGGCGCCGGACGAGGGATATTGGGGTATGCGAGTTCGCGCTTATACAGCTCCAAAGCCTTGTTCTTGAAGGCGGTGATCTTGGTGATAATAGGCTCGTTGGCGGCACGATCGGAAGCTTCGAAACTCTCGATTTGAGACTTTGCAGTTTTGACAAGGTCGCACATTAGGTCATCCAGAATTCTGTAGACACCTTGAGAGACCTTGCTCGCAATGGTAGTGATGGATTTGCTGTCCACATCCTCACTCTTGGCCCTTTTTGGTGATGGTTCGCCATCGGAAGGAAGAGATTCAGGCTGGGGAAGCGGCCGCTCGAGAATAGAAGCAGCTGTTGTGGTGTCAAGGCTGAAAAAGAAATAATGTCAGTGGTCTGTCTATCTATCCAGGGAGCTGGTAGACATATGAAGAAAATGGTGTGGGCCATTGAGCTGGTTTTTTCGCAAGTAGGAGAGACAATCCGTGGGGCGCATACCTTTGCAGGACATTGAAAAAATCGCGGATCAGTGATTGAGGGTCCTGGCAAGTTTGCAGGCCATTGACAGATGGCTTTGATGCTTTGTCGTCGTGAGAATTGGACTCGCCGTCGTTGTCGCTTGCGTCGCGTTTCCGCTTGGTGGAGGAATTGACGGAGGCGGGCGAGTCTGCACGCGACAATGCTGCGACGCCGTTTGCCAAAGGCGTCGCGACGGCGGACGATGCCATGTTTGGCGGGGAATGCGATGAGCCGTCGAGGTTGTTGTTGAACACCCCCGAAAAAAGGTGGGATGGGTTGGCCGTGGCCGAAGCGGGTTGAGCGTGGTTGTGCTGTGCTGAATAGGTGTGCAGTGCAGTGCTCGTTTTTTAGCTGCTTGGGGATTTTGTCGCGCGATTCGGATTCGCGTCCGCGAAAGGGATGATTTTGGTTGTCTGCTGCTTGCTGCTGAATGCTTGCTGGGCTGGCTGGGCTGGCTGGCTGGTTGGCCTTGCTCACACGCTGCGGGCTGCTGCTCCGTGGTACCGCGCACCGCAAACTTGAACAACTCCAAAAACTTTTAATGTCAAAGGGGGTTGCAGAACCGGCACGTTTGAGATAGTCAGATTTCATCCAAATCAACCGCACGAGATGGAAAAAGAATCTCTAGGGTCGATTACAACCGGAATTTGCACGGCATACGGCATCCGATGGTCATTTCTCAAGTTGCAGCGAGAAGTGCAGAGAGAGGAAGACAGAGAAGGCAGTCAGTCCTTCACACCCCCCAGCGAAGTTGGTTACGAAAAGCCAGCGCGAAGCAACAATTCCACGCTAGTGCCGTAAACGGAAATCAGTGGGTCCAGCGGCGCTCAGGTCTGCACGTGACTTTGGTGACTTTGGTGACTTTCTGACTTTCTGGCGTGCACGCTCCCCTCTCTTCTGGTGGTTTTGGTTTGGTTGCACATCTTGCAAGGGGGCCGCGTCTGGTTGCAGGCTGGGCTGGACTGGACAGGCAGGGCCTTGCAAGTGCAGTGCCTTGCAGACAGAAGAGTGTTTGTGCTTCCCGCATGGGCACTCGCATTGGCTGCCGTGGTTCTGAATTTGGTTCAACTCGCATCAACATTTCAGCTCCCAGCATTCCCTCCGGTTTCATCTCTAATAAAGCCCCCCTAAACACACTCGACAGATGGCACAGCATCTTGCCATTTTTCGGGTACGACCTTGAGATGTCAAATAGCTGTCTATTTCCTTGATCGTGTATTACAGCGGGATACGTTCTTCTGGCTCGACATGTATCAACCAACCAACTTATACTTCATATTAATCGATAGATAATTCAGGTACGCATGCGTCTGTCTGACGAGGAATGTATCAGATTCCCATGTACGAATGCCACAACATTACCTATCTAGATATCTACTTCTCAGCACTGCAAACGATTTCATCCCGAGAAGCCAACACCGAATATTATACGCTCTTTTTTTTTTTTTTTTTCTTCGGTGGATGATGTATTGGGATAATAATTACTTTACAGAAAAGAAAACGTGTGCAACTTGCTCTGTACCGTCACCGACATTAATGTGGTGTGCCGACTCCCTTAAAAACAGCAGACAAAAAAAAAAACAGAGACAACCCGATAAGCAAAAATAACAGACCAGCACAACCCTCCGATACAACAGTCAGAATGGGACAGGTAGGGTACACAACCATGTGATCCACGTCACTCGTCTCATCTCCCATATCTGTTCCCTCCCATCTTACCCCGGAACCGCCCCAACACGTGCTCATTATCCGTAGATATCCTCTTGTCCGGCTTGTACTACTTCGCCTCCGCAAGACCAACAGTGCTAGCGCCCAAGTCGTAGATCGAGTAGTACCTACGCAGGAAGGCGTCGCCGAGAATCGCAAGAGGACCAACAGGCTCAGGCATGTCCATGGGGAAGAATGCCGAGATGCAGCTGCTTCCGGCCTCAAGGATGTAGTCATAAGGACCGAGAGTGAAGTTATAACCAGCGAGGTTGAACGTCACATCCTTCATCTGGTCGCGCTTGTTGCAGTCAACAGAGTACTGGCCAGTGTAACCCTTCTTGGCACCGAGTTGGGCGTTCAGCATCTCAGCAAGCTGGCTCGGCAGAGCGATCAGCGAAGTACCGGTGTCAAGAATGATGCCGGTATTCTCGAGCTCGGCTGTGTCGTCACCGTAGGAGATGGCGTCAAAGTCCACCTCCCAGTATGCCTTTCTCCGAAGCGGGATGGTCGTGATCTTGCCCTTGTACGCATCCTTGTCAACGCCGCCAAACATGACCTCGGATTCACCTTCGGTATCCGCAAGCTTGAAAGCGAAGACAGGCTCGTCGATAAGCTTCTGCTCAAGCATCTTGTAGAACGGGGGGACGATCCCGTTGACAGAAATTCTGTCAAAGCCAAGACCGAGGATGCCGTCGAACCTGCCAAAGGCGAAAGTAAGACCGGGCTCGCTTGTGGCCTCGGCAAAGTCCTGCTCCTTGATCTTGATGTCTCCGATGGTCATGGTATCTTGCGACACAAACCCACTGAGCGAACCCGAGCCATATCTAATCTCGAATGCAGTCCCGTTCTTCTTGTAAGTTGAGGAGGCCGAAGAGTCATACTTCGTGTGCAGGTAGCAGGCTATGGACCCGCACTCTACCGAGGGGACCCAGAGGTTGGAGCTGCCTGTGTCCAAAACCACCTTGAAAGTCTGAGCGGGGGTTCCGATGGTAATCTCGGAGAAGTCTGTCAAAGCCGCATAATCAGTATTTTTATCAAACTATGCAATAGCAAAAGTATCGTCCACATACACTGAGCGTTCATAAAGTTCGAAATGGGAACCGGGTGGTTGCCAGTGGTGTCGGCCATCATGCCTTGGAAGACGGCATTGGCATGCGACTGCTGGGGCCGGATTCCCATGTACTTCTGGCCGAGATGTTGCATCTGAGTCTCGAGAGGGACCGACTCCTGTACAAGGCGATAAGCATGAGCGATGGCCTGGAGAATTCCAAAATGGCAGCGATGCAGGATTTCATACCAGTTGCTCAGAGAGCGGGACCTTCTTGAGCTTAAGCTTGTGTGTGCCGGCCTGGGCAGAGCCGAGCAGCATAGCTGCGGTAAGGAGAGCACCCTTCATCTTGGGCAACTGCTTGATCGCGGATCCGATCGATAAAAGAAAGGCGGCGATAAGAGTGATGCTGATGAAAAATGCAAGTTTGGCGGGTTGATGGGATTGTTGATGGAGGATGAAGATGGGAAACTGAAAAAGGAAAAGAGAGGAAGAGGAAGAAGCTCGGGTGGCTTTGGGGTTGGTGAGAGGTCAAGTACAAATCGGGCTTGGGAAGCTCCAACGTGCAGCCGATTGGATTTGGGGGGGGCGATAGAGGTGTGCCTGCTGACGACTGACCCTGGCTGGCCTGCCGCTTTCGTTGCGCTTGTTGTTCCTGACCCCTGCCTCCGCAATGACGCAGGCTTGGCTGGCTTCCCTCTGGGCTGCTCGGAGCAACTGGCGCGGGGAAAATGGCGAAGCAGAGATCCCCAGGCTTCCAGGGCAACCATTGGACCGATACGGCAAGATGGGGCCATTCGAGACAGCCTTTGAGGCTTTGACAGCCGTTTGGGGTGCACTTCCAGGTTACACTTCCTGGACAATCGGCTTACCTAAGGGTTTTTTTGGTTGAGACACCACCAGGACAAGCCATGTCTCGGCTCCTCGTGACTCCAAGATGTGTCAAGGACTCAAAAAAGCGAGGCGAGGCGAACCAGCGTGTTTCCCTCCCCAACCTTGGAAGACACCCAGTCTTTTCGAAGCCCTCAGATGCTACATTGCGCAATGCACACTTGAGGATAATTCCCAACCACAGAAACGCTGATACTCTCGTCTGTCAGTAGTAAGCCTCTACTCCGAAGTTTTAATTGTGCTGCATACCTGCAATTACGCGGACCAAAATCCCACCGAGAACCTTTATGGATAGGCGAAAGGGTTACGAAGCTTTGGTCGTACACATGCTGTGCCATATTCTCGCCGAACAGGCTACACATTCTCCTATCATGGAAACATTGTGCTTTCATGGCATATTGAAGGTTACGGAGAAATGAGAATCTATCATGAAAGGTTTACGAATAATCGATCAGGATGATAAATTTTCGGCCAGCCCCTTACCTTACCTTGAAAAGGGGCTTCCACCAATCTTGTCGTCGTAGTTGTGACGCACAGAATAAACCACCTCACCTCGCACATCCCTGACCATCTGCCCATGTTCCTGATATGACTGTTTGGATGAAGGTAATCGGACTCCGCTTCCTTCTCCGCCCACTGCAATCGGGCCCGATCCCAGCCGCCAGATCATGCCGAGTTGTAGAGCCCGACGACGATGAAGTCGGCGTCTTCGTTCACGTTTACTATGGATGACAGGAATTCTTTGGATCTGGGCACCGTTGCTGACCGGACTTGTCTGCTTGGAGTGCATACGAGTACGAATAACAGAGGACAGCCAAGAAATCTACAGCTACCCTGTTTCAACGGGTCGATCTGAAAAAGGGTCCTCGATAGCAGCATAGCTTCAAAGATGTTCGAGATTGGGTTGAGTCGGTCCCAGCAGCTCCCGCACTTCCACACAAGACCAGCACTTCAAAAGAGCCATCCCAGGACCGAGATCGCTCGACATCACTGTGCCAAACTCAAGGAAGCCAACCGCATTGGTCACTAACGCTTCGATACCTGCATAGTTTAGCTTGGCATGACTCCGGATACTGCGAGATCAGACAGTTCCAGGTCCCATTTCCGCCCCTCATTGCCCCTCTGATGGTGGTGCAGAGCTCCGCAATCGATGTTCAGTCACGAAGTGGGGGGTCCTGAATTTTTCTTTTGCTGCTCCGATCCTCCCTCCATATGCAGCATTCCCCGCGGAACCCTGAACATACATAGAGACACTTGACTCTTTGTCTTGCCTCTTCGTAAATTTCTCCTTCTTCTTCTTCCTCCAAACTTTTTTTCTCTACCTACCTACCTTTCCGTTGATACATCCGCCAACAGTCTCGTCAATCGCCCCCTCTCACAACCGACACAATGGCTTCCGCTCCCACATACTCCCTCTCTGAGGAGCACAAGAAGGTTCGTTGCTGATTCTTGGCTGGCGCTGCTCGCGCTGTTACTGACTCACCGCTTCCAGCTCCTCGAGAACTCCCTCGTGGACTCCGACCCTGAGGTCGCTGAGATCATGGTAAGGCTCCCTCTTATACGTTCCCTTTTTGTTCTGGGATAGTCAATTGACCCCTACTATAGAAGCACGAGATCCAGCGTCAGCGCGAGTCCATCATCCTCATCGCCTCCGAGAACGTCACTTCCCGCGCCGTCTTCGATGCCCTTGGCTCCCCCATGTCCAACAAGTACTCCGAGGGTCTCCCCGGTGCCCGCTACTATGGCGGTAACCAGCACATCGACGAGATCGAGCTTCTCTGCCAGAAGCGTGCGCTCGAGGCCTTCCACCTCGACCCCGCGAAGTGGGGTGTCAACGTTCAGTGCTTGAGCGGCAGCCCTGCCAATCTCCAGGTCTACCAGGCCATCATGCCCGTTCACGGCAGACTCATGGGTCTTGACCTTCCCCACGGTGGCCATCTCAGCCACGGTTACCAGACCCCCCAGCGCAAGTGAGTAGCTACCGGCTTCCGAGCTCCCCCTGCTTCCCCGGATTTACACGAGGACCCCACAGCCGCTAACATGGGCACTCCCAGGATCTCTGCTGTCTCCACCTACTTCGAGACCATGCCCTACCGCGTAAACCTCGAGACTGGCATCATCGACTACGACCAGCTCGAGAAGAACGCTCAGCTCTTCCGCCCCAAGGTTCTCGTCGCCGGTACCTCTGCCTACTGCCGTCTCATCGACTATGCGCGCATGCGCAAGATCGCCGACTCTGTTGGCGCTTACCTCGTCGTCGACATTGCTCACATCTCCGGTCTTGTTGCCTCCGGCGTCATCCCCTCGCCCTTCGAGCACGCCGATATTGTCACCACCACCACCCACAAGTCCCTCCGTGGCCCCCGTGGTGCCATGATCTTTTTCCGCAAGGGCGTCCGCTCCGTCGACGCCAAGTCTGGCAAGGAGACCCTCTACGACCTCGAGGACAAGATCAACTTCTCCGTCTTCCCCGGCCACCAGGGTGGTCCCCACAACCACACCATCACCGCTCTTGCTGTCGCCCTCAAGCAGGCCTCCAGCCCCGAGTTCAAGGCTTACCAGCAAAAGGTCGTCGACAACGCCAAGCAGCTTGAGAAGACCTTCAAGGAGATGGGCCACACCCTCGTTTCCGGTGGCACCGACTCCCACATGGTCCTCCTCGACCTCCGCCCCTTCGCCCTCGATGGTGCCCGTGTCGAGGCTCTCCTCGAGCAGATCAACATCACCTGCAACAAGAACGCCGTCCCCGGTGACAAGAGCGCCCTTACCCCCGGCGGTCTCCGTATCGGTACCCCCGCCATGACCTCCCGTGGCTTCGGCGAGGAGGACTTCGTCCGCGTCGCCAAGTACATTGACGAGAGCATCAAGCTCTGCAAGGAGGTCCAGGCTGCCCTCCCCAAGGAGGCTAACAAGCTCAAGGACTTCAGGCTCAAGGTTGCCAGCGGCGAGGTTCCCCGCATTAACGAGCTCAAGAAGGAGATCGCTGAGTGGTCTCAGACCTTCCCCCTCCCCGTTGAGGGCTGGAGAGTCGACGCTGGCCTTTAAATTTGGTCAGTACTGGGGAAACTGTGAGAAAAGAGGCGGGGTTAGATATCCGGCATTTTCAAAATGCCACATTGTTCAACAACAAACAGGTAGAGGTTGGGGGTAATGGGTCGGGTTCATTTTCATTTTGTTCGCATCTAAAAAAGCTCAGGATGGGTTACCTCAACGAAATCAGGAATGGATGTATGGAAAACAACAATTTTTTTCTTCTTGTCACGGGAATCGGAAAACAGTCACTCATATTTTGCAAAAAAAGCATTTTCATCAGGCGTCTTTGCAAAATCTTGGGTGCTTTTTGGTCATCAACTTACCAATTTCGGTACACCCCGGGGGTGAGGAGTTCTTGGGAGGGAGGGATCTTATATGTGTGTGTTGCTTAAGACGGTTCGCTTCAACGCGGGCTGGTTTATACCCGGTGGTGCAATAGGTACGCATTAAGAGGCCTGAGCATCTAGAGTCAGAAATATGACTACTACTTATCAAGTTACCTGTGTTGTGTGCTTTCTAATGCAATGACATTGTGATCTGAATTCTACTGTTGAGAAAGAGTATACTGCTGATGAATGTATTCAACAACACCCACCCAGGTCATTGTCATTAGGGAGTTCATATAGCTTGTTGGTATATGAAGACCAGAGGATAAAAGGGTCGAAGCAAACGTCAAAACACCGCCGTCGTGTCTCGGTTTATTTTGGTATAAAGTAGGTATATACTTGGGGGGTATGAGCTCGTTCAGATATAGGTACAACATTTGACGCAGAATAGTAAGTGATAAATAGAAAAACACAGCCACAGCCATAGTCCATAGAAGTCTGAAGACGATTAAAGAGACGGAAAAGAAAAGAGAACGAAGTTTGTTTGTTTGGTGAATACCAACCAACCAGCCAACCACCCGAAAAGAGAAGACGCTGCGCTGCGCTGCTGCTATATGCGATTTTCTCCCGCTGCCAAGCATTCCTCGTCCATCTTCGCTCGTGTAAAAAAAAAAAAAAAAAAAGAAAAAAAAAAGAAAAAAGAAAGCACCAAATGAAAAGGGTTGTTGATGTAGGTAAGTAAGTTTGTTGATCTAATGGCTTGATTTCCCGTCAAAAAAAGACCACGCTTTCTCAACCCAAACCAACCAACCAACCCCAAAGAACCCCCCCTGGCAAATTCCCCCTGGCCCATATGATAAAAAAAAAAGAAAATAGAATAATACAACACTTGTGAAAAGCTTCCTGTTGGCTTGCTTCCATGAAAAAAAAAATGGCTCTCTGCTCCTTCTTCATCCACATTATCATGACACTGACACACACACAATCATTGCACATCCACGCTCTCAGGACTCATCATCCCCACAGTACCCATCCCATTTGTCGTCCCCCCAGCACCACCTCCACCACCTCCGATATCATCTTTATCCGTATCAATACCGCTTCCACCATTGCCGCCCATATTAACATGAATCGACCCCCCCGTGGCCGGACCAGAAGGTGGTGGTGGCGGTGGTGGTGGTGGTGGTGGTGGTGGGGGTGGTTGAACCGCGGGTGCAGACGTAGGGTTATTAGGAGCAGCAGGAGCCAGCGTTGTACTCCTCGCCTGCTGCTGCTGCCCCAGCCCCAAAACACCAGGCTTCTTATTCTTATTGGGCGAAGTAGAAGGATTTCCCAGAACTGCTCCACCCCCAGCAGTAACCTGCGCGAGCCCGCTCTCCAATTTCTTCTTCTTCTTCGCCAGCGCGATCTGTTCCTTCGGCGGCCGCTTCGGGGGGCCAGCAATCTTGCCCGTGGCACCCAGTCTAGGTCTCGGCCGGCGCTGCTTCACCGGCAACTCCTCATCCTCGATCAGAGGCTGATCATTATTCGCGTGCAGTTTCGCCAGGAAAAAGTTCTTGACCAGACCAATCTGCTCCTGAATATTCTCCTTGGTAACGGGCTCCGCGGGCGCGAGGGGCTCAAAGATGTCTGCGATGGCAGAGCCGACGGTGGCTGTCTGCATCTGGAATTGATTGCGCACGCGAGACTGGAGCAGATGGAGCGGGACGGAAAGCATATCCAGCCCCAATTCCTTGTCGAGACCGAGTGATTTGAACCCAAAGAAGTCCTCGCCGAGGTCTTCGGCAAAGTCACCTCCGACGAACTGCTCACTGCCGTCGTTGAAAGCACCGGAACCGTCAACCCCAGCATCGCCGGCAAGGGCGGGACGGAGAAGGTCGGCGAGATGTGCCTTCATGCGTTCGTGCAATTGCCCAAGCTTGCTGCCCAGTCTATCGACTTCGTCTCGGGCGTAGCTCTCTAGTGATTCGACGTCGTGTCCGTTCTCGTCGAGGGTATGCAAAATGATTTCTTCGGGTGTGTACCGATGCTGGAACCGGGCGCCTCTCTCGACGTAGACACCGCTTGCGGGCTTCTTCTCGGCTTCAAAGTACACGTTGAATGTGTGGACTAGTTTCTGAAAGTAATCACCGGCAATGTCCGTTATCGTATCGAGAGCGGAAGGCTGGAGCTCCTCAAAGCCAGCATGATAGAAAATCTTGGCGACAGAACGCTGCATGGCAGACCTGCATACTTCACCGGCCATGACAGGACCCTCGCCAGCGAGAAATGCTGGTTCAATGTCCTGCTCAACGAATGGCTCGGGGTTGTACTTTTGAAATTGATTCGTGTATACCTGTTCCTTGTTAGTGGCAGTCGAAAATGTCAAAAGATAGGAGATGCTCCTACCTGTGTCTGAAGTTGCATTTGCTTAATGACGCTAATCTTGGAGCACAGTTTACGAGTTTCTTGCAGTTGTCGTATGTTGGCGTCAAACTTTGACGTGAGCTTGCTGGCGGGCGAGATGAAATGACCTGGCGGTACCAGCCGTAGCATCTCTTCATGTTGATTAATGACCTGGCCCTCGCCATCCTCGATCCACTGGAGCTTTGGGTCGATATCCGGAATGATGGTTTGTGGCTCGTAATATGCTGGGACATTGCGCTCGGTCTCGTCCTCCATGCCCTCTGCGAGAGTTTCAGGTGCCCTTGCTCCATCCTTGGCGCCAGGCGCCGATGCATCTACGTGCGAACTGGGCAAGATTCCTTGAGCCTCGGCTTCCCTGCGGGACTTCAGAAACCGGCGCATGCCGGCCTTCGTCCTTAGGAGGGCGGGCTCGTCGACGTTGAGTTTTCCATCGGCAAATAATCGGTAGCGCTCCTTTGCTATGAGTGCTCTGTCTTTTTTGGTGACTTGTTTCCATATTTTGTACTCGTCGTCTTCATAGGCCTGCTCTGCCGCGTCGCCCAAAGCCTGTCCAAGAACAATGCCGTTTAACGACGGCCCATCGATGTCCATGGCATCGGCATTGCTGACGCCAGAATGCCCGTTCATTCCGCTAGGTGTGAGCGATCCTGCTATCGGGGGAGTTGCGAAGCCGTTGCTGCCATCAATCTCGGACCCTTCCCTGTGGGTCTTGAGGAGTCCGTTGAGCTGTAGTACTGGCTTCTGCTCCACGCTTGGGGTGCCTTCCTTCTGATCTGACGGCGCTTTCCTGGACTTATTAGCTCCTTTGGTTGCCTTGCGACCTCGAGACGACATTATCGGCTCGTCATCGCTGTCTTCGTCCTCGCCGCCGTTCTGTTTCCGGCGCTCCTCGGCCTCGACTTCAGCTCTTGGCCTGATCACCAGGTCAGGGATAAGCGGGATCAGCTTTTCGGCCTCCTTTCTCATGGCGTTGGCCAACCGACGAAATGGGTGGGCCATGTCCTGATTGTACCTGAGACAGTTGTCCCAAATGAGGTTGAGGTCGCTCACAAACTCCGTTTTGGACTTGTACGTCAGCGCCTTAAGCTTTTTTGTCATACTTCCGAGGTCCATTGGGTGTTTGATAATGTTGTAGTAATCCGGCGCATCGCGCTTGTTGACCCTGTTCAGGAAGGGTGTCGAAAACTCGGTATGCGCCTTGAGCTCACTGAGGACCTTTTCTAGTGCTTCGTAGAGCTCCTCTTGCCCTACGTTTTCCTCGCTGGCCCATTTACTCCTGTTTTTCCTGACTTCATTCATGAGCGAACGTAGCTCGGCATCCGAAGCTGCCACTTGGTCTCTTTTGAGGTCTATCCTGGCGATCAAATGCTTGAGGGTCAGACTCGACGCGCCGAGGTTGGCATTGCTCAACGAGCCGTGACCTGGCCCTCCTGTCTGATTCGTATTTGGCTGTCCCGTCTTGTCCATTTCGGCCTGCAGTTGTTTCTCGGATTCTTCCAGCTGCTGGTGCTCGAGCATGGCTGTTCGGTCGTTTTCTAATGTGTAAAATAGTGTGTGGAAGCTACGCCTGGCAGCGTCTTCCGTCGCAGTGCGCGCTTCCTCCAGTTCCTTGCGCGCGTCTTCAGACGTCTTGATTTTTGTTTGCGGTCCATCTTCCCGACTCCTGCTATCTCCGTGTCTCCCAGGCGATGGCACCGAATGGACGGGTGAGCTCCCTGATTTTGATGGCGACAGCAAAGTCTTGGCGGCGGCAGCGTTGCGATTTTTTGCTATCAAGGGGCTCGTCGTCTGGGTGGCACCGTGGCCGTCGTCCTCGTCGTCTTCATCGTCGTCGTCGTCGTCGCCGTAGTCATCCTCGTCGATGACGCGCTTGGCCCGCTTTCGGGGTGGCTCCTGGATCGGCGCGTGGTCGGTCGCGGCGGGGAGCAATGGCGCGGGCGGGGTTGGGGGACGCGTAAAGGACGCGATGGCTGCTTGGTTGTAGCCTCCATCGTCGCCAAACAACAGCGCCAACCTCCTATCTGCCTGGCGAAACCTCTCCTGGAAGTGAGCACGTCGATGGTCCTCGTCGAGGTCGGATGCCTCAGGCACCAACCCCGGGGGAAGGCCGTTGTGATTGTCGCTCGGGGTCTGGGTCCGATGCGAACCATCATCGGCAGCAATTTGATGGTAATTGGTATGTATCATCCTGCCGCCATTGGGCTGGCCCGACGATGGCGGAAGCCAGGCATGCTGGCCGTTGGTGATGGACATGTTCCCGTCCGGTCGGGGTTTGATATTGCAAGGGCCGTTGCTCGGTCGCCATGCGCCGAAAATGCGCTCGTGTTTTCGCCTGCACCAGGGCAATCCAAGGTGTCAAGGTCACATGGGAGGAAAGAGCGACATCCAGAGAGATGGAGAAAGAAATTTGAGACCCTTCGGCGATGTTGTGTTGATGCCTCGATGATTTCTGTAAAGGGGATTTGAGGGCGAGTTGGACGTGAGGTCGAGTTTGGAAGCAAGGCTCGTGCCGTTTTTGGACAAGGGGGGCCCGATTTTGCGATTTTTGCTGGGCTGGCCGATTCAAGGCGTCCCGGAATACAACAGTGCAACAGAATCAACTTTGTCGCGCGATAGGAGTGTTTGTATGCAACTACTTCCAAGTGAGAAATTCCATTTCAATCAACTGTTGGAAATAAGCATTCGAATTTCGCATTTTGCCGACCACCATCTGCACCTCCAGTGCAGCTTCTATTGCCTACATTGATGTACCTCCTATCTTTTCATTGAACCTCCCTGCCAGGGGAGTACGATGTCGAAGCCCGCCATCACAGTCACGTGCAGTCGACGGTCACACTCACTCCGAATTCTGCTTTGATCAAGATGGAACAATGATATGATCCGCTGGGGGGATTTTGGCAGAAGGTAAGGTAGGTCATACAGCGTCATGCCATGTGTCTGCCCATACGGAGTTTCTGGGAAGCCAATTGATGGGTCTGTCTTGTTTCTTGATTGCCTTTACGAAGTAGAACATATCAGCAGCTGTGTCTCCCGATGGTTGCACAGAGCGCCCTGTAGAGCTTCGAGGCGTTTCCCCCTCAACGTTTGCCAACTGGCACTTGTCCATGCCCGAATGTATATAGTTACGTAGAAGAAATCTGAACATATCTTGATAGAACCTAGGCCTTGTGCAATCGGATCCATGAATGTGTATTGGCGGCAACAATTTTGCAGGTGTGAAGGGGGTCGTTTGAGGCGTGGATTCGAAAAGATGTCGCTGTCAGTGCCATACGCAGGTTACAGCAGAAGACAAGGATACCAGGGCAGCAGCAGAGAAAAAAACAGAAAGCTTTTGACATCCTGATGCCTTTTCTGGCGTTTCTTTCTTTTCTTTTTTTCCCACTGGGTCCCTGAATTCCCCCACGAAAAATGACAAGACCCCATTTTCCCCATTCCGTTCCCCGCGCGCTCCCCAGCGTTGTGGGCGTGGGTGTGTCCCGGTTTCCCCGTCCTGAGGGGCCCTGGCTTAGGTACCTACCTAAGCTTTACCGTGCGTTGCGCCACAAGACCCCGCCAACTGGGCTGAAGGTCGAAGCCTGGCTAGGTGACGTTCAACCTCCCGTCAGCTTTTTTGCGAAACACCCAAACTTTTCTCAGATCAGGCAAACTCTCTGCAAGACACCTCGACGCAAAACTGGCTACAATGACGAAAAGCCATCAGTTCTAAAATCTGCCCCGAGAAAAACCAAAGCAAACCGCCAAACCCTCATCATTTTCCCATATTTTCTATCCGACGAGCTAGAAAGAGAGCTACAACCCACCCCAGCAAAGATGAGGATAAGGCTTCCCTTCGCCGGTACGTTCTCCCCTTCTCAATCTTCGACAAAAATTCCATAACTGATAAATTCTGTTTGATGAATCAACAGGCGTATTCACCCTCCTCCTCCTAACAGCCGGCTACGCCGGCCTCTCCTCCCTCCAAGTCAACGCCGTAATCAACGACAAGCTCCTCCACTTCCTCACATTTTTCCTCTTGACCGTAGTCTTCTACTGGGTCGTCGACACGAACCGCCGCCGAACACTGAACCTCACACTATTCCTCTGCACATTCTGCCTAGGCGTCGGCTCCGAATTCCTCCAAGCGCTCCTCCCCAACGGCCGCGAGTTTGACCTGTATGATGTCATCGCCAACCTCGTCGGATCCCTGACCGGAGTGGCGCTCTGCTCCTGGTACCATAAGCGCATGCTGGAAAGAAAACGGACGAGGAAATACACGGCTGTTCCCGGCGAGGAAGGGGATGATGATGTGTTGCATGACGGTGACGACCTGGAAGAGGATTTGGAGCTCGGTGAAGGGATAGGGTTGAGTAGCAGGCAGGAGGAAGGGGTCACAGCTACTGTCCCGGCAGTAGCAACACCAGCAGCGGCGGCTACAGTAACGAGCCTGGAAGATGAGGTGGACAACTGGGATGAGAATGCCGTGGATAACTGGGATGACGAGGATGATATTGGGGATATTGGAACCTCCAAGCCTACGATGGAAACAACGACGACGACGAATGGGGACCACGGGAAGCGGCGCGCGGACTGAGTGAGTCCTGCTTTGTTTTATCAGCTCTGATTCGATGATTTGGCACGAAGAAAAGACAACTATATGGGTATTGGGCCTGCGGCATTCTTTTTTTACTGGGCGGCGTTTCTCCTGGGTGCTTATTACTGCGTATCGGGGGCTTTTTGTCGTGTCTCTCTTCTTGAGAGGTTTTTTGGGTATTCTGGGAAGGGGCTTGTGGACATCGAAGGCATACTGTAACGAGAAAATGGCTTTGGTTTTTAGCTTTGTATGGAAAATTGTTGATAGGAAGGCTACAAGAAAAACACCATGATTTGCCAATATGAAGGTCGATGCGTTTTCAGTCATCTGAATTGTTGGTTCGGTGCAGACTGAAAAAATGATGGATGCGCTCTTCTCCTATTTATTGACTGTTTACAAGCACGTCTATCTATAGATTGTATATATACCTTGTCCAGTATCCCAAACACATAGATCGAATAAACGCCTGAAAGATATCTGACTAAGAAGAGAGAAAAACAAAAAGGCAAAAAAACTACAAAAGCTCACCGGCGCCGCACGAATGCGAGGCCAGTTACGAAAACCCTCGAGGGGTTTTACTCTCACGGGGGCTCGAACCGTGGCCTCCCGTCTCGGGATTCCCAAAGGGGCTCTCGAGCACCCCCTCCGCAGGCCGTTGGTCCATGGGACCGTCCAGTTCTACTTTGGAGGGGGCTGTTGTCGGGAAGGCAGGAAAGGTGGTACATATAATACCCTTCCAACGGAAGGAGCGCGAGTGGAAAGTGCGTATCAGCAGGTGGAAGCAAGCATCTTCACCTTTCGTGCCACGGAACTCTTTAAATGGAGCAGGGTATTCGTATTCAGGTATGGCAGTGGACTGGCAGCTGCTTCAGCACAAGCGGCTTATCAAAAACCGAAACCCTCCTTGTGCCACCATACCGACCTTCCCCTGTCAACCCAAAATCCTACATGTTCTCTCAGCTCGCTGGCCATCTCCCTCGGGCCACACACAAGCACCGCCACCCGCTCTTCCTGCCCAAACTTGAACAAGTCATCCACGATCTGCTTCAGGTCGGGCCTCTTGCGGTTGTGCTGCGACGTGTACTTGCCCCGGCGTCTGTCACGGTACATGGCGTTCATTTCCACCTCGTTGCTGCTTCCGCCGATATCACCCGCATCACTGCCACTGCTGCCACCACCCTCTGCGCCAGCGCTAAGTCTTGTTCTTGAAGATGAAGAGCGCGCAGCCCGTTCTGGTTCAGGGGTGTTGCCGGTGATAAATATTTGTACGTTGTCGTCATTCAGAATACTCTGCGCATCTCCCCCTGCGCTCGTGAACGCCCATGTCGCGTCACCGGCGTCGCGGATTGCCCAAATCATCTGGACGCGGGCAGAGGGGTTCTCGTTAATGATGGACCGGTAGAGGGGGACCGTAAACGTAGCGCCCACGCCGCCCGCGACGAGGAGAATCCGGTCAAAATCACCGCTGGAAAAGTGAGGGAAGTGGGTTACTGCTCCGTAAGGGCCTTCGATGTTGAGGGGAATCTTGTCCTCGTTGCGGATGCTGCCGGTGTTATTCGTGATGGGTTTAGCTGCGCGGGCGTAGCGGCCTAGGGCTGCTGTCATGGGGCCTCCGGAATGCCGGGCCACCAAAGTGAGGGTTGGCTCGCTGTTATGACCTTCTTCAGCCGAGGCGACGGTAAAGGGGTTGAAGAGGAATTCGAACAGAAGGTGAGAGATGGATGTTGGGTCTGAAGAGTGGCGCGCGGCCGCCGGGAGGCTGAGGTAGATGTGAGAGCCTGGGTTTCCGCGGAAGCGGTTGATCTTCCGGTGGGGGATGGTGGCAGACACCTTGATCAGGTTGGTGCCGGGGATGGTCTCAAAGGTTGCGTGGGCTGTGACGGTGTCCATTTTGCGAGAGATGAGATCGACAAAGAAGGCAACGAGGGTTTGGATCGCGAAACCTCTGGCGGGTGTGGCGTGGATAAGAATAAGAATGGGTATCGCGATGGCCGAGATGAGGTGAATCACGAAGAAAAGCCGGTATGAGAATTTTCGAAGTGGGCGCAATGCTGTGGTGATCATCAGGTTGAGTAGGAAGAAGGCGACAACTCCAGCAGCCACGACGGGCGCCCCGAGGCGGTAGAGGCGATTCGTCATGACGAAAAAGGCGAGGTAGAAGGCCATGTGGAGGTAGAGAAGTGCAGTGGTTATTCGCGACATGACACGGTGCCAGCGATTGACGTGTTCATGGCCGGTTTGTAGCAGGTAGGAGAAAGGGTTGAGGGACTTGAGGGCCAAGATGTACTGGAGCGGATATTGCGACACGGCGATCAGACCGAATCTCTTGGTGAGGTGAAGATAGTCTATGGGAGTCAGTACATATGGGCAAGTTACGTGTGGGAATAAGGGCTAACTCACCACCATCAGTTTCCAGGACAGAGAGCACGAGAAGCCATGTCAACCATATTAATCCGACGATCCACTCTAGTTAAAACGTCAGTCAGGTTACCCATGTCCATCTCGAGCTTTGAAGAGATATCTTCAAAGCGATATCACAGGGTCCGGAGAAAAAGAACGTACGGTCCCGTTGCCCCAATACACTCCCAGAGACCACCACATCCTCACCCAACCACCACTTGACTTTTCGTAGCCGGACATCCAAGGCCGCCCCACCGCCATCTTGCCGTTTCTTCTTCTTCAATGGCGAACTTGGAATAGCGGCATAACCACCGGAAGTCTCTTCCCTCGACTTGAAGACCCATTTCCCTAGCCAGAATAAAAGAATGATGGCAGCAGGGAACAGATCCGAGAGCTCCGCTGCGAGGGCATATTTCGCAAGAGTAGCCCTCCGGACTTGCTTCTCAGGCTCGGAGAGGTCGACGAAATGATATGGCCAGCCCATTGTGTAAGCTGGATGTGAGATACTCAACAGACTCCTTGATTGGGGTGTTGAATAGCAATGAGAAGAGAAAGGTTCCAAGACAGACGAGGATTGACCGTGTTTAGTTTATTTGCTGAAAAGCATTATTAATTCCTGGCCAAAAGAGTGGACGCGCCTGTACTGGATAGCGAGTGCAAACGTTGTGGTATGTACAAAAACCAGAAGTCCCGTCAACACACAACTCCAAGAGGGACAAGAGAAGGTTGAAGAACGGGGGTATCACGGCACTCAAGGCTGGAGATCAACTCTGGTTACTTCGTATGGGTGGGGTATGGCTTCCACTCAGCTGTCGCCCGAAAGCCACACGCAAGAAGAGTCGCAGGTGACAGGGATCCTCCGAAGATTATTGGGGAAGCTCTGATTGGCTAGGGACATGCTTCGAATCTCAGATACCATCCTCGTTGACGGCACTCGAGTTGAGCCGAGCACTTCAACGTTTGACAACGTCCATCGAAGACTTCAGCTACCAAGTATTAATTCCTCAGTATGTGTCCAAGTTCGTTGCTCCTATGCTGTTTTCTAGAGGTGCAAACGCAACACATCCACCACCATTGGATGTGGCGAAAGGCACCACCCCCCTCAAAGCTTGGCATTCACAGTCTCGAATGCTGTGCACTCAACCTCGACATCTGCCCCAAGCGGGAGCTGATAGACAGCAACGCATGTACGGCACTGTTTTAACCGATACGATCAGCAACCAATTACTCCTCACGGGTCTCATGACTCGATCACAAGCACATACCGGCTTGGGCTCTTGCGTAAAGAACTCGTCGTAGGCCTCGTTCATGGGCACAAAGTTCTTCATATCGGTGAGGAAAACGTTGACCTTGACCACATTGTTCAAGCTGCTCCCGGCTGCTTCAAGGACGGCCGACAAGTTCTTGAGGCATTGTCTCTAAACTGATCGTTAGCTTGCATACAGCATCATGGAAGCAACTCAGGCAGGTGTACCGTCCGGTCCTTTACGGTTCCTTCAACGAACCCCCCCGTCTTGGGATCAGTAGCCAGGGAGCCCGAGCAGTAGACCATGCCATTGTATTTCACGGCCTGGCTGAGCTGGGGAATCGGCTTGGGAGCCTTGTCGGTGAGAACTGCAACGGGCGCCATTGTTCCGGACTTGAGTTGATATTGATTGTGTTGGACCTGGAAAACAACAAGCACGGCGGTTTCAACAGAGATAGTTCATATACTTCTCCACCCCCTTCGATGGAGAAGCTGTTCCTAGACTCCCGAACCCCACGCCCTTGGGACCCTGCAAGTCATGAATGACACCCTGGTTGTGCACGACAACCTATCTTGACTTCTCATGCGCCTTTGTGTGACATCATTTGTCAGCACGAAAGTTATCAGAATATCGATACATGCTGATGCAAACACAAATTTCGAGCTATTTTCGAGCAATACTCGGAGAAGGTTGGGGATATCGGAGGTTCGAGTCCCTAACACAAGACCCCTGTCAATCCATGGCGCAGATCAGCACAAGCTCCACGGGCCGCACTGGTAGCGGACCCTAGCTCGATGGCACGGCTGACCAAAAATATTCTGAGAGGACAGACATCATCGAGAACATAACCACAGCAGACTCTGTACTTTTTCACGTCTTCGAGACCCTCTGGCTGGAAACTTTGTATATTACTTGGCCGAGTCTCTCTTAACTGGGTATAATTCAGCATTAATAAAAAGACGCTGGTGCTATGAGACAACCAATCCCCCACAGCGCACTCCGCGCTCACTCGCTCTCCATCACCAAACTCCCACCAACCACCCCCCTCCACATCCAAAGGCGAAGATTATATTCTTCAGAATCCCTCACAACAACAGCAACCCGCACACCACCCCCCACCACCAGAGCAAACCCACCACACACCACCCGTCCCCCACCCCTCGACCTCCCAATACGCCAGCCCGACACCTCCACCATCAAGCACTGGTTCAACACCGGCAAGGCCTACATGACCTTCTACAAGACCGGCCTCAAGAACATCTTTGTCAACCGCCGCCTGGTCCACGGCACCCCCTCTTCCCCCAGCGAAGCTGCCCTCCTCCCCCAAGGCGGCGACAGCAGAGCTTACTCCCAGCTCTACCTCCGTTACAAGCACGACATCCGCCTCCTCCCCCTCTTCGGCCTCCTGCTTTTGGTCTGCGAGGAATTCACCCCGCTAGTCATCCTCCTCGTCCCCAGGATAGCCCCTTACACCTGCCGCCTGCCCAAACAAGTCGACCTCCTCCTGCGCCAAGACGAACAAGCCCGCACCCGTCTGCGGTCCAAGTCCCACATCTCCAGTCTCGGAGAGTTTCATCCTGGCAGCGAAAACCGCTGGCGCACAACCCAGGGCCGCATCTTGGGGGTTCTGCCGCAGAGAATCCCCCTGCCAAAGTTCATCGTCACCCCTATCGTGGAGAGACGGATGGCCTACATCCGCCACGAGGACCAGTTGCTAGTTTCCGCCGGCGGGGCGGACGCGCTCAACGAGGAAGAGCTCAGACTGGCTTGCTCGTTCCGGGGAATTAATATCCTGCACAGGGGAACCGAGCAAGAGATTCGTGACGTTTTGAGGAAATGGCTCCGTTTGTCGGTAGAGACAAAACCCCCCCCGGGGCTGGCGCCGTCTTTCCAGCACTTTGAGGTGTCACAGGAGGAGGAGGCAGACCAGGATGTTGATGCGGAAGCAAATGCCAAAGAGGCGCTGGCCAAGATGGTCACGGATTGCATGGTGCTCTGCGAGGACGACGGCGAGTGGGAAACCAAGGTCCAGACCACCTTGAAATCTGTGGATGAGAATTTAAGGGCTTTAAGGGCTTTGAAGGGGGATATGGATCGCGGCCTTGACCATAGAGGTGATTAGACCAGCCCCTTTTTGGGGGGGAAAATGTCAACGGCCATGGCCATGCCGTGTAATGATACAAAGTGGTAAAATGTACCATATACTCTTGATATCACCACATCGTGAGCATAACAACAACATCATCATCATCATCATCAACAGCAACAGCAAAGAGGTTATTATAAGTCCCGATTTCCATTCAGAACTGGGTATCTTCACCAGCAGTACAAACAAACACTCTCCGCTTGTTGCCATTCCATCATCACTGCTCAACTCTCACCTCCTCTTCTCCTTCTTTGCCTTTTTGGCCTTGGAATGCCCTTTCTCGCCCCCATCGCCGCCGTCTGCCTCAGCCTTCCGTTTTGCCTTGGTCTTGACGCTCACTGTGGGGTTGAGCTTGCCGCTCTTGGTAGCCTTGGCGACTTGTGTCTCTGCCTCCTTCCATGCTACATCGTCATCTTCAATCTCGTACCTAGAGAGAAAATTGAATCAGTATAAAACAATTCTGAAGACATGACTTTGTCATAAAAAAAGAAGCGTCAAAGGGGTGTCTTACTGGTCGAGTGGCAGAGAGTCAATAAGCTCTCTCTGCTTCTTCCGCAGCTCTGCCATAGCCTCATCACCGCCTTCCTCAAGCTCATCTTGCAGGCTGGTCTGAATGGGCACGAACTTGGTGTCGACATGCTCATCGTCGTGTGCACCAGAAGCGTTCTCCCGGCTCACCCCCACCTTGTTCGGATTGGGCATCTCGGCAGCGATGGTTTCGGAGACAAGAGAGCCCAGCTCCGAGGTGATCTTGCGCATGATCTTCATGAAAATAGCCATAAGCTGCGAGGTTGGCTGGTTCAACTCATCGGCAACGACGTCCATTTCCTTGCGCTGCAAGCCAATGGCGAGCAGAATTGCTTGCTGCAGCTCACTAATCTTGCATGATGATCTCAGACGGCCAGTGAAGTAAATCTGGGCGATGGTTGGAATGAGATCCAAAATCACGTGGTAGTCAAGCAGCCCGTTCGAATATGACTCGAGGCGCTTGTGATCGAAGGGCGTCAGGAGGTTGTCGAGATCAGCCTTGGTAAGTTCAAGTGTTGCTGTGGACGGGTCCAGCTGGGCCCCAGAGTCTGCAGACTTCTCAATTGTGAGAGCAAGAACGGACGGGAACTCGCGGAACTTGTACGACAATAGGGAAAGGAAGCGCCGATGGAAGTCGTTGGCGAAAGCTCCCAGCCAGCTAGGATCGTTTCCGTCCTGCAGAGGCCGGAGCATAACACATGTGTGCTCGCCCGTGAGGTCGTTGGCCGTTTGCCTCAAGTACACTGGGGCGAATTGTGCGCGCTTCCAGAACTTATGCAGGGGTTGCGTCAAGCCGTAGCTCACACCGACATAATCAAGCCTCTCTGGCCGGCGCTCAGCCAGCTTAGCGAAAAGAGGGGGCAACTCGCTCATATCCCGCACCTTGATGTCGTCAAACAAGCTGGCCTCAGCAAGCTCATCGTCCGTCACTCTGGGTACGCTCCGCTGAACAGCCATCTCGGTATCCTCAGAAAGGCTGGTAAACTTGCCCTCGTAGTAGTTGACAAGAAGCTCTAGAGCCTTGGAGCCATATCCCATGGACATGTATTCCGGATTTGTTGCAATGCGCACAACGCGGGCTCCAGAGAGAGAAGCGAATTCGTCATCCTGGAATTGTTGGCTGACGAGCCACGGGATAAGGTCGCCAGCGGGTTGTGAACCCCGGCTCAGACTGTTCAAGATGCTTTGTCTGCTGATTTTACCCTCCAGAGAGACTTGAATGACACACAGGGGTTCCGGAAGGCGACCCTCGGCTATGGGACCAGTGAGCACGAAAAGCTCATGTGCCGGTGCATCGCTCATGAGTTGAAGGTCGTTGGGAGAGTTCTTGTAATGACTGGCGACGTACAGAGCCACCATTTGCTGCAAGAACCTTTCTGAAACGGGGTGGAAGGAGAAGAGGGTGTCGCGGTTAACATGCAACAGCTCGCACTGAGATGGGTCCGGGCATCCTTGGGTGCTAAGTTTAGACTTTGGTAATGTTGCGTCCAAGCAGAGCAGGGTGTTGAGCCACTTCTCTACGCTGTCACCTTGGGCATAACGGATAGGCTCAGAGAGGGTGATTTCTTTCAGTGACCGCCCACCGATGGCAGCTGACTCCTTGGTCGCCTTTCCACTTGACCGATCGACCTCGACCGACCCGCTCCCAGCGCTTGAACCAGCCGCCGACTGCTCTCTCAGCTGCTTGATGAGCTTGAGAGATAACGAGCGGCCTGTTCCTTCGTAACCGCTGATGGTGGAAGCCATGAACACCAGGTAAGGGCCCATAAGCTTCTTAACAAGAGGGAGAGGAATAGCCGCCGCCTCATCGATCACCACCAATTCAGCCTGTCCAAGCACGTGGCTATCCTGAGGGCGGAAGTACTGAATTGTTTGCCGGTGATTTCTGTGGATGTTGACACGGACAATGGCCTTGTTGAAGTCGGGGTTCGTCGATTGGATAATGGAGTAATCGGCATGGTCTTTATAGTCGAGCGCGTCGAAGCCCTTGAACACAAATTCGAACAATGTCTTCAAGTTTTCTGGAGATGGAGAGGTAATGAAAATGTTGCTGTATCCGTAGGCAACTGCTGCTGCGATGGCGATGCCCATGGCGGCAGACTTTCCGCGACCACGAGCTGCAGTCAGAGTCACAGTATTTCGAAGTGTCTTCTCAGCGATGGCATCAACGAACGTAAGCAGACCCTTTGCCTGGTCCGTTGTTCGTGCCAACTTGATGAGATTTCCGATAGGTTGGGTATCCTGGAGCGACTCCTTGATCTTTTCCAACTCTTGTTTCGGCTTGCTCGCGGGCTCGTCTTCGTCGGGTGGTGGGAGTGCCTTGACTCCTTTTCCACCAGAAATAGGCAAAACATTCAGCTCGTCGTCGATGACCAAACATGTGTCGCAGCTACCGAGAGATAGGATAAAACGCTCGTTGAATCTTGCGACGACATCATCGTGGGCTTCTGTCCTGTATCTTGAGTGCACGTCCATGGTCATGGTGTAGAGCTGCTTCAAGCTGCTCATGCCCTTCATCAACAAGACCACCAAGCCTCCACCTTCTACCGTCTCGATAGTCCGGGCAAGAATGTTGGGTGTCATGGCCTCAAAGTCCTGAAGAATCAACATGCCGTATGTGTTACCAAGAATCTTCTCGGTCTCCTTATAGTAGACGTAACGAATATCGTTGAGCGAGATGAAGAGCTCGAAGGGGTCCTCGGAGTTGGCCTCTCGTATTCCGCGCTTGATTTCCTTCTTGATTTTGTTTTCGCGCTTCTTTCGGTGACTCGTGAAGCCAAGGAGCTTGTTCTTGTATGCCCAAAGGACCGATTTGTTCTGCTTCACGTCCATGGTGGACATGATATAGTGTACTTCATCATTGTGTCAGCAGACCAACAACAGATGCGACAAAAGTGTATCTCCAGTTACTCACGGTAGACGATCGCATCTTTGGCGCGGTCACCAACCACGACGAAGAAGCTACGCTTCTTCTCCTGGATGCCATTGCGAATCAAGGTGGGAATCCGTGGATCTCTGCAATCAAAAAATTGAATTAGGCAAATGGTCCTTGAGAGATGCAATGCGGAAGAATCGAGTCCAGAACTTACACCACTTTTTGCGTCTTTGTGTTCGTCATGGTCGCGGCTCTTGACAAACCTGCAGACTGGGACAGTTCAGAGCGGCGCGCGCAAAGGAGTGCTCCCAGAGGCACCGACTGATGAACCAAAAGCTCCAAATTATTTTTATTCTGCCGAGCGGTGTAGGTATCCGCGTTATCGCCCGAAGCTAATGCACCTCCGATAGCAGGGGTCTTTGGGTAACCCCTGTTCATCCGCTGGAATCGTTTTCTGGTATCCGTACAGTGAGTGGTGTATTCGTAACTCCTCCGAACTTTGGTGTACAGTCACGAAATCCACGCAAACCATCAATTTGTCACTGATGTCTTTCATGGTGCAAGCTCACAAAGTGAGCAGCGTTGGCATGCCGGCACTTGAGTCTTCCAAGTTCAATCCAAGGGCCCCCTCCGAGCTGCTTTTTTGTTACTCAGTTGTTTCTTTGCTTTGATCCTAGCTTCGTCGGCACTTTTCTTTCTACTACGACATCAGAACTGATATCACTCAACGCAGCAGCAGGTGTCTCGACTCACAATGCTTCATATTTCCGTTTCTTGTCCGGGCTGGTCTCATTTGGTACAGTTGTTTGGTACAATGTCTGAAGCTCTTCAAACAATTTCTGACGATTCTCGTCGGTATTGGCAGTACGGCTCCGTTGAGTCTGGGCTTGTATGGTGATGCAGTCACTGCGTTTGGAGTAGAACTTTGACTGCCGGACGCCAGCATGTAAAAGTTTGGGGAGATGTGATAACAGCTGGGTAACTTGCCAAGTTGTCGTCGCCTTGGTTTCCGTTCTACGTGTTGGAGCGTCAATGATGATTCAGGACTGGAACATGCTGACCTTCTTTAAGACGGGCATTTGGAGGACGAACTTGTTGACATGCTGGCCACCGGGACCACTCGATCTCGAAAATGAGGTGTTCCCCTCTGGGAGGCTCTCTAGTCTGAACGAATGACGCCACTTTCGAGCTTCGCTGAGCTCCTCTTCATCAAATGCTGCGTCGTATGCTTGGTGTCTTGCGAATCGTGGGAAGGACGCTGACAGCAGTCCACTCCCGGTCGTTGGCCATTTGTGTGCCAAAGCAGAAGATCTAAGTGGCCGCACACCACCGAACAAACGATGCATCATCAAGGTTATAATTCTAAAGGAGAGGTCGTAGAGTTTCGCAGTATATAAACGAGGTGAAGATGGAGTGACGCCAGCGAGTTTGGGAGTATATGTAGTAACCTTTTTGTACGAAGTAATTCACAGCTATCTAGTTGACGATATTGTCTGGTCATTACGAAGAACCCGCAAAGTGAGTCCAAAGTGACAGCAGGCTAGGCCTAACCGGGCAAGATGTGTGAATAATGGGGACTAAGGGTACGATCTTTTCGACTACATAGACGAGTTTAAATAAACCTTTTACACCTGCACATTCTATTAGATTGTATTAACTGATGAATACCACGAATACTTATTGAACTTGAAGCTGTCTACATTTTTTACATATACCTACAGTTTTTATCTAAACACGTAGAAGGCCGAGTTGGCAGGCATTTAGCGGAAAAGATCCCCAAAAAGATTACCTAAGTCCCATTATTGACATAATTATTCACACAGCGTGCCGAGCAAGTGTGTCTGCCCTACGTAAACTGAAAAGCTGCAAACTGCCGTCCACGGTTCAACTGTGAGCAGAACTGCCAAGCCCTTTCTATTGTGGGGTACCACCCAGAATTTTCTGTGTGGTCGACAATTGACAACCTTGCACTCTCCACATTCACCCATTCATCAACTGTCCAGTTTCTTTGGAGAAGCATCATCATCACCACCATCATCATCGAGACCACCAAAAACTCCCCCCACACGCGCTGCAATCTTGCGAGACGATATACTCGTACCTACAGTACAGAACTATTGTTACTTTGGGTGTTCCCCGTGGTATTTCTCCACATTTTCCTCAGTGCGGCGCTACAAAGCTATTGACACTTGCACGTGAAAGTCTCAAGAGTCTGGATCCCCATTCTTTTTCACTTTCACTTTCTTCCTGAGTATCTTCTGGCAAGGATCCTCCAAAATCAAATATTTACCCGTTCTCATCCCCCACTCAGACAGACTTCCTCTTTTTTTTTTTACCCTTCCCTCTGTCCTGCTCTGCCCACCCTGGCCTTCCTCCTCTCCGCCAAAATTCGCCGGTTGGCAGTACCGATTCTCTCCCGCTTCCCATCCATCTATTTTCGTGCAGTACGAATACTCCTGGCACGTAAATCGTTCCCGCGCTTCACCACTGAAGACGCGCGCACAAGCAACTTGGGGTGCTACTTTCAACAGGAATTGAATTTGAGGATCATCTCCTTCCATATTTTCCGCGTCACTTAACAACAGCTCCTCAATTTCCTTTTCCGTTCACTCCGCGTCTTTTGATGTCGCTGTCAGAGCAATCGCCTGAAATCTTGGCCGCCGCCAGCTTAAGTCCGCTCTCACCAAAACCTATCTCAATCCAGAACACCAGCATAGTTCACATGCTCCAGGATCAAGCAGCAACCACTGACACAGCACCAACCCCAACCCCGGTTCACCCTCCCCCCCAACAAGAGCACGCTATAACGATGTCGATGGATCAAGATCAGGATGCTGCGGCGGATACCATCGTAGTTGGCGGAGCAGAGTACATGGATGATGATTCTCACGACGAAAGCAACGACAGCGATGCCAGCGGCGAGAGCATTGACTATGACGAGGACGTTGAAGTACAAGACCAAACTGTGCCTACAGATGCCCAGAACGATGACTATGCGAAGAGCTTTGATTCGCCCGTGGGTGGGCAAAGTCCAAGTGAGGCTGCTGTGGCTGCAGAAGAGGCGGCTCAGCCTGATGTACCCCAAACTTCAGAATCCATCAAGAATAGTTCATCTTCGCCTGAACCACATGAGAGCAATACCCTCCCTGCTGAATCTCTTCCTGCTCGTCCATCCTCTCCACCAACCCATCACGCCAATGGTTTTTCTCTCTCAGAATCAACAGCCCCCTCTACTTCGAAGCCCATGTCCACCGAAGAAACTATCAACCCATCCCCAGCCACTGCCGACGACTTGAACCATGCTGCAGCCCCGGCCGATGAGCCAGCCTCATCGCCTGCAGCTAAGAAAGATGATGATGACGGGGCCGTTGACATCCAGAACCTCATAAACAAGATTACCACGCAGGCCGCGACCACAACGGTAGTCTCACCTCAAACTTCAGCCGCTCCCAGTGTGGCTTCCTCTGCCATGTCACATCCTCCTCCTTCTCTTCCTCCCAAGCCATCGGTCCCAGCTCATTCAGGGAACCTACCGGCTCTGCCTCCTCATACATTCCAGCAGCGCGGTTCCAGTGGACCTTCTTCCTCTACGTCTTCATTGATGTCAGTTCCCAATCATGGCTCATCATCACGCAATTCATATTTGCCTCGAGCCTCGAATGATAACATGTCATCCATGTCCCGGCCGCCGGCTTATGCTAATCAAGCCAATAATCAAAACCAAGCCCACTTCCAAAATGCACCCAACATGAACCCTTCTGGAAAACCTTATCATAACGTGTCCACCGGTCAACGTGCTTGGGAAACGTTTCTCGTCGACGAAAAGAAGTATACTTCCGAACAAAACTGGGATCGGTTTCCAGAAGGTTCCAGAATATTTATAGGTAAGTTGGTCTTTATCCTAATCCGGCTTCCCGTGGACAGCATAACTAACAGACCTGTGCAGGTAATTTGTCTAGTGATCGGGTATCAAAGCGGGAGGTCTTTGATATCTTCAGCCAGTATGGAAAGCTTGCGCAAATTTCGCTCAAAAGCGCCTATGGTTTTGTGCAGTATCATACTATTGCCGAGGGCCAGCTTGCTGTACAGAGGGCCGAGGGCATGGAGCTTGGAGGGCGCAAGATACGTAAGTGACATGTATGGTGTGGCCAAGTCATAAAACCGTGCTAATTAACATTCTTCAGATCTCGAGGTTTCAAAGACGCAAAAGAAGGACCGGGAACAGTCTCCGAACCGTCGAAATGGTCGCACGAAGACCGAACACGGCTGGGAGCGGGATGACTATCGACATCGCTCACCCTCTCCTCGTCGCGATATGCGCGGCAGCCGGGACGGACCTTTGCGACATCGAGAGTTTGGTGGGGTTGGCGCCCACGAGCGCCGGCGTTCTCGCTCACCTCCGCGCCACAACAACCGATATGGCAACGACTCGTCATATAGGCGTAGAGATCCAACCCCTCCCCGAGGGCCGGAATCTTTTGATGCCGATGGCCTGGGTATCCCTCGCCGCTACGGACCTGATGTCCCTGATGTCCAGTTGCTTATGCTCCCAGAGGTATCGCGAGATTTCGTCACTTGGGTACAGCATTCGATCCAAGGCCAAGGGTTGCGAACTGATGTGATGCTGCTTAACCCACGCTTTCCCAGGGACACCATAGTACGGCGCATGATCCTCGAGGGTGTCCATGCCATTATTGATCTGGACTCTGCGGCCCAAGCTCAAGGCAGATTTGATATTCAAGTCTTTCAGCGGGGTATGGACACAACAACCCGGTTTGAACTCTATAAGTCTCTAGACCCAGCCACTGCTGCTGCACTTGTCCATCGGGAGAAGTCGAGAGCCGCCGCTTATCCCCCACAGGGTCAACCTCAACCATATCGGACGGAAGCGGCAGCTCCTGCTGGTTACCCCTATCAACAGTATCCCCGAGGTCCTGTCCCACCCGTAGTTCCAGCACCAGCGGCCCCTGCAGCGGCCCCAGAGCTTAGCAACATGGTCAGGAACCTAGATAACAATACTCTTCAATACATCTTGGCCAACCTTCAGTCCTCCCAAACCAACCAAGCCCATACAGCAGCAGGGCCCTACGGTCAGGCTCCTCCTCCCACACCTCAACAACAGGGCAACCCGGACATCACCACACTTCTCCAATCCATGCAAAATGCTGTGGCGGCGGCCCCGCAACAGGCTTACTCGGCAGGTCCCCAGGCTTACATGGGCGCTGGTGCTCCTCCTTATCCACCTGCCGCGCCCGGACCCGGGGTCCCAGCTAACCCCGCGCAGCGACACGATATCCAGACCATTATGGACCACCTTAGGAGAGCTGCGCAATAGTGGCTGGGTTAAATTAATAGAACCAAAGCGATTTCACCTTTCAGCGAGTTGGGGCACGGGGATGTTGGGGTCCCTCTCGAGAGTTACTGTTTGTTTCTCAACAAAATGATATCCCTGTACGACCAGAAAAGCACCGCAGTTATGTATAGCGAAAAGGTGTTTGCACATGAAAAGCTTCAGTTTGCTTCTCTTGACGAGCGAACAGAGAAGCTATGGGGTTAGGAGTTGATGACAGGCTTATTTGGCTTGTTTTTCTTTGTCTCTTCCCAACTCCCCTTGCTCTTTTCGAGGGTGTGGGAGGGAAAAGCCCCAGGCCAGCTACATGGAAGCGGGAGGAATAGAGCCAAGAGGAGGGGTTTAAAAGAAGGTGCAGATAGAAGACGAAAGGGAGAGGAGAATGACATCAAATGGATTAAGGAAGTTACTGCTTGCTACAGTGGGCATATTGCATTCCTCTTCGGTATAGTTGAGTTTTGCGGCATAGATCAGGTGAGTATTCAATTGATACCTATCTTTGCATGAGGCTCTCGTGGGGCATAGTGCTGGATGTTTGCAGAAGCTCTGCTGTAGATAGATACCTAACAGGCCCATGATGATGATGGTAAAACGGGTGGAGAGGAGAGTGATCCCAAGAACTTACAGACGATGTCCCCTTGGTCGGTAAATCAATGGGGCGTCGATCAAGTTGAGACCGTTTGCTCACCGTTCAGTAATGAGGGGAAGTGGGGCATCACAGGGTCCTGTTAGAATTGATTGGACAAGGGAACGAGGGGTCAAGCTGAACTCAGCAACGGCCCGAAGGTCTAGATAGGTCCCTTGCGGAGTGAGTGCGATCGAAGTGCGGCTGACGAGAGCTGCGAAAAAACCGACGATAATCTGAATGAAGACAGTGTCTTTTATCCCGGCCAGTTGATTCTCGACCTCAATTCTCTCTTTATTTAGTTGGTGAAACGGAACACAGTCGAACAATCACAACTCGAGTCGAAGCCGCGTGCCGTGGAACAGAGCTGACGGACCTACCCCCCTCCTCTATCTATTGCTTCTGGGTACCATCTCGTACCCAAAGGGAAACCCCCCAACCCCTCCATCCTGGCATTCATCTGGCCCCCAAAACCGCTTGGCCAGTCTACCTATCACACCACAGCTCGTCCGCAAGGCTGCCCGATTTGCTCCTTTTTTCTGCTCAACCTCATCTTGTGAAAGGAGGTTGTAAGCTGGGCAGCGATCGAAACACACCATCTTTTGAACCCGGACCGGTGACCGTTATAACGGACATTGCCCGACGGCAGCTACCACGAAACCGGCGATCGATATAGCACGAGGCTAGCACAGCAACACAACAGCCCCAAACACCGAATATTGTCCGCGGGCGACCTCTCTCGTTCCGTTCCTATACCCAGACATCATGGCAGCCCCCGGCGGCGACAGGCCGCAACCACAGATCCAACCATGCAGGTACAAGGTTGGAAAGACGCTGGGCGCGGGGTCATACTCGGTGGTCAAGGAGTGTGTGCATATTGACACAGGCCGGTACTATGCCGCCAAGGTCATTAACAAGCGACTGATGGCTGGCCGTGAGCACATGGTATGCTTCTCGATACCATCATTTTCAATATCCTACTTTCAAGGTATTATGCCCTGGTGACGCTAACCTTCTCGTTCGATAATACCAAAAGGTCCGAAATGAAATTGCCGTCCTCAAAAAGGTCTCCATGGGCCATCAAAATATTCTTACCCTCGTCGACTACTTCGAGACCATGAACAACCTCTACCTCGTGACGGACCTCGCCCTCGGCGGCGAGCTCTTCGACCGTATCTGCCGTAAGGGCTCCTACTACGAGAGCGACGCCGCCGACCTCATCCGCGCCACCCTCTCCGCCGTCGCCTACCTCCACGACCACGGCATCGTCCACCGCGATCTCAAGCCCGAGAACCTCCTTTTCCGCACCCCCGAGGACAATGCCGACCTCCTCATTGCCGACTTCGGCCTCTCCCGCATCATGGACGAGGAGCAATTCCACGTGCTCACCACGACGTGCGGCACACCCGGTTACATGGCTCCCGAAATCTTCAAAAAGACCGGCCACGGCAAACCCGTGGACCTGTGGGCGCTGGGCGTCATCACATATTTCTTGCTGTGCGGGTACACCCCCTTTGACCGCGACTCGGACTTTGAGGAGATGCAGGCCATTCTCAACGCCGACTACTCGTTCACCCCGCTCGAGTACTGGCGCGGGGTGTCGGATTCTGCTAAAGACTTTATCCGGCGGTGCCTGACGATCGACCCGAGCAAGCGCATGACGGCGCACGAGGCGCTCCAGCATCCGTTCGTCGCTGGCTGGCTCAGCCAGGCCGGCGCCAACGGTCCCGGCGGCGAGGGCGCGAACAAGGGCGCCAATCTTTTGCCTACGGTCAAGAAGAACTTCAACGCGCGGCGGACGCTACATGCTGCTATTGATACGGTACGGGCGATCAACAAGTTGCGAGAGGGTCAGAATGCGGGCGGGTTCATGAATGGTTTGAGGAGTAGGGAGCCGGTGAGGAATAACAACACTGCCGGGAACGGTGGTGCCGCGTCAGAAGACAGTGGAATTTCAGTTGGAGGAGGGAGCCCCTTTGGGGCGGGACATGGTGCTCAAAAAGATAGTGGCTATGAGGGGCCTGTCCCGCCGACAGATGGGGATGTGCGGATGGACGATGCGCCGCCATCTGCATTCTCTTCGTCGGGTGTACCGGCTAGCTTGAGGCCGGGGCACGAGGCAAATAAGGTGATTGAGACGAGTAAAGGGTTGTGGAATGGCACGGGCAGTCGGCGATGAGAATGATGAGTGGAAGGGAGGTAAGGGTAAGGAAAAGCGGAGGTATATATCATGTGGTTTTCCTGTGGGCAAGGGGAGGATCTCACTCTCTTGGCTTTGGTGCTGTTTTTCTGGTGGCCGTTCAAAGGATACTCCCTCTCTTGGGGTGCAGTGCGATGTTTTGCCTGCCATCTGGAACTGAGTCCAGGAAGCTGCTACGGTCGGTTTTCTTTCCCGCCTACTGCTCATCTGGCCTTTCCCTTATTTATTTGCTGAGAGTTTTGTTTTGTTTTATACCTCTGAGAGCGAGTTCCATATTCATGTCATCTGCTATTTTTGCGCAGTTTCAACACTTTTCATACCCCGAAAATTCATATAAAATATACCACCTTTTCATGTTTGACTGTTTAATCTGAGTGTCGAAGGCTTTTCTTCCCTTCTGCCCTTGAGTGAAGACACATGAATAAACTGGTGATAAACCCGATAATGAGGTTTATCTCCAACACACTTAAGTTCTCAATAGACGAGATAAGATTACACGTCTTCTCTTTTGTATGAGTGAAGCAGGTAGTTACTACTCCAGAGTGCTCAGTCTCTATATCACCTAGCTAACCCTCCGGATCTTGGCGGGTCGAAGAAACATGTGATATCAGCATGCTGTGTGTAATTATACCTACTTTGTGATCCAGACAGAGAGCAAGGGTAAAAGACCCAGTGAACTGGGTGAGACAGGGTATTGATCAGCAGTCAGTCATACGGCTTCGCTGGTATATACGAATACTGACAGTAGACAAAGTACCTAGGGAAGCAGTCTCCTTGAGGGTGGGTTACAGTCAGCTAGGTAGGTACATCAGATGAGTGAGGGAGCAAGCAGTATGCAAGGTTTCTAATCTTTTTTCTCTTGAGGTGGCAGCCAAGTAGATGCAGGCTTTGGTTCAGGTAAGTAGGTTTTGATCAGGTGTGTCTGATATGTGATGGCAACCAAGACAGGCGGTTGGTTGTTGTTTGAGTGAGATGTCTACCGGGAGTTAACAAGTCTTTCTGCTCCGGGAGCTGAAGGACATGTGATGGAGGCTTATCAATACTGTACTCCGGAGATAGTAGGTATCGCGTGACAGGACACCGGCCGGAGAATATCTCCTCAGATCAGATTGTCTGAACTGGGCTACGATCTACTTGAATGGGCAGCGCGGGCGTTCCCGTCTGTACTGGAGTGTTGCGTGAGTTTGTGCTACCTACCTACACTTCACCAGGATTTTGGGTTGAGGTGGTGAGGAGATCAGACAGAAAACAGCTTCTCCTTGCACAGCTTCCATCTTCTACACTGTCCTTGTGACGCTGTATGAGCCATATAGCTTGCGTGTATATGCACGTCAAAAATCAAGTACGTAGGAGGCTTTTTATGGTGTTGAAAATGCCTGACCAAACACACCGTTCCGGACAGGTAAATGCACTTAAACAGCAAGATGTAAATATGCAATCCCTATAACGGTGCCCGTGTAAGCCAGCCATGGAGAGAGAGAGAGAGAGAGAGAGAAAGAGCAGGGATGGCCCGGATTCTTCGGAGTCTCTGCATCGTCCGAGGGGATGGACCCGAACCCCGACTGGATGTGTGCATTAAGCGCTGGCAGTTTCGCTCGCTGCTTGGCAAACTGGGTTTAAGACGCGGGATACTCGGAGCGACGGAGATGGGTGAAGGCTTTTCATGTGTTTGCTGGTGATAGCAACTCTTTTGAAGTGAAAAGGGTTCGGGAGTTATAAGAAGAATTCCCATGTTGATATATACATACCGAAAATCCGTTTTGTTCCATCAGACCGGCTTTCCGCGGTGTTCTTGGGATTTTCTCATAGGGCAGAGTACCTATGTGGCAGAATGTAAAAATCTTCCCCTATTTCTTTTGTGTTATTAATCAAGGGTATGACCTGGTTGCCGGAACAGGGCAACAGGGCACCACAGACAGCTTTGAGATTTACCGCTTCTTTTCTCGGCCCATCCCGAGTGGTATTCATTTATCACCTGTCCAATCGCTACTAGTAAAAAATATTATTCGGAGGCAACCAGCGCATGGAAATTAAAGGAGGTGAAGGGAAAAAAAAAAAATTTTCACCTTTCTAGACCATACCGACCTTCCTTGCGGCTCCAGTTACAAACGACAAAGCGAATCCACCCTGTTATTGAATGTAGGGCGATGCCAAGCAACTACGGCATCTGTCATATCGAAGCTTGGTTGTCGTACAAACACCCGCCAACAGACACGCACTTTGGATCCTTGTGATGTTGTACAGACGTTTTTATCTCGGTCTGTAGAAGTGGCAGAAAAGATAGGCCGAGACCCGAGCGCCTTGTGTCTCTTGAGAGATCAGGATCGTCCGTGTTACCACGGTTTTCGAGCGGCGTATCGTTTCGGTTAACGAGCGCGTCACAATTGATGAAAAGCTGCTCGCGTGGTCAGGTCAGATTGATAAAGTAGCAGTACTTTCTTTAGCTCAGGAATGGGGGATCTCGAATTCGGGTTGAAAGAATGAAAGAAATCGCACCCGCCAGCAAAAGTCCCCACTGGGTTCATGCACCACTCATCAACAGATGAGATGAGTTGGCGACCTCCTTGACAATTTACAAAGAAGGCTTCCTTCTGCTTGTGGTTGTGTTATTATAAAATAACCAATTTGTTGAGACTCTAGGACTCTAGAGATCAGTGAAGACGGTAAATACAAATACAACGCTCAGGGAAGACCGAGTGCGCCGAATCCCGCCTTGTGTGTTTCGCGTAATGGATCATCGGATGAGAACCTCGTGGGATCGACGATTCAAAGACTGGCTGCGTGCAGCTTGGTACTGTATGATTTTCAATGATCCACAGTCAGGACTTCCTCGATAACCGAACACAAGTCCTCTGAATATTTCAACATGTTGATAATTATAACCACTTCACCAACCGAAAGAACCTATAGAAAGCGAAACCGAGTATCGCTAACGGGGGTCTGGAAAGGGCACAGCAGTTCTCTCATTTTCCAGGAAGCAAACGTTGGCTTCCTTTACACGAAAGAGGTTAAAACCACACACTTGACGGTGCCAAGTGGATGCCAAGTGGCTTGCGCGCCTGGTAAGCCACTGATGTCGCGATGCGAGAGGATGCGAAAGTAATCCACCGGATAAGGCGGACGTCTACTGACAACTACCTTACATATGAATATTCAGCACGAAGACAGACGACGAGCGCTAGGTACTTGGCACAGACTACACTTTGGTAGTGTACGAATACGCTCGAGTATGTACCGCAAAGACGTTGTCACATTGTCAGATCGTCAGTCATCCCTTGCAGAAGAAACATGTTCGGCTGGAAAGAAAGTTGTATCGCCGACCAATTGTGCCTTACTGATCAACGGCACAGATGGCTTTGCGCAACTTGAGGTTGCTTGGCCCAACGCAACCCAAGATGCTGGGCAACGGGGCCGTCTTATCCATCTGTAAGAGAAATGCCACGATTAGCAAGTGGCCGTTTTATCATAGACTTCTTTTTCTATCCAGCGCTTCAACGGCTTTTTTTAGACGTTTCATGAGCAGACAGGACGTACAGTTCGAATATGAGAATGTATCAGTACAGGCAGGACGGGACCATTGTTACACTGCATTGTTTGATATGCAATTCACTGAAGGGTGCCAGCTACCCATGACCGCCTGCAACCCCACACCCGGCATTCCAAATGTCGACGACCCTGACCCAGCAAGTTCATGATGCTCCAGCGAAAATCACACGGGTGACGGGGTGCTGGATCGGTCCGGGCCCACATCCATCACCAGCGGGTTAAGTGCATATTTCGCCGGCAGTAACGGCAAATGCGCGAAACAACCTCGAACCCGGGCACCAACATATGATCAGGGAATGGAATCCATCGAGTGCGGCGCCTTTGCTGTGTCTTTTTCTAGGCATTCCTTCTCTTTCTCAGACGAAGATACGAACCTGGAAGTATTGGTGCAGAACGGATTTAAGAGTTTGAATGTTTCTTTGAAGAGAAGACAGGCAACCAAACCTTGATTACCAATTTGATGCCCGTCCCGCCTACTTTCATATACATACATACACACACGATCTAACCACTAGTAGCGCCCGTCGCCCATTCGCATCGGTGATCGGACATTCCATGAAGGGTCGATTTCCGCGTATCCATCGGTTTCCCTTCACTCGTAGCTCTTGGCTTGGAAAGCCGAGAAAAAGCCAAGCAGAAACCAACCGACGACCATTTGGTTCTCTGCCACTGAAAACCCCGTTAGCTTGCATCTGAAAGCGCCCTTTTGAAGGTTCAACCCACCTGCAAATTCGCATTTTAAACAAGGACCTCGCCGTCATTCATCGCTGCCTCTTACCACCGGACCCGCCCTCCCTTAGTCACAACCGTCACACACAACCCCAGACCTACCTAATAACTACTCTACTTCTTGATTTCTTCTTTCTCCCTTCTTTTCCGCCTTCTTCTTTTTCCACGTCTGTCCGTCTCGTCGTGTCTTGCAGCAGCCTAGGTTTCCTCCGAGAGCGAGCTCGTTTCCCGGTCCTTCGACGATCGGCGAGTTGAGATTCCCGTTTTCCTAGGTAGTTGTTCGGTCTTAAGTGGGTGTCTTTTGCGATCGGTGCCAAACGACAATAGCCTACGGTAGCTCAAACAAAGCTTAATACCTGCAAGCGACAAAGCCAAAACCCGACCGACAAGTCGACGACAACATCAATCGGAGTGCAAACGAGAAAATCTGCGAGAAACATGTGTATGGAGTCACGGTAGCTCAACAAAACCCGAACCTGCCGCCCATCGTCCTCCGGAGGGACCGTTGCCTACCTCGTGGGGCTCAATAGTAATCGTCATTCCGGTCTGCCGGTTCACCCACCACTACTCGTCTGCCTCCCGGAAACGGCAAACGGAATAGCAACCCCGCGCCAGCAGGTTTCCCTCTCTCTCTCGTGACGGATTGGACATCATCATAGAACCAAGACACCGTCAACATAATACACCATGCAGGAGTTTCCATCGGTATTACCGGTAACGGCCCCGACAGCAGGATCGAATGCGAAGCAGTTGTCTCCAAATCCCCTCCTCCCGCTCTACAACCTCGCCGCACAACTGAAGAGTCCGATCCCCTCCAAGTTTCGCAGCAAGAAGCCGAATCTTCGCCTGCAAAAGGTCAAATCCAAGGGAGAAATCGAGAATGTCACCAAACTCCAGACCTCGTTCGACGTTCGAGCGTCACTTAAAGCGCTGAGGACAAGGAAATGGACGATATGGGATCTGCAGCACCCTTTGACCCTTGCCTACATAATATTCAGCTTTTGCATCCTGCCGTCGGCGCCTTTCCTGAAATTTGGCGCGCTGTTGTTCCTGGGTGGGTTACTGTCGATGCCAGTGACGAGGCAGTTTTTCTTGCCGAGCTTGCCGATTTGGACCTACCTTTTGTATTTCTTCTCGAGCAGGTATGTTCTAGTCGCTGAATGAGCGGGAGTCGAGAATGCAAACCCGAGGGTGAAAACTGACTTGGACTCCATCAGGTTTATTGCGCCAGAATACCGCCCTCACATCTGGGTCAAGGTCCTTCCTGCGTTGGAGAACGTCATGTACGGCGCTAACCTGTCGAACATCCTCTCATCCCACACCTACGCCGTCCTTGACATTCTCGCCTGGATTCCCTATGGTCTGGGCCATTTCGCTTTGCCTCTGATCACGAGCGTCATGCTATTCCTTTTTGCGGCACCCGGCACGACACCGGTTTTCGCCCGCGCTTTCGGGTATATGAACATTCTCGGCGTGACCATCCAGCTCATATTCCCATGCACTCCCCCATGGTATGAGAAGCTTCACGGCTTGGAGCCTGCGCATTACGGTATGGAGGGATCTCCCGCAGGCCTGCGCCGCATCGATGAGCTTTTCGGTATCGACATGTACACCACAAGCTTCACCACAGCCCCCGTACCGTTTGGTGCCTTCCCCAGTCTACACGCTGGTGATGCCGTATTGGAGGCTCTGTTCTTGTCATACTGCTTCCCCCGATTCCGCCCATTCTTCATCGGCTATGTGATCTGGATTGCCTGGTCGACCATGTATCTCAATCACCATTATGCCATCGATCTTGTCGGCGGTGGTATCATTGCGGCCGTCTGCTACTATGTCTCCCGCGTCAACTGGCTCCCTCGTCCCCAGGTTGATAAGTCTACGCGGTGGGAGTACGAGTATGTCGAGATTGGCGACCGGACACGGACGGTGGATGAGGAGTATGGTCATGCGGCGGGCGGATACGGACTTGGTCTCCTCCACCGTAGAGGGAGTGACGAGTGGACGCTGGGGAGCTCATCTAGCTTCGATTCTATGAGCAGGGGAGACACGCTCTGCGGCAGCAGCTCCTCCTCACCGGGGATCCTGAGCCCGACGACACCGGACGACGACCAGCATGACTTATGGACTAAGGCTCGCATGAGTCCACGGGCGGATGAGTCGACTGAGGTTTATGTGAGGTGATGTCGGTCATCTTTGGACGAACCATTGTACCCCAGAGTGATCACCACTCTTACGCTCAGCCGGGGAAGTCACTCCCCACCTCCCCGGTCTTTTTCTCCACAGCACATCATGGCGTTTCTGGGCATGTTTTTCTACCAGTCTTTTGGATAATCATCGGTTCGGTTTGGCCCGGTTCAGTCGTTCAGCGGCATTCCCGATACCCCTTTTCCATATATTCGTTCGCTTCTACAAAGTTTTAGTCAGCCGGGCTTCATATTACATGACGTGGCATCAGGTTCTTCTCGGTCGTTTTTCAATAATCATCAGCGATTCATCATGCAGCTGATATGATGTATTCTGGAAAAGAGAGTGTGTTGTGTGGGAAGATAGAAGGATGACAACACCTGAAATCTTTGGATCGGATCTTTTTTTTCGTAATCCTGGGTGGGGGTTAGAGACTCTGGATACATCCCGCTCATCTCTCTGTGTATATTTTTGTTGGGAGATCAGGTTAGGGGGTCAGGTTATGATGATTGCATTGGGGATATCAGGCGGGTCGGGTGGGTGGCTGCCTTTGCGAGATATTTTAATACCAGAAAGAGGATGATATAAGAAGTAATGATAATGCGGGTCGGGCTTTTCTTGCATAGTTGGGTTTTTCCTTGTTGGGAAATTCAGGAGGGAGGGAGGGTTAGATGGAAGGGGATGGGGAGGCAAGGAAGGCTGGCAAGGCAAGAAAGGACGACCAGACCAGAAAGCAACTTACGGATATTTAGTAGGCGATGCTTTTCCTTTTTTCTTTTTCTCGCTGCCATTCCAATTGTAACTTTGGAAAGGGGGGGAAAGACAAGAAAGCATTGCGCAAGTAATGATCAAATCAGTAAAATACAACCATCTTTGAACTACAACCAGTTCGTGAGAAAACCTCGTGAAGTAAACTTGGTAAAAAAATGAGGGGAGGATGTGTAGTTGAAATAAGAGTAAGCGAAAAAGAACTGGCCCCCTGCTGCGCAATGCAATGTGTTTGAGAGTTTGTCGAAAACCGTTCAGCTTCCTCGTCAAGCTGACAGGAGTTTGTTTGACATGCAGTCAGCGGCAAAAGGAGCATGATAACCATCGGACCTCCCCAGTGGCCTAAGCCTCTGGATAGGGGTGAGATGTAAGTGAGTGGTTTCAGCCGCAAACGCCACCACTATATATACTTTGAATCTTTATGCTCTTTTTTTCTTTCCTTTTAATCCTCTTCATTTATTCGCTGATGTATACGAGGCCGGTGAATTTTGGGTTTCTGCGAACTTGGGTGTTTCTGCCGCTGCTGTTCCGGGGAGGTCTTGATTTAGAAGGAAAGGGGCGGGAGAAAGCCATGATGATAATAACAGCACGTTTCCTGGAACAGAAACAAACTGAAGACCTACCAGAGATACGAACTAAGAAAATAGGGGGTGATGAGAGAGAGAGAGAGAGAGAGAGAGAGAGCGAGAGAGCGAGAGAGAGAGAGAGCGAGAGAGAGAGAGAGAGAGAGAGAGAGAGAGTAAGTATTGAGCAAGATGGCTGCTGCTCAACACGTGGGTCAGATGGATGGATGGATGGGTTACAACTGAGCATGTTAGGAGAGTGTAAACTTGAGCGCCACTATCTCCTGGCTTACATTGACCGATCAAAGTCATGAGGATTCTAAGGATCCCTTCCCAAAACTGATAACGGAAACGGGAATCGGTAGTTTTATAGCTGCGTGGGGAATTTATATGAATAGGTGTGGAATTTAGATGTATGTGTGTGTGTTTTATGTGTACATGTGTGTGTGTGTGTGTGTGTGTGTGTGTGTGTGTGTGTGTGTATAGTATATATTTATGGGAGGGAGGTGCATACCTGTATCTCTTCAATAAGTTAGTTTAACGAGAAAAGTATCGTATTACTTGCCCCGGAACCTGGGTATTAATTAGTGCACGAATAAAATAGGATTAATGCACGGCGGATATCAATTACCATGTCTAAATACAAGTAATCTGGACGAAAAAGCCCTCCTGAGATGTAGATACCTACCAACCCATTGACCTCGTATATACGATGGCATATTCATTTGTGCATGTGGAACAAGACTTGATACAGACAACTGTTCGAGATTATGAAAACAAACAGAAGAAAGAGGAAATTTATTAGGCAACCTCAGAACGCCTGCTTTTCCGTTCCATGGAAAAAAATATAAGAATAAGAAAATAGAAAATCAAAACTGCTTGGGCCATGCAATGCTAGTTAAGCGCCTTCAGGAAATTCCCCATTGCCCGACCGATAAAATACCCTCGACTTATGACCAGGGAGGTGTCAGGCATAGAGAAAGAAAAACAAACCGACAAGAAAGAGCGGAACCCCAACAGAACGCAGCACGCGAGAATGCCAGAGCCAATCGAAGCATGACGGGGAGCCTAAGCCTGAGTCTGAGCCTTCTTCTTCTTTTTCTTCGAGTCCTTCTTGGTGCTAGACTTGCCACCAGACTTGCCGGCACGGGGGCCAGGAGTAGAAAACAGCTTTGAGCCCTCGACAGTGGTATCCTTCTGGTTCTGGGGCGTGGCCCTGGCGATGTCATTGAAGAGAGGAGGCTGGGGCTTCCAATTGCCAACGAGATCAGACGACGGGGTCTTTTTACCGCTGCCGCCACCGCCACTGTTCTTGTTGCCACCCTGGTAGCGACCAACATCGCCAGCAGTAAGCTTCCGGGTCGGAGTTTTGGACGACGGCAGCGGGACAGACTTCGCGCGAGACTGGGTGGTGATGATGATAGGCGGGGGAAGCTGCGAGGTACTGTTCCTGGCGTTGAAGAAACGGCCCGGGATCGGAACCGGGGTCATTTTCGGCTTGGTCGGGGAAGAAAATGCACTCGACGAAGACGGCATGGAAGCCTCGCGTTTCTTGCGTTCTGACATGGACTGATAGCCGTCGTAGGGCTCCAACTTGATCGCCGCCGGGGGTGTGGTCTCCCGGACGACTTCGCGCGCGGATGAAGAAACCGCCTAGGTGTTCTTCACGCCAGGGACCGAGGGAGGTGGGACGGGTGTCATTTTGGATGATGGCTTCTTTTCCTTCGCTTTATCTTTGGACTTGACCGAACTAACCACAGGCGACGACCGCATCAGCTCGGGTGACCTCGACTTCAGGGAAGGAAGGGGAGGTGGAGCAATGGGTGTCACTTTGAGGGGTTTTACTAACGAGCTTGGGACTGCCGGGGTGGTGGTATCAACTTTGACCTTCTTCGCCTTCTTGTTGGGCGTCGCCACGGTATCCTCACCGCCGAGCTTGCGCTTCTTAGCGGCCTTCTTGGTCTCGGGCACGGGAGCAGGAGCGGCCTCGGCCATTTCGACGTCGTCATGGTCGGATTCTTCACCGATGATGCTCGGGCCAGCATTAGTGGCACCGAACGGGACGTAGCGGGCCTTCAGACCCTTGGGTTGAGGCCGGGCAGGCGGGAGAGGACCAGGCAATGTGCCGCTCTGGTCGAAGCGAGTCACCTTGGTGATATGAAGGACCTTATCAACAGATTGAGAGGCTGGGAACATATTAGTAGATGGTCAAGATGAAACCGGGATCGCTCTTGCACATACCGGGTTCGTAGTTGGTTCCCGTCTTGCCAGGGATCAAGACCTTGATCGCGTGGCTTTGCGTCTCAAACTGGCCACCGTAATCTGTGCCCTCATGGGAGAACAGAGGCTGGCCAGAGACAAGCTTGTCCAAAGGAATAGCCTTCTTCTGGATGACCTCGATGGGAACCGACTTGGGGGTGGTGAAAAACCAGATCTGCTTGCCCTCAGCCTTGGCCTTCTTGAATGCCCGGTGGATAGCAGCAGCGTCCGTATCATCCTCGGCCTTGCGCAGGTAGAAGCCTTGTTCAACGATCTCGCGTGCAGGTTTGCTACTTAAGAGGTCAGCGGGTTGTAGTGGTAGAAACGGGTGTTGGGATACTCACACCGCAGTGCCCTTGGTGACCGCCGTGGTCTTTTCGGCTTCAGACTCATCATCGCTCTCCGAATCACTGACTGTTGCCTTGCTCTTGGCAGACTTTGACTTTGTCGTGACAACAGGCTTTGCGGCTGGCTTCTTGATCTCCTTGGGGGCAGGAACAGGCTCCCTGGCCTTGGGTTTCGGAGCTGGCGCCTCTTCTTCACTCTCGCTCTCGCTCTCGCTCTCAGACTCTGAATGCTCAGATTCTGAATCTTTTGCAACCTTGCCATTAACCTTGGCTCTAGTGTTTTCCTCTTCGTCGCTAGAGTCTTCCGACTCGCTCGACTCGGCTTCTTTCTTAGCGGGCGGTGCGGGTGCGGAGGTCATCTCGACATCGCTATCTTCGCTCTCGGAGTCGGACTCGGCGTCTTTTTGGGGTTTGACTTTCTTAACGTTGCTCTTGGCAGGCGCCTCGTCTTCGCTCTCACTGTCGCTGTCGCTGGACTCGGAATCTGAGTCTTCCTGCTTCATCTTCATCTTCACCTCGGGAGAGATAACCTCAGTCTTGACAACCTTGGTGCCGTTGGTGGTCGGCTGTGAAGATGTGACGGCGCCAGCCTTCTTCGACTTAATTTTCGTGGTCCAATCGCCCTGGTCCTCGTCCTCGTTATCGCTAGCCTCAGACTCGGAAGTGCTCGTGCTATCGCTCTCGCTGTCGCTCTCGTCTTCCTTCTCACGTTTGGTCTGGGTGATACGCTTGACGGCGGTCGAAGCCGTATCCCGCGCCAGGTTTGCCGCATTCACAACATGGTGCGACAGCATGGCGATAGGTGCGCGGGGCCCTGCCATTGTTGCGACTTTTTGGTTGGAGGACGTAGAAAATCAGATTACTGCAATTGTTTGTTTCAGATGAAAGATCAATGAACGCAGTCAGAAATTTTCGAAAGAAGAGACGAAAATTTCGAGTTTGGCTGTTGGAAAAGAGTTGCGAGAGGATTGGTTCTCTCGAGAGCTTCAACTTTTTTTTTTGGGCGAGTCGCTCCAAAAATTCACGACCAGGGAGTTCTTCTCCAAAAGCACAGATCCCTGCAGGGCGTGAAGTGTGGGGAAACCCAGGTATAAGCTGCTGATTGAGAGTTGTGATTGGTCAAGATGGTATTTAAGAAAAGTTTACGAAGTAGATAGTGATGGCTGATTGACCACCGTTTGCACCTTGGTGATTATTACCGAAATACTGCGTAGGCTTTTGGTCTTTGCTTGCTGCTAGTGGGTGTCGTTCACTGATTGCGGGAAAAGAAGAACAGCTTTTGTTTCTGTAATAAGAAGTCTCTCTGAAGAAAATCTCGTCAGTGAGTTTGAAAGAGGAGACATCTGGGGAACCGTAAGCTCTTTTTGTTGGATGTTTGAGTATTTGGAAGGTAATTAATTACAGGGTTGGCCTCGCTCGAATCCAGTCTGTTTGAGTGGGAGAGCCTCCTTCCAGATCACAAGATAATCTCAATTTGCACAAAGCGACAGACAGATAAATTATAATCCACCACTCATTACTTAAACCACCGTCCGCACTCCATCACGATGGCCACAACAAACAAGAGGAGAAAACTAGAAGGGTTTGAAAGTTCTGCTCCTTCAACGCCGAGTATGAAATGTCCTTCTCCCAACTACATCATCTCGTATTGGCACATACTAATCTGCTTGCACTACCAAGTAATGAGTGGACTATCTGCGCGCCAACAGTTATTATCGGCAGCATCGAGTCTCAGAAAGAAGTCTGCTGACAAGTCACAAGAAACTCGGTCAAAAGAGGCTGACGCTGGGGTCTCAACGCCTGTTATAAAGGCTTCCGCGAATCGCCGTAACAAGCGACAGCCTGCAAAGGATGGCCAGCCCTCAACCTCTGTGGACCAACAGCCTGACTTTGTGTACGATGATGACACGAGTTCAATACCTCCAGTACCGGTGTTGTCGCCGCCGCTGTAGGTCCTTCTGCTTACACTTTCAAAAACACTTTGCACCACCGGTTTCTCTGATCGACTATCCCAGACCAGGCACACCTCGCATAGAACCGAAAAGACAGATCGCACTCTTCTCATCCTTCAAGCTAAACAAGAAAAATTACCATCATAAACCTGATGGCCGTATCTTGTTGTCCACTCCTGGAGGCGAGGTACGTCGTTTTCAGCTCCTTGACAGCTTTGATTCCTTTCTCAGCGACTGACTGAGACATGTAGCGCATGGTGATTCTTGGAAGCTATGGCCTCAAAGTACAACAGGGTGAGGCTGTAATTGCTGGAGCGATATTGACAGCATCCGATGACATTCAGTGGATACATGCCCCTCATTGTCACGCCCTACCAGTTCTCCGTACCAGAGAGGATACGGTTGTTGAGTTGCACCCTCACCCTTCAGCGACCAGTCTACATCAACTGGCTCGGTTAAATCCCGTGTTTGGGAGGCTCTGGAACGAGGGTTCGACTACAGGACCACCGCCTAACAAAGCTCAAAAGGCCCTGCCGACGTTTCAGATCGTAAGCATTCAGGTCATATTCCGCCTTTCATATCATCATAACTAACGTGCAACCCTAGATATTTTCTTCGGATGACGCCCCTAAGAGAGTTGTCCTCCAAGAACTGGTCTCCCCACCAGAATGGAACAAAAAGCTCGCCAACTCGGTGGCTGCGAAACGAAAAACAACCCCCGTCATATTCCTATGCGGCCCAAAGTCTTCTGGAAAGTCAACATTTGGCAGGCTGCTTCTAAACCAATTCATCACCGACCGAGCAGGGGCCAAGACCAATCCTTGGTCCGCAGCTTTCGTCCTCGACCTTGACCCAGGGCAGCCGGAATTCGCACCTCCTGGCGTCATTTCTCTCTCCAAAATCACCTGCCCCAACTTGTCGCCCTCGTTCTGCCACCCTACTCTAGAGCCCACCAAGTCCCAGCTCCGCTCCCACGCTATTGCCTCTGTCACCCCCGGCGCTGACCCATCTCACTTCCTCGAATGTGCCCTCGACCTCTTTTCAACCTACAAAAACCACCCAGACTCCAAATCTACACCCCTAATCATCAATACCCCCGGCTGGATTCTGGGCACCGGCCTCGACATCCTGTCTGACCTGATCACATTCATCGCCCCCAGTGAAGCCATCTACCTCTCGAAAGAGGGCCCCCGCGAAACAGTATCCAGCCTACAGCTCGCCTGCACTTCAAGCCATACGGTGTTCTCCACCCTCCCGTCTCAAAACACCACAGACACCACCAGCCCAAGTCGTATTGCCCTGGAGTACCGCACTATGCACACGATGTCTTACTTTCACTTGACTTCTACTGATTCCCTCTCGCAACTGGGCGGCCCGAATACCGCCTGGAACCCCTCTCCCTTGAGTGACCTCCGCCCATGGCGAGTGAGGTATACGGGCCCACCTTCCGAGCGAGGGTTCCTGGGAATACTCTGCTACGACCACCAGCCCGCGCCCGGCTTGTTGGGGGAGTCTATTAACGGGATGGTTCTAGCTTTAGTCCGTATCGAGTCTCGCGCTGCATTCCGGGGTTTCTTGAAAGATGGCCAGGATGAAGCCGGGATACAGCCGGCTGGCATAGAGAAGCTCCCCCTGATACAAAGCTCCCAAACCTTGGACCCCAAGTACTCGAAGTTACTTGGGCTGGTCATGGTCAGGGGAATTGACGCCGTCAGGGGCGAGCTACAACTACTTACACCCCTGTCAAGGGAAATACTGGCGGGCGGTAACGGAGAAAAGACCGACTTGGTCCTGGTGGCCGGTAAATTCGATACGCCTACCTGGGTATATACCGAGGATTTATACAGAAAGGCCTTTCAAGAAGGTGAGGAGGCTGTTGAAGATGACGGCAACAGCAGTGGTGAAGAAGAGGAAGGCGTAGACGTGGATGGAGGGGTGCCGTGGGTAGAAATGCTGCATGGCAGTGAGAAAAGAGGGGTGGGCAGTAAGGTTTGGAGGGTTAGGCGTGATCTTGGGAGGAGATAGGCGTAACCCGGTACTTTGGACGGGTTTTGACATGGTAGATAGCTTGTCATGGAGGGATTATTGGAGCCTTCTCTCCAAATGCTGAACATGAACTTGTAGGAATGAAAGGAGTTTGGGAAGCAGGAGCTGGCTCTCTCCATTTACAAATGGGCTAGATATATAAGTCCTCCAGAGTTTTTCGAGCGTCCATTATCAGCACCGCAAAAACCGCTGCTACCTTCAAGGAAAGAACAGCTTCGCTCCAACCTTACGACGGTCGCGAGGCCTGTATCTCTACCTAGTAAGGTCTAAACTCGAGTATAATGAGCACATACGACCATAGGCAGTAGAGAACTCGGGATCCCGTCCGCTCTCCCATAGATAAGCTACTATGACCGCCGGACTAGTACTCAGGTGGGTGACCACTGGGGAATCCCCGGTGTTGTATGTTTCTTTTTTTAACCCGAAAAAAACGTTTTGTAGGTAGTTGAGTTTTGCCATGTACAAATCCAAAGTTATTGACCTTGTTTTTTTTTTCTTGTTGTATATACAATACTTCTACAACTAGGTGTACAGTTCAAGTGATGAACGCGTTGAATATTATTAGATGTAAACGACTGTGTATCTCTTCAACACCCAATATGCCCCTGAATCGTTCATACATGCCTCCAATTTCGGGGTTCTCAAACATGTGTACCTACCTACCTAGTCAGATACTTGATGTACATACGAATGTGTTTTAGCAGGCCGCTGAAGATCTGTCATATGCACTACTCTCACACATCCTTACCGGCTTTTCTAGGGGACATTCAACCTGTTACAACGTATCTCATCATACTCTTTTTTTGTGATCATGGTGATGTTACCCTTAGGAAAGCTGGTGTTTTGCAACCGGCTTAACCATTTGCTAAGGACTTGAAGAAAAATGTTCAACAACTCAACGCCTATGCTAATGCTATACACACTCTTTCCTCCCTTCCTCCTTATATCGCTCCCTGTCCTTCATTTTCTCCTTACGAGCATTGGTGGTAATAAGCATTGATCGTCTTGCAAGTATACGGGCTCGCGCAGGTGGTGCACCCGTTAAAGTTGGTACCACCGCACTGCTGCCACTGCGCGGCCGTGCAGCTGTCGACGGGCGTGGGCTCGGGGGCAGCAGGGACGACCTGGGTGACGAAGCCAGTCTCGGGCTCGGTAACGGCAGGACCGCTGCCGCCGGAGCTGCTGCCGTCGCAGGTGAACACGGGAGGGCCGGGAATGGTGTATTTGCTCGAGGGCGACATGGAGTAGATGTTGACGAGGATGCCGGGGTCGTTCTGCTTGTAGATGCCAGGGATGGAGTAGGTCTTGGGCTTGGCGGAGCCGGTGCCGCCTACGATGTTGATTTGGGCGCATTCCATCTAGAGACGGGGTTAGTAAGTTTCATAAAACGGGAAAGGGGGAGAGGGAGAGGTACATAAAGCTGGGCACCACCGGAGCTACCGGCACCGTGGAGGGCGATCATCTCGGCACGCAGGAGGTACTGGCCGTTTTCGATGCAGGATGGGATGTCACTATCTTCCGGTTAGCCCGCAGTACCAAGGGAGGGAGGAGTGGGAAAACAAACATGTAGTGAAGACCGGCATTGTTGATAACCTTGCTCGTGCCCCAGTTGCCGTTGTTGTGCCCGTCTTCCTGAATCTTGAACCATCCGCCACCAATACCGGTGTCGGTAAGAGCGTTGCTGACTTTCTTCAGGTAGGCAAGGGTGGGACCCTTGTGGCTGGCGTCCATCACGTTGTTGGGGCCGGATGTGAGAGTGTGCCTCCATACTGCCTTGACGGTGGTGCCGGCCTGGACGGTGATGATCTCCTTTGAGGGGGTCGTGGGGTTGGGTCCTCCGTTGCAGACGACATCGTTCGAGGCGACGTTTGTGATAGGGCCGTCATACGTGGGAGTTCTGATACCGTGAGATACGGGGTAGGTTTTGCCGTCGGCTTCGAGCTGGACGAAGATGGTGTGGGCGGAAGCTGCTGAGGCAGCGGCGAGGAGGGAGAGGACCTTCATGTTGAGGTTGATGCTGATGAAGACGTTATCGAGCCTACTTCGGGTGCCACAAAGCACATATCACACCGGGGAGAGAAGGCTCTATATAGGTATGCCAGTCAACCTGGGGGAACAATGTCAGTTTGCGCCAAGGGTGAGTTACCATTTTCTGAAAGTACGGGGAATTCCAGAATCATCCAATCGCTGGTCTTCCGCCGATGTGCCGGGATCTTGTCATGATTCTATTTACATAGCCAAGACTTGTGTCCAGGTCTTGTTTGCACGACCAAGACCAGGCGTAGTCACGTTGCGGCTTATAGAGGGCGGAGGGAGGACATCCGGGATGGAGAACTTCATATATTTTGAATGAAGTTCCCTCCTCGACCCGCGCACCACCAACTCGATCTTTTTCGATCCCCTTCTCCCTTACAGCCACCATCAAGGTTTCCTCATCACCGCGAAGACGAGAAAGTTCAAACTTTCGTCGAGGTCGGTTTTGATGTTTCAATTGCTGCAGATGCGCTCGCATATTGAGAGGTGTCGCCGGGTATGCATCATGACGGCTCTTTTTCCGGGGTAAAAACAGAGTAGCACCAATATCGCTCACGGTAACGCCAGCGATCCGCTGAGCGTATATACTCTCTGCTACGCTCAATGGCCCCGCGGGGGGATTCGTGCCGTCGACCCAAAGTGCCGGTCTTGGGCCACGGTAGGAGGTGCACCTTTCATGATACTTGGCAGTAATAAAGAGAAACCCGAGGCCGGTGGCAGCAAACCAGGTTTTGGTCATTCTCGATGGACCCTTTCCAGGAAGGAAAATGCAAGAGTCAATATTTCAGAAGAGATGGGTGTTTACTGAATGGTGACACTGATGTCAACCCAAGACTACCTGGTAGATATGTATTCCGGCGGTAGGGATTCAAGACAAGACAGCGATGTCCGTTTCGCAGAGAATAGTTGTTGTTGTTGTTATTGTAGACAGTAAACGGGAGTTAGAATAGGTGGTACGCTTTGGGATGATAAGTAATCATGCGATGCGGTCCATGGGAACCTGAGGAGCATCTCAAGGAAAGCACCTTAGTGATCACTATTCATTTTTGCACTCTGTTGGACCTCGGAATTTGTTAGCCTCGACTGCCTTTTGAACAAGAAATTGCGAAACGAAAACTTCAAAATGTCACATCTCGAAACAGCTTTATTGTAAAAGCAAGACAAGAAAGCCATACTACGGCTGCTTTCTCCATTTGTCGCAATTCCAGATTACACGCCTCTCTGTGGTTTCGGCCTTCCAACTCCTTTTCCGATGGTGCGTCCCACCGCCAATCAACGAGATGTCCTCTCTTCGACGCCGTTTAGCTGGTTGGCACTCTTCGTTTTCACCTAGAGGTTTCTGCGGAACCCATAGGCATCAAGTAATGGATTCCAACATGGGAACGGCATTTTGGTTTGCGAGTCCCATTCGAAGGGTTTGCTGTAAGTAGAAGATCTCTCTGTGTTCCTTTCCCTTCTCTGGGGAGATGCCTGGCTACATCAGACTACATTCTCATTCGGTACAACATTATGCTAGCTAATATCGAGCAGCTCGGCTTATTCAACTTAGAGGACTTCTCATCAAAGAAGCAGATGGTCAAGATTGCGATCCGAATTCATGTTTCACAAAGCCACATCGTGCAGGCGTTGGTGCCACCAGCAGACCCTTCCGATCACATACTCGAAAACGTCCTCCCATTCGAGTCCCTCTTTCTTTGTTGAGTCGAAACAAAGCCCTTCTCACTAGCTTCCTCGGCACAACTGATACCGGCAATAACAATCACATTGTCTCTGAGGACCAACAATCCTGCAAACAATATATCAGATCATCGCCACCCTCTAGATCCAGTCAGATTTCTGTATTCGAGATAGTGCACCTGCACTTGTGCCCATAGACGTTGTTCCAGATTAGCAAACTTTGTCAATTTTCCAGTATAATCACTTATTCAGGTAAGATGAGCACGGGTGGTCAAGGCGGCTGCGGCACGGCGCAGGGTACTGACGGTTTTCCTTCTGGCAGTCCTGGTTCTCGTTCTCTGTTGTTGCCTCGGCTTGAAATTGAGCAACGCTGACAACGAGGCCAATGAACTTCAGCGAAGGCTTGACTCTGCAGTGGCAGAGCTAGGCCTTGAACGAGATCAAGCCAAGGCGCTTACACTCACCCTTTGGACAAGAGAAGTCTTCCTCGACCAAAATGGAAGCCAATTTCGGAGTCCAACTGTCTTCTCTGTGGCATCCACTACACCTGTCACCATGACACCGGCAATCCTTGACTCCCAATCCCTACGGTCTCGTTCGAGCGTGTCTTCTACGAACTCGAGAAGTGAGGGTGAGGGTGTCTTCGCAGCTCCTGATAGCGGGCAGAGTGTCGCTGGGAGTGTCGGTGCTGAGACAACCCAAGGACAAATCCTTTCGATTAGCAGAACTTGCCAGATGCCAATCGTGGCAGTACAGTTAGCGGCAACAGTCTAGGATTACCACCATTCACCAAGTAAAGGACGACCTCATGACGAGAGGAGAACTGCCAACTTCAGACCGTGTCTGAGGGCGTCGAGTTCGATGGACTTCTCCGGGCATCAGTGAAGGTAATATCAACAATGAGGTGAGATCGACGAATGCCCAGACTAATCCTGCCGAGGTCTAGCGAACTATCGGGTGATACCAAGAAGCCGTGTCGGGGACGACGGACGAGAACACATCGGACGGCATGAATATGAACTTTGCAGACCTGTTAAAGTGGTTGCCGTAGTTCCCGTGAAGGATGAAACGCCTCACCAAGCTGCTGGGAATGTGGTCAGATGACCAACCCAGGGGCTCGGATTAGCCCATGTCACCCACACCCACCTGCTGGTCAACGACTAACTCGCGGCATCAACTTCCTGAATGGTCCATCCTGCCGGTCCTACTGTACATCTCACGGTACTCATTCGAGTTGCCCAGCGCGACCACCGCTTGGGTTTTCCAAGGCCAAGCTGGCAAGAAAGACTAAAATACAGTTTGCCACAGACTTTCTGGAATGACGCTTAAAAATCATTTGATGATTAAATCTGGTATGTCAAAGACGTTGCTCTCCTGTCTTCGCTAACATGAAATCCACAGTGGACCTTTCACTTCGTGTTTCCCCCCTATTCCCACTTGTTTTCCACTTCTCGCCTACACGTTTTCCACTTTTGACTCCATCGTTCGCCCTTATCTCTTCTCTCCGCCGCTGTCCACCGCTGTCAATTTATGCCAACGTCATACCGCCATCAACACGGCATTCTCTGTGCCCCCTTCACGCAGTATACCTACCTATTCGAACATCAACACACCATCAAATATTTACATCGTCACTAGCGGTCAGCCTCAATGCTTGGGTTTGTCTTGGCTCTTGCCGATGCCTCGGTTCCCGTACGCCAATGCCGAGTTTCAGCAGTGCTTGCGAAAGAGGAAGCGTACGCCAAGTGAGCTATGCACGGATTCATAACGCCACAGAGGTCACTTCAACGCCTTGGGTGGTCCAGATCGGTCGTCTTGAGATGTGGTGTGGGAGCTTGTCGTGCTTGTCAGGCAGGAGGAGACTGGCGCGGGCCACGACGGGGGGTTGCAGCTAGCTCGGACTCCTCCTCCTCCCAAGAACCGCCCAAGAAACTCCCCGCATTCACTAGAGCCAATCGCAAGTTCCGCCAAAACTCGGCAGCGTCTCGGCTGGCTCTCCCTGTCACTCAGTTTACTTTGTGGTTTCCACTTCGTCGACACAGCCAAGCTGTACTAAAGTGCGGAGAAAGCGGACCAACAGAGGGTGGATTCTGGGGTAGATGCGATTTCCCCGCGTTCGTCTGGAAGATTTGACTGAACAATTCTCAAGCAGCGTCTTAGCGGCAGTTACCAGCGGCAGGGGGTCTCGCAATATCATTTCCGGACCAAACTTGGAGGGCTCAGGGCCTTCGAATCACCCAGTTCTCCAACTGTCCAAAGGCCAGCCATTACAGTTAGCTCGCTGCACAAGATCTCGCCTCCCCACGTGTCACCCAACGGCGCACTACCTATACATCTGGACATCAGCACCAGGGTTTGGTCGGGCGATCTTTCTTGATGCAGACTCCCCAAAACTGGTGAGCACTATCGATGACAAGGCCTGTCCGTTGGGTCTGGGATCCCTAGAACTGGGAAACAAATCCCGCCTGGGGAAGATCCATCACAGTTGCAAAAGGCGGGGGAAGTGGACTTGGTCCGCCTGCAAACCGGTCTGGGGCTGGAGCTCTACGTGTTCTGTGTAATGTGTATATGCGCTTTGGACCGGTTGCTTCCCCGGGATTTGGATTGGATGGAGTATGGAATAAGATAAGAAGTCGAGATAGATTGACGAGTTGAGGGTGGCCCTGCATGACCCTTCTCGATGCTGGCAGGTCAAGGTTCTATATTATGGACATCCCTTCTTGGGATGCAAGGTGGTGTGCTGCTAACCGAGCTAGCTTAATCCTATACGACGCTGTACTTGGTTCGGCTCTTCTTGGCCAGAGACGGCTCGGTACCTAGTAGGGAGGCGAGGGTGAGCGTAACTGACCTGCAGGAAACCAGTCGGCGCCTGACAAGGAGGAGAGATGGAGTTTGGGGAAGCTCTCGACCAGAGCTAATGAGCTACCCTAGCTGGGAGGGTGGTACCTAGCTGACAGGAGGGCGGGGGAAGATTGAAAAAAGATAGTTGAGCATTGGCATCGTGACTGGGATTTGCCTTTGCTATGATTTGCTGGGGTTGGATTGAGGATGGGAAGGGGGAAGGATGGTCAATGGCTACATTAGATGCGAGCTTCCCTCCGTTGATGTGCCCGTTTGTCCTTCCTCTTTCGTCCTCATCCCTCAATCTCACCTCATCCTTTTCAACCCTTCCTCCCGCTGTTCATCTCTCAATCTCCTTCGCGTTTGAGAGTTCAACAACAACAAAGATCGTTTGCTCCCAAACCTGGGAAGAATGAGCTCCTCAGCGGAGAAGATCCCCATCGATGGGGACGTCAGCAACGTTGAGCATGCTGTCCCATCCAAGTCGGGCTCCTCAGATGGGCCCCTTCACCGATCCCCAGATGACTTTGGCTTCACCGAGGCTGAGAAGAAGGCCATCATCGGCCGTGTGGATCGCCGTCTCGTGCTGACCGTGGGTGCCATGTACTGCATTTCGCTCATGGATCGGACGAACTTGGGTGCTGCCAACATTGCCGGTATGGGTGTTGATCTCAAGTTGATTGGCAACCGTTATGTGAGTCTCATCCGTACAATTCGCACTCGTTCAGGGAGCAGAGACTGACCGAAACAATTCCAGAGTATCATCTCCCTCGTCTTCTTCGTCACCTATGTCGTCTTCCAACCGCCCTCCACCGTTATCATCCGAAAGATTGGTCCCAGACTGCACCTTGCCATCATCACCATCTTGTGGGGCGCTTGCATGATTGGAATGGGTTTCGTGAAAACATGGGAGCAAATGGCAGCCTGTCGTGTTCTTCTCGGTGTACTTGAGGCCGGTTTCTTCCCCAGCGCCGTTTACTTGCTCAGCACGTGGTACACAAGATGTAAGTTTGAGACTTCTTTTATCATACAAAAAAGTATGCGGGGACTAACAACAATAAACAGACGAGGTCGGAAAGAGGAACGCCGTGTTCTACCTTATTGGCTCCGTAGCCAGCGCCTTCGCCGGTATTCTCGCTTATGGTATCATGCAGATGAAGGGCCTGGCCAACATGAATGGCTGGCGCTGGATTTTCGTTATTGAGGGTATCCTCACAGTTCTGCTTGGTATTGCTGGCTACTGGCTGCTTGTCGACTTCCCTGACTCCAAGAGAGTGAGCTTCAAGTTCTTGGGGCCTACTGAGAAGGAATGGTAAGTTTTCTCGCCCATATTTTTCTGCTCATAGAAACAAAAAGCTGACCATACGCCCAACAGGATCTGCGCTCGCGTCAATCAAGATCGTGGTGATGTCAAGGTTCAGAAGTTCTCCATCGCCAAGTACCTCCGCGCCGGTATGGACTGGAAGATTTGGGCCTACGCCATGATCTTCTTCAACACCACCACCGTCACCTACGCCCTCGCCTACTTCATGCCCATCATTCTCCACGACAACATGGGTTTCTCCATCGGTGCCTCCCAGTGCCTGATCGCTCCCCCTTACGCTTTTGCCGGTATCATCATCTTCGGCGCCGGCTGGGTCGGCGACAAGTACCGCATCCGCGGCCCCGTCATCATCTTCAACTGCATCCTCTGCATCATCGGCCTGCCCATCGTCGGTTTCGCCGACAGCAACGCCGTGCGATACTTTGGTGTCTTCCTCGTCACGGGCGGTGCCAACGCCAACGTCTCGACCGCCCTTTCCTACCAGGCCAACAACATCCGCGGCCAGTGGAAGCGTGCCTTTTGCAGTGCTTCTTTCGTCATGTTTGGCGGTATCGGTGGCATTGCCGGCAGCTTGGTCTTCCGCAACGAGGACAACCCGCACTACCGCCCCGGTCTTTATGCCTGCCTGGCCACCACGATCTTGACCTGCATCCTGGTTGGTCTTCTTACGATCAACTTCCGGATCAACAACAAGAAGGCGGACCGCGGCGAGAAGGAGCTCGAGTGCGATTCTGATGATACTTATGAGCCTGGTTTCCGGTACACTTATTAAGTGTATTACTTTTGTGTGTGTAGCGTGGATGGATTTTACGGATATATGATACCTTTTTTCATGGGATTGAACGGAACCTTGGAATGGATGGATGGATACCTGATTTCACACACAGAGATATATGTGTGTGCGACGACTTTTTCTTTTGAAGAGAGTCTTGAGATAGGAATGAATGGATATAAGCCCTCTGCTACGAGCGAGCTTTTGAATGAGGATAAATTACTGCATTTGTGTTTCTTATTTGTGATTGTGATTGCAAACCGTGACGTGAACACTCTCTCCTCACACCAGATCTTTTCCCTTCACAAGGCTCAACGACTCACAGTGGCAAAGTAGCATTCAACCTCAAATCCCCCACACTCGCACCGACAGACACGGCTTTCTTGTCAGAAGTAATCTCCCAGTTTTGCTTGTCCGTGTTCCAGTTGCTCAGATCGCGTCTGGTAAGATTGAAAGAAACGGACTTTGTCTCCCCCGGTTGGAGGGGGACTTCCTCAAACCCTCGGAGAACAAAATGGGGGTTGTTGTTTCCGCCTAGTTGGACGTACTATTGTGTTGGCTCGTTGTCAGTTTTTACTTCTTCAAGATTATGAGAGTAAAGAGGGTACATACCAACTGCGGGATCTCTACCCCCTTTCTGTCGCCAGTATTCTTTACGTCGACCGTCACAGTAAACAACACATCAAACAGCGCCGGATTCCCCCCTTGCCAGCCCCCTGCTGCCAGAATCGGCTGGGCAGAAGGGTCTTGAGCTTCCTTGGGGAAATCTGTAACCGCCGGACTAGCAGTGACATTGCTGTTGAAGGTGGTTAGGTTCAACCAGGGGTAGACATATGGCGAAATCCTATTAAACCCCTCAGGGGCGGTGTGCTGTTCCAGATCTTCCAGGTGAATAGATCCGAATAGGGGTGCGTCGGCGGTTTGCCCTTCTACTTGTGGGGGAAATCTGCCAGCAACAGAAGAGTTTTTGGTGACGGTTAGGTTCGAGTAGGAGAAGGTGGTGTAGGACAGCCCATGCCCAAACGGATACGTTGCTGAAATGTTTCTGGAGGTAAACCAGCGGTAATCGATAAAGACCCCCTCGGGAAAAGACTGGGAAGGAGTACGCGGAGTAGGGGAGGTAAACATTAGCTGGGCGTCGCCGTAGTCTTGTAGGGATTTCCCCCAGGTGAAAGGGGTGCGGCCCTGGGGGGTAGCATCACCGTAAAGAACGTCGACGAGAGAGTTGCCTGATTCTTGACCGGGGAAACCAGCCCAGAGGATGGCGGTTATATTCGGGTGGGTTCGGGCGTAGTCTATCAACACAGGACCGGCGGTGTGCAGGACGACAATGGTATTGGGGTTAACGGACGCCACGGCCGCGATCAAAGCGTCTCCGTTGTCCCAGAGGGTCAGGTTGTTCCTGTCGCCGGCGTTGTTGTCTATGCTGATGAAGTTCTCCCCGGCGGTGGCGGCCGCGAAGACGATTGCCACCGAAGCGTTACTTGCGGCGGCTTTAGCGGCGGACAAGTCCCAGTTACCGGTTGTGTTTGAAAAGACTGTCCCGTCTTTTTCGGCGCGGAGTTTCAGGGCCGTGGCGGGGGAGATGAGGTAGGGGAACTCGGCGGTGCCGGAGCCGTAGCCCATTGCCACGGTGCCGGTAATACAGGCGCGCTCTTTGCAGGCGTTGGGTCCCCCGGGCGGGTCTTGAGCGTCGTTGCCGATGATGGCGATGCTGGCTGGTTTGGATAGGGGGAGGGCAGAAGAGCGGAGGTTTTTGAGCAAGACGGTGGATTTGGCGCCTATTTCTCTGATGACGGCGGCGTGGTTGGCTTGGACGTCGACGTGCTCGTTGACGACTTGCCAGGAGGCGTTGGCGGAGTAGTAGACGGGGCCGACGGTGGTGTTGACCCAGGGGGAAAAGTTGATCTCTGGACGGGTGCCCGTGTTGACTCGGAAGTAAGCGGCCATGATGCGCATGACCATGTCGTCGAGCCGCCACTGCGGGACGTCGCCTTTGAGAACGGCTTCGGTTAAGGCTCCTCCCCACCACGCACGGTAGGGTTGGGGACCGCCGTCTCCGGGCATGGCCATATCCAGTCCGCCAAGGGCAGAACCGAGGGTGGTGTGTTGTGCTCCCCAGTCGGATATCACTGTTGATGATCAGTAACACGGTTCCTCTTACAGACTGGAGGGAAGCATACCGAACCCCTGGAAGCCAAGCTCATTCTTCAAAAGATAATTCTGCACCCACTCATTCTCACAAGCAAACGTCCCGTTGATCTTGTTGTACGAGCACATCACCGAGCCCACCCCAGCCTTGACCGCATCCGCAAATGGCCACAGGTATAACTCGTGCATTGTCTTATCGTCAATCCGCACGTCCACGCTTCCCCGGAAATGCTCCTGCTCGTTAAGAATGTAGTGCTTAGCGCAAGCAATCACGCCTCTGCTCTGGATGCCCCCAATAGTCTCGGCCATCGCCACGCCTGTCAAGTAAGGATCTGGACTATTTTTTTTCCCAATCAGTATCAGCCCTCTTCCCCTTTTATCGTTCTTCCTATTCAGCAACGAAGAAAACTCACCTAAAACCCTCCCAATTCCTCCCCCCCTGGGGAACCCGTCCCAACGGCCCCGCCACCGGACCCAACTGGACATCAACCCCCTTCCCCCTAAATTCCTCCCCCATCGCCTCCCCGCGCTCCCTCATCAACCTCCTCGAAAACGTAGCAGCAACATTGATCCCCGCAGGAAAAGCCGATGCCTTGTCCGTATACCTAATCCCCAGCGGACCATCCATGAGGCAAAACCCCCGGAACCCCAGCCGCGGAACTGAGCCCGTGGTGCCAATACACCGGTCCGCTTCCCACCCGGTGCCCGTGGTGAGGTTCACCTTCTCCGTGAGAGTGAGCTGTGACACGAAATCGGCCGCTTTGATGTAAGCTTCCCACCAGAGGGTGTCCCCCTTCATGGAAGTCCATGGGGAGGGGAAGGATAGGAAAGGGGTTTCGGTGCCGGCCGCGGTGACGGTTGAGATGAGTAGACATCCTGTGACGAGAAGGGAGGAGAGGGGAGCCATGATGTTGGTGACTCTTAAATGTTGAACCAGGTTCAATCGTTGGAAGCTGGCAACGAGACAGCCGGGATAGGTTGAGAGGTTGTTCAAGAATCACCGTGCTCTTCTTAATGTTTCTAGAGAGCAGATACCGAGCGAGCCTCTCCGTAGAGCTTCCCCTCTCTCTCCCCTCTTCCACTGGCGGAAAATCAAACCCTCAGTGTCAATGCCATGCTAACAGTATGCAGAAGAGGGGGTTCATTGACGCAAGAAACCACGGCCTGGATCACTGTTAGCGTCATTTACCCAGAGTGATAGATTATCTCCCCCCATGCCACTCGGGAGCTAGAAGTTATGGTGGGCGATCCTCTGAGATAGATTACCCGCCCAGCCGGCTATGGATAACTCGGCTCACCACGCAGGTACGGGCGGGAAGCCGTCGGTAGTGAATTGCTTGAATCGACATTTTTGTCGCATTGGCCTTGGGTTTGTCAATGGATGATGTGGAAAAAGAGAGATACCCAAGAAAACAAAGCTCATGATATTTCATCCTGCTAACCCGTCCCGACCCAAAAAGCTTCATGCCCAAAGATAGCCTATCCGCCGGTCTATATATGCAAACCATTTAAACTCAAAAGAAAGACTTCTTCAGCCCACCAAGCAACATACTCCTCTTCTGATCCTTCACCTGCTTGTTCACGTCGTCAGCCCACCCCTGGCTGGCTTCCTGAAGTCGATTCATGGCATCATCCACAAACGACAACTTCTCCGTTCTCTCGTTGAGCTGTCTCGTCAAGTAATCGCCCCATCCTTCTTGTGCTCTGGCGTTTGTTCCCCTGCTTGTAGCTCCGCTCGTACCACCCCTCTGCTCGGCAGCAGCAGCCTCCATCATCCGCTTGCTTGGGGGTCTCCCATCGCCGCCAATCAGCAAATCCAGGTCCGTCGGGCTGACATACTGCGTTCCGGAAAGCCATTGCATGTTGCTGATGGTCGGGCGTGGGGGTATGGGTAGCTGGGGGTTGACGAGGGTATCGGTCGAAGGCGGAAGACCGCTCCCAGTGCCGAATACAGGCATCACCGAGATTTCTGACGGGCCGTTCCAAGCAAAGATTTCGCCGGTCTTGGAGACGACTGCCGACATGGTTCGGCTCGGGTCGATCAAGGCTAGAGAGGAACGTCCAAGTTCTTTCAGGGCGGGAATCGAGTAGGCACGCGTGGTTCGGTCACCAAAGACAGCTACTACTGCAACGCCAACCCGAGGAACATCGACCACACGAGCTGCATCACACAGCTGGTCATCGAATGACTTGGAAGCGCCCTTGGCTGTGGCAGGTTTGAAGGCGCGGATTTCGGTTTGCGTAACTATGAGATTGTTAGCAAATGACTCTCAACGTAAAGTTCACTCAACAATAATGGCGAAACTTACTGGCAACGAGAATACCATGAACCTGCCGCCCCTCTCTCAGCCCCGCCACAGCATGCCCAGTAGCAGACGCTTCATGGCCCGTCTCCGAGTTGACAGGACAGATCGCAATGACCTTATCGCTCGACTTGGCGACACCAGCAAGCTTAGCGGTATACCCCTGACCAGCCGGCAGCAGCTTGAACGTGGCGATATGCCCCAAGTTCGTACCCACAAAACACGCAATGCTCGAGAAACTGTCGCCCTCAAGCGTCAAAACACCAAATGAGATGGCGGTAGGATACTCCTTGGCAGAACTGCTCTTGTGCTTCAGGAAACCCCTCTTCTCCTCCTTGATAAACTCTGTTGTTGGCGCCGAAAAGATAACTGACGGGCCGCGCATGTCGATAATGCTGAAGAAGCCGCCCTCGGAGCCCACACCAATGAAGCCGACATCTGAAACAGAAATAACGCTGATAGGACCTTGCATCATCTCGTACAGCACAAACGGCTGAAGACCTTCTTTTAGAGAAGGCTCCGCTCTGGTGCTGATATCCGTCAACCCTCCCGGGTTGGGGTTCAGAGGTTGTGTTGCGTCCTTGCCGTGATACTTGTTGGCTCCCCACTTGTAGATGACAACCTCGCCCGTCCTCGTGCCCGCAGCAAACTCTCCAGTGCTGTCAGCCATGTGAAGTGCTGTGACGGTCACATCATCAAATCGATCCAGCGCCCGAGCTACATCGACTTGAATCTGCCCTGGATTCTCGATCTCATCTCCATACCCCGCATCCCATATCCGGATCGTGCTGTCGGCGTGGGCTACTTGGATGATGTTTCTGAAATCGATCGGTCGTCGTCTCGTCGCGCCATGAAGACCTCCTTTGAGGATGGGCTCCCCTTGAGATCGTCTCTCCACCAACCCTAACCACCGCTCTCTCGGCACCATCGCCACGTTGATCTTTTGTACAAACGGGTGAATGAAAGACAGACTTGGATGTAACATATTCGTCGGGCTGATCGGGTACCCCGAAGGGAAGCTCATCGTGATGATCTCCCCAGAACTTAACATAGCCATGATAGCGATCGGGTCCTGCGCACCGTCGAAATAAGGTGACGCCCTCGGAATCAGACAGTAATCCACCACCTCCGCTCCCGGCGGCGTCTGTAGGGTGACCCTTCTCCTCCCCTCAAAGTGATCCCTCAGCACATCCCACGAGCTAGTGGCATACACCGGTGTCGGACCCAAGTCCAAGAATGTGATTCCCTTTTCTTGTTCCTGCCTGTCAAACCCGCCAGCAATCAGTAGCGCCGTATCGTCTGGATTCTGTCCCTTACAGCACCACTTGATCCTCCCAAACGGCACCAAATCTCGCTGCGTTGCTCTCTTTCCCGGCTCGTTGATTCTTGTCTCGTAGAGATTCCGCACGGCCACCACCCTCCCCTCCTTTGCATCCCAGAAAACCAAACTTCCACACTCATACGCGGCGAGAATGAATGTTCCCGTCGGATGCCAAACCACATTCGTCAACCGGCTCTTCTTGACCCTCCCACCTGGTCCTGTCCCCATCCCTCCCGGCAAGCCCTCCCACTCGAAGAACTTCTGCACCTGGCCTTGCTTGAAAGAATAGACACAGCACCCATGCGTGTACCCAATCAACAACTTCCCAATATCTCTTGGGTGTAACTGCATACCCACCAGCCCGACCTGCAAAGCCCTGGGATCCTTCTCCCGCCAGAAATTCGGCAGCCTGAAATTCCCGGGGCGCTCTCGATCCAAGTCATAGACGGAGACATCGCCATGCTGTGTGCCTATGAACGCCCAGTCTATCCCCGGGTCCGTCACCACCGACACTATCCGTGGGTATTTGTAGCTCCCCACCAGTTGTCCTGTCATGAGATCCCATACTCCTAGTTCTCCGTGGTTATCGACAGACACTATTCGGTTCGCTACGAACGCGAGGGACTGAAAACTGACGGCAGCTTGTTTGGGGTGGGTAAGGACTTTTTGCGTGCGGCCGGAGCCAAAGACGTAGATCTTGCCCGTGGGGGAGAACTGGGAGACGGTGGTGCCGACGGCGACGATGGACTGTGTTGGGTCGTAGGCTATACATCTTTTTGTTTTGTCTCTGTCAGTCTCAAGCCTCGACGGATGATAGAACGCAGGAAAGGAATGATACTCACGAAACCTGCGAATTTATCCCATATCGAGCCTGCTCGTCGGGGTCAAACGAGCCCGGCACGATCCCGGCCGAGAGGTCATTCTGTATCCCAACTTGCTTTGACCTTAGGAAACCTGCCATCTTGTGTTCGGTTCGTTTATCGCAGATGCACTACGATCCGGGCCGATCGGTTTCGTTTGATTGTTCCTTATCGAAAGAGAAGAAAACTAACTGAAAAACGCCCAGGCTGACATGATACCCAACAAACACACATCCACAAAAATAAGTTCCTGGAACTACTTCTGTAACTTCCCGGAAGCGGCACATGCCAAATTCCCCCCATCCCATCCCAACAAGCCGCCCAGCATTGGCAGGTCGCCGCAAAGAGCTGCAATGGCGGGGGGCACGCATGCCTGCCATGACGCGCAATGGTGGGGTTATAACGATGCTGTCTCTTAACAGTTTCTGCAGCAAAATACCGCTGGATTCAGATAGTGCAGTCATAATTAGAACAAATGCCACAGTGCCGTTCGTGCCGAACATGGGGAGATGTGCGCGGCCCGCGAGGACCCCTGTTCCCTCCGGAAAATATGGTAGGAGGTTTTCTACGGAACATCACCAACCCATGAACTCGTGATCGCTTCATCTTGTATTTTATTTGCTTTCCTTTTCGCATCCTCTCACTTTCATTTCCATACTCGCGGTATACCCCTAAACACAATAGTTTACTGAAAGGTAGCATGAGCAACAAATACATCCCTTCACCCAACTTTAACCTCCATGTTTTGGGCCCCCATCCCCAATCTCCAAGTATGCAATGAATCCTTGAAGGATCAAGGCTACACATCTTTCTCCTACGAAATGTATATCCATATCCCTTCTTGCCTTAATCCCTCTACCTCCTCTTCTCAAAGAGGAGATACATCAAGTTTGTATATCCTCCGCTCTCACAATCCTCCTCTCCCACTCTCATCCCCCCTCCTACTCCATCCCCCCCGATACATCACCACAGACAGCCACTCTCCTTTCCCCCCTCCATATACGCTTCCAGGTTTCATCTAATTCTCACAAACACACACCGCACACTTCAGTTTCCATCCCACTAAATCTGACCCATACATATCAATCCATACCTCTTATCCATACATCAATCCATACATACCTAACAAACCAACCACCCCCCCTCCTCCTCCTCCCCACCTGAACCCCAAAGTGTGAACCAAGCATGACACCTAAATAGCTACTTATTACTCCCCCTTACTCCTCCTCTGCTGCTGCCAAACATAAAGCCCGCACACTGCTATAAAATCAAAACGATAATACCTTAACCTTTTCATGTCTAAAGCTACATTTCTACACGAAAGGATCTAATTTCCGTAATCTGCGGCATATCTTGAGCAAAACCGGCGAGACTCATCGTTAATAGACCGCGGAACAGTTTGACTGACTACCTAATCACCCTGAAACCAATCTGAACAGTTACCTAGAAAGGATGCGTCGTCGCGATCTTCTTTTAGGCAACTCGGCAGTCCAATGGCCTTGAACGCCGGTTGTTAGCGTGGTATACATCTTGTTGTTGTCGTCCGAGTTACGAAGCCACAGCCCAGATATGATCGCCACTCTCTACTCAGAAAGGCACTTGACCGGTTACTTGAAGCCATACCGAGAATCTTTTACCTGTAAAATGAAGAAAGAACCAAAAGTTCGCTGTTTGGTGCTGTCTCTGGTTCAGGTTACAACGACCCCATCTAACAGATGCAGTCATATCCAAAGTCATCGGCAATCACATCTCACACTGCAAGAACAAGTGTTAAAAGCAACGTTTATGTAGATTTTGCTGTGAGCTCCTCCTTTTGACCACGACTCCGAGGGCTTGACACCCTGGAGTCACAAACATAGCAACAAAAAGAATCAAATCCACCTTCCAGATTGACCCGTAGTCAGCGATAACCTCCTCCTCGTAGCCAGCACCCTGTGCATGGCAATACATACAAGACTAATATACACCAGAGACAGTAGTTGCCCGCAGTATGTCGGGCAACTGTGAAATAATCAAGATCACAGCAGACCGGGCACCAAAGGGGCCTGGCTTGTGATCGCGTGAGGAGCTAAGACCAAGATATGGTTTAGACCCACCACATGGCCTCGGTGAACCACTTGACGTTGTCTTGACGGTGAGCATGAGCACCGATCTTCATCAGCTTCTTGACGGGGTCGTTGGGATTCTCCGTGATGGTGTCCACATGCTTGGCAAGGTTGCCACGCACCAAGATCTTGTACCGGACCTCCTCGGGAACCTGCTTGCTCGTCGGCTCATCGTGGTGCGCGCGCGCACGCTCGCAGGCCAAGTGTGCGTAGTAAACCGCAGGGTGAAGGGAAACCGGGGTGGTTGAGCGGCAATACTGGTAGCACTGATGGTAGAGGATGCGCTGCAAGTCCTCAGGCTTCAGTCCGACCTCGTCATGAAGAACGTTGTAGTGGACTGGGCGGGCGGTGCCCTGAATGGCCACATGCGAGCAGAGATAGAAGTCGTAGTGGAAAGGGTGGGTGACTTCCTTCTCCACGAGAGTGCCAGGAAGAGGATTGCCATTCTTATCACCCTTCTCGGGGAAGAAGCGAATGTGATGGCGCTTCGTGGCAATGATGACCGTAATCTTGGGGACGAAGGCAATGGCCTCCTCGAAAGTGCGCCTCATCTCCTCCAACTCCCACTCAATGACATGAGCATACTGCCCCTCCGAAACACCATCGCGGACGTAGAACACATGCTTGGGAGGGACTCCGTTCTTCTTCTTCCACTTTTGGATCAGAGGGCCAAGGATCGAGTGGATGTTGGCCGGCTGCACGATCTCAACACCCCGACCATTGCTCTGAACACCACACTCGTAGACGGCCGCGTCTTTGTCCATCGACACCGTCAGCGCGGCGACCGAGGTATCCATCTCCCCAGTCTTGCCGTGGCCGACGTCGCAACCGATCATCATGGTGGGTTGAGTGAAGAATGCGGATTGGCTGGCTATCTTGCCCTTGATCTTGGAGGTCTGGCCACCAAGTTTGGCATTGACCTTCATGCAGACGTTGGAGCAGTACTGAGCCTGGCACTTCTTCACGTGCTGCGCCTGAAGCATCTGGGTCATGACGGCTAGCTTGCAGTCGCCGTTTTTCTTGAAGCGCTCATACACATATTGGGTCTTATCGGGCAGAATAAGGATCAACAGCTGCGGGATAGCCTTGAAGTGATTTCCACACTGGGTGTAGGCCTCCTGGATAACCAGGTCATGCTTGAAGGTCTTGGCGAAGCCCGTGATGTAAGGTTTGACCGTGACGACGCCGCCGTGGCCCTTGTAGGTGTTTGTGAAGAGAGTCGAGAAGGTTTCGACGGCATTCTTGTCAACGCAGCCATCCACAACCACGAAAGCCCAGGACTTGAGAGGCTGGTTGGTATTGGGCATGACAAACTTCTGGCCACGAAGATCCCAACGGCCAGTCATCTTGGGGTCGAGGGTCTTGCCGCCAAACTGAATGACGGGATTCGGAATGAGCTTGGCCTCCACCATCGGCATGTCTTCACTGATCCGAATGCCAAAGTGTTTCAGGTAACGATCTTTGGACCACTCGAGCTGCTGAACCATCTTGAGGATCTCGATCTTGCGCTGAGGAGGGCGCTGGACGGCAAACTTGATCATCTCCTGAGTCTGGGAGGGGTCGAGCTTGAAGGGGAACGGGTTGAACCGCTCCACCTCGCAGACTTCCATGGGAAACATGCCGGCCCGGTTGGTCTCGAGCAGAGGCAGCTGCCAATGGTTGAGCCGAGTCTTGTACTTGGTGGCATAGTAGTCAAAGACCGTGGTCACCTGGCCCTCGTCTCCCTTCTCAGTTCGGACCTTGAACTTGACAACCTTGGCATTGGCACCGCCCTGGCCATAGGCTGGATCAAACATAAAGCGCTTCACCTTGTACTCCTTGGGGTCCTGTGTCTTGCCACGGTGCTTGACACGGAACTTGAGGTTGTTGAGGCGGCGGAGTGCCTTGAAGGCCTCAGACTGACCCCACACAAACGATGTGTTGTCCTTGCTGTGAACTTTGACAGGCTCAAGGATACGCTTCATGGTGTCGTAGTCCAAGTTCGCCCAGTCTCTGTTCAGCGTGGCAAGCATGTTGCGAACGAGCTGCTCAAAGGCCTGGCCAACGAAGAAGGTCTGGTTGGAGACGTCGACATTGACTCCGAGACCTGAACCCTTGGGGGTGGAGCTGATGGTCGAATTGAGGCGAATGGCCGAGTAAATGCCCTTGATAGCCTCGGTGTAGTTGTTGAGACGGTGAGTCTCAGAGTAGGCATTGAAGAGGGTGCGCTTGAGCAGCGTCATCGTCTTCGAGGGGCCCTCGCGAAGAACATGATCAAAGAAGCCTGTAGTCATGAGTCAGGGCTGCATAAATGTGTGAATAACAGGACACAACGAAAACTTACTGATAGACTCCAGGACCATGTTGTCCCAGCCCATCTTGCCCTCCAGGTATTGGGTGAGAGCCTGGAGGTTGATCTGCCTGGTCTTTGTGACGGTAAGGAAGAAGATGCGCCGCTCATTGCCAGGCGTACGACCCTCCTCCTTTCCGAGATCAATGGTGATTCGCTTTTTCTCGACGTTGTTGGTGGACCTGAATGAACACAACATGATTAGACTCAGTCCATTATCAGAAGACCCAGACTTTGCTTACCAGGCGAGATTGCGGTAGTCATAGATCCAAGGACCCTTGTTGAACTTGTCACGAAGCTCCTCCTTCACCGTCTTGGAGTCCCAGGCCTTGCGGTAGACCACTCCAGACATGCCACCGGGGTTGGTGACTTTGCACTCGACAGTGACCTGAGAGGCAGTTAGTAGCCGACAAATGAGTGATGTAGCTGAGAAAAGAGGGTACATGCATCGTACTGGTAGATGGTGGGGAGGTTCTGGAGCGAAACCCGGAATTGGTTGACTCCAACCTTGATGTTGGTCGCGGTAGACGGACCGCTGGGGGGACGCTTCGCGAAGGGATGCACACCCTTACCCTCAAGCTGGAAAAGAAATTAGTGTGTGATCCTCATGACAAGAGAGAAAGCTGGGACTTACGATGAAGGCCTCAAAAGGGAGGTCGATGCGCTTAGACACGCCCGGACGGGTGTCGAGAGCGACATGATCCTCATCAAGAGCAATGCGCTCCTTCTTCTCCTTGCGAAAAGAAGACATGATGACCGAAACGAACTGATGAAGCAGGAAGCTTGTTAGAATCATGTGTAGGCGATAGACACGACAAGATGGTAAATGGACGCACAGCTTACTTTGACTGTTTAGGTTGGGAGGCTGGTGTGCGATAGATGGTTGCGGGGTCTGGTTCGCAGTGGGATGTTAGTAAGAGAGAAGAATGTTTAGTCTCGAACTGCTGGAAGAAGGAAAAGAGGCGATATGGGTGGGTTGGGAAGCTTTCGAGGAAGGTGAAATTGAAATCAGAAGAGGAGAGAAATGGCACTCAGGTGGGCAGATTTCTCGGAGCAGGCAGGGATTGGGAAAGCCGCTTCGCTTGGGCAGACGTGATGTAATGGGGAGATTTTTGAGAACAGAGAAATGAGAGAGAAGCAGAAGACGCGAGTATGTAAATACTCAGCCCTCTCAATGCGTGTGACCGAATGGGAGATGTGTTTGCGAGAGGCATATCAATCGTCCGCAGTGACCGCGACGGAGTGACGAGCGGCTGGGATAACGCCGCAGCCAGAATCAAACAGGAAGTGAGTCGGGGAGAAAACAGAGTGTCACACGCACAAGCACTGGCTTGGGGGCTTATGGGGAGATCTGAGATCACTCAGACTGAGGAGATTTCCAAGAGGACGGCGGGTAGGGAAATAAACGAGAGAACACTCGCCGTCAGAACGTACCTTGATAGAAGCAGTTGATTGAGTACTCGTAACCACGATCAATAGCAAGGAATAATAGGATTCCAAGCTGCCATGTGATGTTGAATACTGCTGGGGTGAATTTGCGAAGATAGCTTGGTGGGTTGGGCTGGAAGAGTGAGAAAGTTGGTGGTAAGAGGAAAGGTTTCAAAATTGAATTGGGCTGAGAGGAGGGGGGCTCCTGAAATACTTTTTCCAGGGCCCTGAGAGGAACGTTCTTCCGTTTGAATTCACTCGCTCAAGGCCGTGTCATAGGAATGGCCTCATGGAAGGCCGTGGAGCTGTTGATTCGGTTGTCGAAGGCAGGAGCTCCAAAGCAAACGCGGGGTGGTGATGTGATGATGTGGCCCTCAAACGGAGGGTATTTGGCATGAGGAAGGCGCTCCTAGGTCTCACATTCAAGAAATTGGAGATTTGGTCACTGGCATGGGGAGTATCACAGATCCCATATGGGCACAGTTATTCGGGACAGTCAATATATCAACCGAATATGGGATAGCACAGCATAAAAAACGAACTGTGGAAAACCAAGACATTTCAGAATATTATATTCATGTTTCTACAACGATATTACCTGGTAGTGATGATCGCCATCTTAATGAGCAGTTCATATTGAGGTCATCCGCCGCTGTCATTCTGTACACTCCTAGGAAGAGCACCGTAATCGTGATGAGTCTCGATCTCATTGATCAATAGCATCAGAGCGGCAATCACCACTGGTTCTTGTATTTCTCCAGTGGGCGTGTTGAAATTAGCGATCAAACCAATATCCTCGCAGAGTCATGGTGTCAAACAGCCGCCAAAATATGCAGCCATCCGAACATCTTTCACAAAACCACCGGTGCCGCCGTCACAGTGATGAGGCGCACTCCGAGTTTCCAGACATCAGGCAGGTCTCCTCCCAGCAAAGAGCGGGCATCTATTTACAAGAGAACGGTAGAGTACCCTCGACTGCATCTGAGGCTGGAGGACGGTCGTCCGTGATGGTCCTTGAATTTCATCATTTTGGGATGTGGTCCTCTCAATCATGCAAGCTACCAAAAAGGCTGTCATATCATCTTATCTGTGTCTCTTTCGCCCAAAAAGTAGTCCGCGTCTGAATTTTTGATTAGGGATGGTAATTACTGTTTCCTGCCTGTCCTCCGACGTGGTCCAGGACGTCACTGCCGTAAGAGCGAGGACTTGCACCTTTGGCCTCATTTGCGGAGTGCAGTCAGAAATCAGTCAGAACTTCTGTATTTGAGATTCAATCACGGATCGCCTATCACTACAATGTCAACTTTTTTTTTTTTTTTTTTTTTCTTTTTTTTTAATTCATTCTCGGTCATCGTTTCATTGTTGCACCGTTTCCCACTCAAGTAAACAAACCCCTTTTCTCCAAAAAAGTCCCATTGCCAAGCCGCCCAGCACTGTTACACATTGCGTTACCCTATCCACCACGAAGAAATAGGCTTTTCGATGAAGGATTCTGCCGTTCATAATAGAAAGATTAGCAAACATTGAATAGTAAGAGCAACAGAAAACTATGTCTTGGCCCAAGTGACAGATCGTAATGGCAATGGCAGCTGGGTATTTGGTGTTCTTTTCATGACGACGAGAAAAAACCAGTATCTATTTTAGATAGGGGCTGTCTCATGAAATGTATATCTGCCAAAACAATCTGGATTTAGCTCAATGTGGTGTATTCTCTACACGTCCTTGGCGGAGCAGTATCTCCAAGGCCGTTCGTGACATTCGTCGCATCCGATCACACTATCTCTTCTCGAAGAAAACACCAGACAAAGAAATAAACCCCTAAACCCCATCCCGCCCCATGAAATATCTCATACTTGATCTCAAAGTTCCTCATCCCCTGCCAGGTACCTTGTATGTTTCTTCATCACTCCACGTGAAATGATATTTCCCATGATCAAAATGCCATGATTGAAATGATCTGCCAAAGAATCTCCGAGTCACCTCATTATCCTCATCCTCGTCACCGATCTGTCTCTTCAAATCAGTATCAGGTTCTCCCCACACGCACGAACCTCACTGCCAATCTGAGTTTATTCCACGTACCTTGCGCGCACAAACTCCAACACGCTTAGTCTCGCCCGTTTCGGAAATATTGATTACCAGGATCCAAAACCCAGGTCTTGGATCCCCACCGTTATGGCGGTAAACAGCCTCGGCCCCGGTGTACTTCTCCAATGTCTCAAGTTCCGAATCGATCAAGTGCATCGTCCTGTAAGAGATCCAACGATTTTTGTCCTCTATGGCAAGAAACCTGATCTCGTCCTGCTGGCCTGGGGACAAAGTGACCGTGTGGCCAGCATCATCTCCAGGACTGTTGTTCTCAGAGACTTTACGGACCATGTATGAGCCCTCCTTGACACCTTGCCATATGCGGACCTGATAGGAAACCAATTGGACCACCTTCCGTCTTTGTGATCGGCCTTTTTCCAGTCATACGTCTCAAAAAGGGTCTCGGGAGCGATTTCCTTGTCCGTAGCCCGTATTTCGGCTTCCACAAAGGAGAGTATCATCTTTCCCATGTTCTCCTTCATGCGTATTCTTATTTCTGCTTTGATCTCGTTTTGTTGCTTTGTGTGCAATGGAGCGCCAATCGCCAACAGGGGGGGGGGGGGGGGGGGGTTCCTGGTGTTAGAACCAGTAAACCTTTTGGTCCCCGCGCCTGACTCCTCCTTCTTGACGGCGGTCACCGGACTCGAATCTTCCTTCTTGATGATCCCTCTATCAGGTCTCACAGGAAGATCAGTTTGCGGCGCCATAATCTTGTGAGAACGACCGGCAGTAGGGACGAATAGGGGCTTGTTGACTTGCGCTGGTGGGGCAACGAGAATGCCAAGAATTCAGTCAGTACTTCGTATGTCAGGGGTTATTATGTGTGGAAGAAAAAGATCATGTCACGAAAGAATGCGTACATCACAGATGAGTACACAGAAGGAGTCTTATACTTTTACTTTTCCTCTGACTTTGTAATAGATTCAATCGACTGACATAAAAACTTCTGAGAATCTCATTATCCAACCTGGACAAAGCCACTTGTTGCATCACCACCCTTTGTAAGCGCAGCTCATACCTAGGGACATACAGGAGTCATTTGAACAAGCAGAACAAACCACAGCAAACAACTCTCTCCTCCTTGAAACAAACATACGCGGACAAAACAAGCAGGACGCAATCGCTGATAATTATCTATGAAGATGTGATGCAAAAAAGGCGGAAAATAAAGCGCCCAAGTTTGCATGGCGCGGAAAAAAAGGCAGAACCCGGTTGATTCTGCTTTCTTTCCTCCCTCGCACCTTCATCGGCATCCAAGCCATGCACCATCAACCTTTTCCTCCCGCCGTAGCCCCAACACCGCTCTTTTACTACATGTACAATATATTCCCCAGTTCTCCCGTCGCTGCAAAGACAGCATAAAGAGAAGTGGGTATCAAGGAAACCACAGCCTTTCGTAATAGGCACCCGTCCTAGGCTCCTAATACTGGTAGCGAGGTTGGTAACCGCCTTGCTGCTGCTGCTGTTGAGGAGGAGGCTGGCCGAAACTCAGGTTAGTCGGTGGCGGAGCGTATCCCTGTTGATACGCCTGCGGCGCCCACGATGGCTGCGCACCGTTACCACCATCGTAGCCGGATGGTGCACCGTACTGTCCCGAAAGAGCCGGAGGCGGGACAGCCTGAGCGTTGTATGCTGCTGCCGGGGGTGGCTCGTAGGATCCGCTAGAACCAGGTCGTAGAGACGACTGTCTGTAAGTAGCAGACGCCGACGCCAAGCGGCTGGCTCCGTAGGGACTCAAAGGCCGGGGAGCCGGTGAGTCGCGGTTCCCGTAACCGCCAGCACCGCCGCCGAAGTGGGCTGCGTAGTCGCTGGAGGAGGCATTACGGTTGTGGCCACCGTGGGAGCTTGCCTGGCCGGATTTCCATGTGTTGTAAGCGGGACTAGACTTCCAAACTGGGTAATCTGGTACTTGGACCTCGCGAAGAAGGTTGACCATTTTGTGCGCGCTGAGACGGCCCTCATTGTAGAGCTCAGGTCGGGGAATTAAACCGAGGAGGAAGGTAATGTCGCGGGCGATCGGGGCAGGTGGCGCACTATAACTGGCAACACCCTGTCCTTGTGCCCGTCTCTGCTGGTCGAGTCTTCGGCCAGCTGCACCCTTGATAGGGGAGGCACCACGCTGAAACTCGGTGAATTCATTCCGTTGCATTTTGCGCGGTTGATTCTGGTCGTCAAAATCATCCATCGGCAGTGGTCGCTTCGGAGAGTTTGTAGCCGGGAGAAACTGCGGAGCCGGGCTATGGCGAGTAGCAAACTGCGGTGGCTGAGGAGAGTTTCGGAGGGAGGCACCTGGGCCTTGTTCAATCGAGGGCATCAATGATTTTGGCGGTCTCAGTTGAGTAGCTGGGGACACAATGACCCGGGCAGCGATGGGGTCGAATTTGTCGGTTGAGAAACGAGAGCTGAAGAGGGCCAGCTTGGGGTCCTCCGGAAAGAGCTCTGCCATGCGCTTCTCAAGCTTGCTGATCTGCGCCAGTTCACCAAACTGGGACTCATACTTGTGAAAGTACGCATAGAGAGGCTTCGCCTTGTGCACAGTTTCTGGCTTCTGGGTCAAGCGGTTGACCACAGTCTCGAAGAGCACACGGGCGTCTGTAAGGTATTAGAAACTGCACATGTCAATGAGGACGGAAGAGAACTTACTGGTTAAATCTTCTCGAGAGTGGAGGTACTTTATATTCTCGAGAGCGAAGTGCTCGTCCTCTGGAAAGAGCCTGGCTCCGCGATCAAAGATCTTGCCTCCCGCTGGGTCCTTGTAGATCGTCCATTCAAGCTGGGCAACGGCGGAGTAAACCTCGCTAGTGAGTCTCCCCCGATGACGAGCTTGCGTAAAGGCGTCGCGCATTCCTCCGAGCTCACTGTTAATTTTGCCCTTGCCTTGGATGCGGCGCATTGCACGGATGTATGCAATCCACACGAAAGAAACTGTTTGGGTAAGTAGTTGGACCTGTGCCGCATACCCCTGCTGAATAGCTCTGATTTGCCGATCCAGGTTGTCGTTGATGGCGGACTTGTTTGCAGCACTGCGCCCGTCGTCGTAATCATCATCCTCATCTGACTTGTTGGAGGATGCTTCTCGCGCAGCCTTGGCCGCCTCCTCAACCTGAGAAATCTGACTAGTCTCACGCTCCTTGAGACGCTTGATAAGGTTGTACAGAGTGTCCAAAACGACATCATAAGGAGCCTTCACAGCCTTGCCGCGCGCAATCTTGGACGCGTCGGTCTCCTCACTGGGGAAGGTTGATTCTATGTAATCAGCGTGCCTCAAAGCCAACAGAACACTCTCAGGATTGGCTTGAATGCCCCTAACCAGGTAGTCAAGGCCAAGATTGGGGTCTTGGCTCGGATCTGTGTGCTTGATGTCGTTCTCGAAGCAGTACTCTGCGGCCTCTACCCACATCTCGGGCCAGAATCGCAATGCCATCAGCGCTTGGTTGTAGACATAAAGAATTCGTTTCTGGTAAAGATCAGGCTGGTCCTTGTCTTCTCTTAGGTCGAGAGGGTCCGACTTCTCCCAGTTGATCCATCTCTTCCAGATCTCCACTTGCTCCATGTACTCTTGGTAGCCATCAAAACCGGGCGCAGGGGGAAGCACAGGAAGCGTTCTGCGCTGAAGACCACGAGTGATATTCTCCAGTGCGGTGTTGGCGCTTTTGGCTGACATGTATGATGGCGACTTTTCGGCAAGGTACTTGCGACCGGTGAGCTTATTCAGGCCCATCTCAAATTGATCGTACTCCTTCCAAAGTGTGTTGACGTTGGCGATCGGCACACAGATGGCGCGCTGGTAGGTTTTGCGCATCTGATCCATTTTTTGCTGATCTTGCCACTCCTTTCCGCCGACCGTCCCAGGACCTGTCTTCAGAAATTGAAGATAATCGGCCCAAATTCTGCCTGAATCCTTGTCAAGGCCGACCTTGTCGAGCACAAATTCGTAGGCCTGGGTTACCACATTGCGAGCAGTTCCTGACACATCGTTCAGGTCATTTCGCCGCCGGATATAGTCGAGGTACTTGGTCCAAAGATTGACGTTAACATTGGTCATAAGGGACTTGCCAAAGATTGCCTCGGCTTCGGGGAAGTTGTTAAGTTCCAGTTCCAATTCCAGGTACTTGATCCAGATGTCGGCCTGTACATATCGCAATCAGCTTTTAGCCATTAGAAAAGAATCGTCACCGGTGAACGTACCGCTTGCGGGAATACTTCGAAGAAGCGTTCATATGTTTCTCTGGTCTTGACTAGATCACCTCTGCTCCTTTGCTCCGTGATCAGAGCCAGCCAGGCGTCCAAAGCGCCACGAGGGTCATCACGAATGCGCTCTTCCAGTTGAGCTAGCCGGTCAGCGGCAACTGGAGCGCGAGGCAAGGAGCTACCGGCTGCAGTCAAGCCAGTAGCAGGAGCAGGTAGAGGGACGGTTGGTGTAGCAGTTTCTATCCTGTTCTCGTGAACGGGGGCGACGACTTTCACCTGAGCGAGGGGAGATGGGTTAGGATTCGACGCAGCAGAATCTTGAGCAACAGAAGAGTTCTGAAGAGAAGAAGTAGAGTGTGGAAGAGAAGCTTGTGATGGAACACTGGGTTGGGGACCATTGGGCGCCTGAACAGACGGGCCACTGTCCCCATCATCGCCTTCTTCAGAATCGGAGTCTCCCACTAGGAAGCCTCCCACGGTCCGCGGCTTCTTTGCAGCGGGTTTCGGTGATGGCTTGGCCGGCGCCTCACTCGCGGTGGTCTGAAGAACAGGGACTGGAACAGAAGAGGTAGCCGTGGCCGGGTCGTAAGCATCCTCTTCATCGATGGCACCATCGCGAGGTGGGAGGTCACCTTGGACATGGGAAGGGTCAAGAGAATATTCTTCATCTTCTTCATCTTCAGTGCTATGCTGAATTTGATCTTCGTCACCACCTGCCTCCTCATAGCCTTGATTCTCCCAGTCCACCGTCTGGGTGGGATCGTATTCCGCCATCTTGATAAAGGTGAGTTGTCGCTCGAACGGAACGGAACGGAGAACTTGGATCTTGATCGAGGGTCGGATGTAGTCGTCGCGCAACTGGCGGATTTCGTTGGAGTTCCGCCGAGTTGCCCTCTTGTCTCTCTCGCTCGCAACGAGGTTGCGACTGGGCTTCTTCCACTTCGGTGTGGCGCTCTCTCGCAATCGATCAATTCGCGATAGGTCGAGCCCAGATAATCACTACGGTCGAAATGCTGAGGACGAAATGTTGGGCGGTTTCTGAAACTTAGGAGCTGCAATAATATCCGTATCGCAAGCAATGCAGAAAAAACTGGATGGAGAAGTGGAAAAAATCTAGATAAGTCAAGGTAGAAAAGCCGAGATGTCGTACCGTTGTCGCGTGGTCATAAAATGTTGCGCAAGGAAGACAAGACACAAAGAACTTTTTTTCTGATGGGCAGCTGCGAGGTCCAGCAAATTCCAAAGCAAGTAATGGGCTGTACTTTGTAAATTGAGCGCTACCAATTGTTTGGGGGGGCCCGAATGGTATTGTCCCGACACTGCAGCAAAATTCACTTCACTGCTGGCGAAGACCAAGAGATAGCAGGAAAAAACGAGGCAGGAAGGTTCAGTGACGGCTGGATTTGCAAAACCGCGAATCCTTGCAGCCGCAGAATTTCCATTCAATTGTGGCTTGATCGATGAGCTGGAAGTGGCTTACACTTCACTCACCCCGAGGTGGAGCTTGATTGTCTCTGCGCACGGGCCCTTTTCAGCCTCAGGTTCTACTTCTAGCAAGGATTCTGGGAAGGTGGGGCAAGCCTTGCAACAGTTCACAGTTGGCACTTTTTGGGCAGCGGCACTGCGACAGCAAGACGCGTTCTAGGCCCTTGTCCCTGCGTTCAATTAACGCGACTAGAGACCTCAGCACCGCGATTCCTCGCGCGCGACGGGGCACTTTTTTGACGAGAGAAGAGAGAGCGCAAGTGCCCCAAGACATTTCCTTGCCCCCCCAGGGGTCGACCAATCCAAGAAGAAAAAACAAAAGAGATAGCACCCACTTTCTCGTTGCCATCCAGCGGCCAGCCCCTCCAAATCGGTCTCTGGGGAAATCTCATTTTCAAGCGGGAAGCGGTCCAAAACAAACAACTCTGCTTCATTAGCGCTTCCGTCCCCCAAAACTCCCAACTCACCACCCGCTTCCACCTCACCATCTTTTTTTTCACTTCCACTCCCACTCACACGAAACCTTCGACCAGTATTGCATCTAGCCGGTGACGAATATTTTCTGTTGAGGCTTATTTTGTTGTCTGCTGCGCAAATCGACCATCATCTTGCGTTCCGTCTTTTCTTCTGAATCCATAAAAACCACTTTCACCCCGCACACGACGACGATCCTTTCTATACCGCCTACAAGATGTCTGTTGTCACTCTCCTCGGGGTCAACGTGATAAACAACCCCGCCAAGTTCACCGACAAGTACCTCTTTGAGATCACATTCGAGTGCCTCGAGCCTCTCGAGAAGGGTAAGCTTTCTCTTTTTTTTTTGTCGCTTCAAAAACATCGCGGCCCAACTGAAACCCAAGGAAAAAAACTCGACTGACCGACCGCAACAAAAAAAAACAGATCTCGAGTGGAAGCTGACCTATGTGGGCTCCGCTCAATCCGACAGCCACGACCAAGAGCTCGACTCTCTTCTCGTCGGCCCTATTCCCGTCGGCGTGAACAAGTTCGCGTTCGAGGCCAACCCGCCCGACACCAAGCTGATCCCCGACGACGAGCTCCTCGGTGTGACCGTGATCCTCCTCACCTGCGCCTACGACGGTCGCGAGTTCGTGCGCGTCGGCTACTATGTAAACAACGAGTACGAGTCGGAGGAGTTGACAAACGACCCTCCCGCCAAGCCTGTTATCGAGAAGATCCGTCGCAACGTGCTGGCCGAGAAGCCTCGCGTGACGAGATTCAACATCAAGTGGTATGTGACCCCCACCTTCACAAAACTCTTTCAAGCAGAAAAGCAACATCTCACTAACATGACTTAACTGCAACAGGGACTCGGAAGCGTCCGCCCCCGCCGAGTTCCCCCCCGAGCAGCCCGAGGCCGACCTGGTCGCGGACGAGGAGGAGTACGGCGCCGAGGAGCTCGCCGAGGAAGAAGCAGAGCTGGCCGAAGAGGTCGAGGGCGCCGCTAACGGCGAAGCCTCCAGCGCCGATAAAGACGCGCAGATGGAGGGCGTCGAGGGCGAGAACGGCGTCATCGTCGACGAGGATGAGCTCTCGGACGACGGCAGTGTCGACATCGAGGGCGAGAGTGAGGACGAGCTCGAGGAGGAAGAGCTCGAGGGCGCTGAGGGCGATGAGATGGAGGTCGATGCCGCGCCCTCCGCGCCCGCCGGCCCTGGTACCGTCCCGCCGGTCGATGCCATGGTGCACTGAGCAGACCGCAGACTGCACGTGATGCGCACCACATGCAACACACAACACATGAAAAGACCCCACAGCAGAAGGAAAAGCGGTTCTGTAACTGATGAGGGGAAATGTTTATTGAAATGAAGGGAATCTGGATGAGAAATGAAACCAACTTGGGAAGTGCTGAAGCCAGGGATACTCTTCTCTTTTTTTTTTGCATGCGGGATGGGAGGATACCTATTTTAGGCTTTTGTTCATACCCTAGATGTTCTGCCTTGCGTATGGAATTGATCACCATCATCTGCTGGCGATGCATATGGTTGTTTGCCGCTTATCAAAACCATTTTTCCTCACTCTGTCGTGTGTTTCATTGCGCTGAAAGTGGTATTAAAGGTTTTGATCTTATCTCAAGAATATTTCCTAACCTGTATCGCTCTCATAATGCTTGCAAAATCAACGCCGTCTAGATAGTATGTACCATACATCACGCCAAATCACCAACTAACTACTTGGTCTCAATCTTCTCAATCAAGTCACCCCCTATCCTGGCAATCTCGGCCAAAATGGCATCCTTATTCACATCCACGAGATCCTCGCTCCCGTCTGTATCCATCTCGTCATCATCCTTCTTCTGCCCGGCGGCGGCGACGGGTTTGTAAGAGGCCGGCAGGTTGACCTTGAACGTCCGACGCTGCATCTGCGGGTTCCAGATCGCGCCGATGGTGTTGTCCTTCTGATCACCGCGGAAGAACACCAAGGGACCAGCATAGGCCGCGTTCAGCTGTCCCAAAATGATATCGGCGGGGTGCTGTACCAGGGGAAGCGGGTCTTGACCAGTCCGCACGTCCAGGTTCTTGAACTTGGACTTTGTAACTGTCTCCTGTTCCTCGGCAGGATCGACGTGCTCGTATGTCTTGGTCGCGGCCTTGAGGGCCTTGCTGTTGAGATGGATAAGGACATCGTAGTCTTTCAGCGAGGGGACAAATAACCGCCTGGGGTCAAGAACGAGGCCTTCTTCACGAATCAAGCGGGAGGCGCTCTTGGCGAGGGAAGTCATCCGCGCGGCCACGACCTTGGAGGGCTTGGCCTGGTTATCGGCAGATGTCCAGGCGACTCCGCTGGGCTCCTGGGAGGTGGCAACCAAGAGAACGGTGTGGGACATGCTGGGGTCGATCTTGCGCCAGGCTTCGAGTCTGGTGGCGATGGCGGCGCGGTCTTTGGGTGTCATCTCACCGCCGACGTCGACGATGAGAGGCTCCTCACGCCAGTCCCAGCGGGCGAGGAAGAGGAGAGTGCGCATGAATCCTGTGCTAGCGCTTGATGGCGCGTCCCAGGGATACGGGGAGAGGAAGACGTGGAGGACAACGAGCTCGATGAACTCTTCGGTGAAGTGGCATGCCAGTTTATGGGAGTTGAACCAGTGCTTCACCAGGCGGATGGTGGGGGACAGCGCGGGGAAGCGAGTGACAGAGGTCGAGATGGTCTGGCCGTGCAGTGGGAGGTTGGTGAAGAGGCGTCGGAAGGTGGAGAGCTGGGTGGTGGCTCTTTGGCGGAGATATTGTTCTGCGGTGCGGTCCTTGACCTGGCGCTCGAGGAGTACCTCCTCAAGATCGCTGTGGATCCTCAGCCGGAATGATGGGCCGGACTCGTAGATTATGTCGAGGAAGGCGAGGTTCTCGGTGTCGTACTTGGCATCGTCCAAGCCGACGTGTGTCTTGATTCCAGCCTTGCTCTTTTCCAGAAGGCTACCTATCATCAAGAGGAAGGCAACCTTGGTCCGTTGAATGGCTTCCAAGCTCTCGGGCCACTTGCCGGATGCCTCGAATGAAATGATGCAGTCCATAGGTTGTACACCAGATTTTGACGGCGCAAACACTGGGGCCTTGATGGAAGCATGGCGGAGCTCAGGGCAAATCGGGGCAATGTGTCGCACCCTCAGGGGCAGCTCCTCGAGATCTCGAATATCGCGCTCAAATGTGCTGAACTCCTTCTTTGCTGCGTTAAAGACTGCCGTATCGGTGGATTTAAGTGAGAGAAGAGACGACAAGCCGTTGCCGTAGAAGCTGATGTCGCCCTCGATCTGACCAATGCGGAGATGCAAGCTGAGAATATACCGCATGATCTCCTCGCAAAGGTCAAAGGCAGCTGTCGAGCTCCATACCAATGTCTCGCGGATTGTATCACGCTCAAAACGTCTGAGTTCTGCTTTGTCGCCCCAGAAATTACGGAACCTCTCACACTCCTCCTTCTCCTCCATGCTTGCTCCTGCGGCTGGGCCCTTGTCGACCACTCGGGCCATGCCGTTGGGGTCGAAGAGCACACCGATTTCGAGGGCGGCCTTCTTCTGAGCTTTGGGACGCTCGGTCAAAGTCCATGTTGGTTGCTCTGGGGTCTGGATGTGAATAAGCCGCGCCCTCTCTCCAAGCTCCTTATCAACCAGTGCCCTCTTGAGGACTCTGTAGACCTTGCTACCGAGCTGCCATATCCTTCCTCGGGACTCGGAGAAGTCCTCCCCAATGACGTCATTGAGGACGTCACTATAGTTGAGATGTGCGAACAAGTCAAAAGTATGAGTAGGAACATCGGCTCTGAGGATGAATGTGGGGGTGAATTGGTCAACGGAGCTATCACTCAGCACGCTCCTCGTCCACTTGGCGTGCTGGTGCAGCAAAGCGGCAGACCACGCCCCCATCTTGAAGGCAAGATTGTGTTGCCGAGCTGAGTCGTAGATAATGGGTCCGGACTCAATGTGGTCGTCCAGGTCGGAGTTTTCAGGGCCAAACACGCATGGCTTCTCTGAAAAGTTCATTACGGACAGAAACTGAATCTGTGCCTTGAACAGTTGAGTGCTGCTGAGCGACGTAGAAAGGGAAGCATGTCCCATTTTGTTCCCACTGTCGAGCAGAAGAGCCAGCATTACTGCCCATTCGAAGTGACCAAACCCTCCCTTGGAGATATCTCCACCAAAACCCCTTTGCTGAAGCCATGTCCGTCCAAGTAAGCAGGCGTTCTTGAACGCTGCACACTTCTTTTCGGTCTGGCGCAGAAGCTTAAGGTAGGAAAGGAAGGAGGTCTCGGCTGCCAGCGTCGAGTTGTAGAATGCTGTAGGATGTGGCTCATCGTCTGAGTCTGCTTCTCTTTTGCGAATCAAGGAGGCGCCGAGCTGAAGCTTTGTCTTGGGAAAGAGGCCTTCTGGTGCGCAGGGAATCACACGTATCCTGTAGTCCATCCGCCCCTTTCCTGTAGCCTCCTTCTCTCCGTTTTCCGCGGGTTTGGCGACTTCGGGCTGAAAAGCGAGAACTGGACACAGGGGATTGCCATTCAAGTACTCGTATGATAACTGCCCATCTCTTCCAAGCTCTTTCTGTAATGTCGTCGAAATAACTGTCAAATAGTATGCTCTCTTGTAGAAGTACCGAAGGTCGAGATAGTCTTTTTCTTGGAGGATTTCTTTGGGCATGACTACAATCATATCCACGCTGTGGTCTTTTTGGTTCTTCACCATTGTCTTCGAGACATAGCTTCCGACAACATTGAATTGCGCAGGCTTGGAAAACTCGACTTTGTAATTAGAGTTCTTCGGCGGTTGCGGATTGGGCAGCGGAACTTTGATCTTGTGTTTTTTCTCGAGTTTCGAAACAGCATCGGTAAGCTATACGGTGAGTCTTTGTTAGCGAGCCCGAAGAAATCAGAGAGCCTGTGACTATTCATGCTTACAGGAAGCGCATCATGCGATTCTACTGCTTCCACCGCGCCCTTTATCCTGTGCAAATAACCATCCGCACCTTCCAAGGCCGTCTTGTAGTCGATGCGCACTTCCTCTAGCAACTCTTCTGCCTCCAGAATAAATGCCCTTCCTCTTGAAACTCCAGTCGTCCTAACTGCGGATTCGAGAACCTTTTCGGCGCCATCTTGCTTGTGTTCAATTTTTCTTCGTTTTGCGGGAGCAGAATCCATGGTTGCGGGCTGGGAACGCGACCTTAGGGGACGATTAGCGACAATAATTATTGGTGTTGAAAAATATGATAGCTTGCTTCACTGTCAGGGTCTCCTCTCTCCAAAACCTTCAAGCCTGCCTGCTTCTTTGCGACGGACTACTTTTTTTCTGCTGGGATTATGCGATAAGATCCTGGATAAGATAAGAAACACAAGCGTCAGCTCCCAGTCTCGACGTTATCGGGCCCCCGCAATTGAGAGCAAACACAGTGGGACTGTGAAAATAGCCGCTGATTACACTGTATCCCACTTCAAGCTACTTGAATGACGGCACCTCACTGAGTGCCTGGCCCACTGCTTGTGAACTGCCTCATCCATGGCATTACTGTCTCCCAATGCGTGCATTGTGTCCTTGTGTCAACAAATAGTAAGAGTCTGAAGTTATTTTGAGGCTACTTCGGTCTGACCACTCATTTCCATTTCCATTTTCCTTTCTTCAAAAATTCAGCATTTGTGAATATCATTCGAAAAGTCACAAGCAACAACAACAACAACACAACCCGAGCCACGATGTCGAACGTCAAGGCCTGGCTGAAGGCCGCCAACGATGCCATTAAACAGCAAAACTGGGATGAAGCTATCGAGAGTGCAAATAATGTTCTCTCAAAAGATGCCACAAACTACCCCGCGTAAGATCACTCGTGTACACTCTTATGTGCTGTAAGAAGCTGATCATTCCTCTAGACACCTTTTTAAAGCATTCGCCTTGGATAAGAAGAATCAGCTTGATGAAGCGGAGCAGGCTTACTTGGATGCTACAAAGCTCAAGCCTACTATTCCTGAGGCATGGCAAGGTTTGGTCAAGTTATACCAGCGCCAAGGGAGTAAGAAACTGAAGGAATACCAACATGTCGCCCTCAAACTTGCCGAAATTTTCCGGGACATGAACGAGATATACAAGTGTCAGGACGTCGTCGACAAGTTCATCGATCACGCGCGAACCCAAGGCGAGCGTCATCAGTATGTCAAGGCCTTGGAGTTGATATTACCCGAGAGTCCCATCTACCCAGCTCTCGAAGGCCGAGTGCCACATCCCGCCAAGACCTATGAATCCCAAGCCAAAATCCTTGAGACCGATGAGAAGAAGCGGATCAACACGCTGATTGGCGAGAGGCGCACGAGAATTGGCGCTCGTGTTGCCGAAGTCACACTCGAGGTAAAGCGAGAGGTTTACAAGGAAAGCAAACTTGGCCACATCTACACTCAGCTCATCAACTGGGTCTCAGATGATGAGGTCCGCCGAACATATGAAGAAAAGCTCCTTCAGTACTGTCACGACCGGCTGCTGGCTTGGCCCCCAGGCGAGGAGAAGCAGAAGGAGATGGAAAACGTCCGAAAATTGGCAAACGATATGGTCATCATCAGGCATCCGTTCAAATTTGCTTGGGATATTGCCATCAATTGGCAAGACCACAAAGAAATCAAGGACTGGGACGTCACCGTGCTCAGACAGTACTGCTCATTCTTCCCCGACAGCGATCTGAATCGGGTCATTATGGGATTCCTCACCAGCGACATCTCACCATTCCCCAAGGAGACTGCACAGGGCTCAGAGCGAACAGCATCCGGCGATACAGAGGAAGAGAGTGAGGATGACGACGCTGGCGGAGTGCCCACAACATATGTCCCTCTGACAGAGGAGGACCGGTTGCTGATGATGGTCGAAGGCATCAGCGCTGAGGACTCCCTGTTTGCATTGCGACTCATGGGAGAATACTACCAACACCTTGAGGACTACGAAAGTAACGTAGAACTGATGAGGAAGGCGCTCGAGTGCGTCAAGGCAGAGCGCAAAAAGTCTGGACTAGTATTCCAGAACACCGAGGACGCATTTCGTCTCCATCTCGGAACAGCTCTTGTCTATTATCAATCGCCTCGTCACCACCAGGAAGCCAAGAGTTTGTTTGACGGAGTTCTGGCACATGATCCCACATCAACACCAGCCATGATTGGAGTGGGTCTGATCTTCGAAGAGGAAGAAGACTACAACGAGGCTATTGACTTCTTGGAGCGCGCCCTCCAGCGGGATCCAAACAACATCCGTGTCAAGTCAGAAGCTGCCTGGGTCAAGGCTCTGAAAGGGGACTTCGAGATCGCCAGGGCCGAGCTGGAGAGTTGCATTCCCCCGTTGACGAAGAAGGGACAGAACAACAAGGAGCTCCTGGCGCAAACTCAATACCGTCTTGGGTACTGCATCTGGAATCTCGATACATCCAAGGCCGCCAGGAAGAGCCGCAGTGGAGCCTACTCCTACTTCCTCGAGGCGCTCAAGAGCGATCTCAACTTCGCCCCTGCGTATACGATCCTGGGTATCTACTATGCAGATTATGCCAAAGACAAGAAGAGAGCCCGGAGATGTTTCCAAAAAGCAGTCGAGCTCTCGCCATCAGAGGTTGTGTCAGCAGAGAGACTGGCGAGGTCGTTCGCCGACGATGGAGACTGGGACCGTGTGGAACTTGTTGCGCAGCGAGTGGTAGATTCCGGTAAGGTGAAGCCACCGCCGGGATCTAAACGGAAGGGTATCAGTTGGCCATTTGCTGCTCTTGGTGTGGCCGAGCTAAACAAGCAAGACTTCCACAAGGCCATTGTCTCTTTCCAGGCAGCCCTCAGAATATCTCCTAACGACTACCACTCCTGGGTCGGCTTGGGCGAGAGTTATCATGGCTCCGGTCGTTATATCGCTGCCACAAAGGCACTTCTGAACGCGCAGAGGCTGGAGGATCTTCCTGATACCCAGATTACCAAAGATGAGACGTGGTTTACCAAGTTTATTCTTGCGGAGGTCAAGCGCGAGTTGGGCGACTTTGACGAAGCGATCGCTCTTTACAAGGGAGTAATCGCGGAACGGCCCGACGAAGAAGGCGCTGCCATTTCCTTATTGCAGGTCATGGTCGATAATGCCCTGGTAAGCTTGGAGCAAGGCTTTTTCGGCAAGTCAGTTGATCATGCCGTCGAGACACTAGAGTTTGCTGCTCAAGCACCCGTGGCAATCAAGGATACTTTCAACTTCTGGAGGGCCGTAGGCGATGCTTGTTCCGTGTTCACCAGTGTACAAGGTCGTCTTACCAAATACCCTGCCGAGCTGATTCGGGAATTGCTAGGCTCCGATGAGTCGGTTCCCGAGTACCAAGTTTTCCACGACATGGATGGAGTTGGCACTGGCGTCGTCAACACCAACGGCATCTTCAGTGATAACTCCAAGATGGGGGTTGAGTTGACAAAAGCCATGCACGCAACTATTCTGGCCCACAAACGAGCGATTTACGTCTCTAATAACGACGTGCACGCTCAGGCAGTGGCCTACTACAATCTTGGCTGGGCAGAGTATCGGGCGCACGAGTGTCTTCCCCTGAGCCTGAAGAAGAAGTTAACCAAGTATTTGAAGACCTCTATCTTCTGCTTCAAGCGAGCCATCGAGCTCGAGCCCGGCAACGCCGAGTTCTGGAACGCTTTCGGAGTAGTTACGAGCATAGCGAACCCCGTGGTCTCCCAGCATGCCTTCGTTCGCAGCCTGCATATCAACGAGAGAGGTGCTCATGCTTGGACAAACCTGGGAGTTCTCGCCCTTCACCAAGGTGATCTCCAGATTGCCAACGAGGTCTTCACCAAAGCCCAATCAGCTGATCCCGACTACGCACTCGCGTGGCTCGGTCAGGGTCTTGTCGCTTTGCTTATGGGTAATCAATCGGAAGCCCGCGGGCTGTTTGTTCACGCCATGGAAATCTCACCGAGCTCATCCCTAGCAAGCAGGCGCCAATATGCAGTCTCGATGTTCGATCACGTCATGACATCTCCGACTGGCGTGCCTGTCACATCTCTCATCCAGCCCATTCTGGCACTTAGCCAGCTCCAGGGTCTGAAACCTCAAGATCTCGTCTACGGCCACCTGTCTGCCCTCTTCCAGGAGCGCACTCACGAGCACGACCGCGCAGCTTCTACTCTCGAAAGTATCTGCTTTGAGGTCGAGACCGCCTATGAGGCAACCCAGTCTCCGGAAGACGTCAAGCGCTTTGCCATCGCCAAAGCCGACCTCGCCCGCGCGCAGTTGTCTCTTGGATCCTACGCCGAAGCTATCGAGTCCGCCGAGTTTTCTATTGAACTCAGCAGCGATGAATCCGACAGCGAGCTGACGGCAGAAGAGCGAAAGCGCGTCCGCTTGAGTGCTCATGTCACCATGGGCATCGCGCAGTACCACCTGAAACAGGCCGGCGAAGCCGTGGCTTCCTTCGAAGCGGCCATAGGGGAGTCCGACGGCAACCCGGATGTCGTGTGTGTTCTCGCCCAGGTGCTCTGGGCCACTGGCAAGGATGACGCTCGCGAGCGGGCAAGGGATGTACTATTTGAGGTCATCTCCACCCAACCGGACCACGTCCAGTCCGTGTGTCTTCTGGGTGTGATCGCCCTACTAGACAATGACGAAGATACTCTGGATGCCGTTCTTACGGAGCTGCAGACTCTCCGGGCAAGCGACGAGAGTGTTTCACCTGCCGAGCAAAGTCAATTGGGCGATGTCCTTCGCACCATTGCCACCCTGAGCGGTAAGAACGCCGGGGAAGACGCCGCTACGGGCCAGGCCCAGGCCGATGTCATGTTCCATCCTTACCTGCCGCACGGGTGGTCGGAGCTGGCGGTTCAGGGCGGTGGTGAGGAGGGTGAGGGCGCGTCCGAGATGGCACTGAGGGTCGCCATGAAGGGTGTGGCGCCCAGAGGCGACTTACCTGCCGAGGAGCTTGCCAAGGCGTATGCTGGCACGGGACGGGCTGCTGATGCGCAGATTGCTGTCATGGTGGCGCCGTGGGAGAAGGCAGGGTGGACATCGCTGGGTACTGCCATCAGCGGACAGGAGTAGATGTGTTTTTATCACAGCGGAATAGTATCATGTTAGGTATATCATCCCCATAGCCAGGCAATTGAAAGAAAGCAAACAATATTTCAGCGTTACAAGAGTCACGGTGGCAGCAGCATTGCTTGCAGGCAAGTTGAGTCACCCGTGACCAGGAAAAGATGGGATGAAAACCTGGGAGTTGGTCCCAAGCATAAAAGGCCGAATTTCTTCCCTTTCTATCAACCGGGGACGCCTGGTCCAGCGGCATGTCGTGGTGCAGTGGCCTGAGTGTAGGGACGCCTATTTCTCAACCCGCTTGCTCACTGGGCACCCACTTGGAGAGAAGTAGGCACCAGTTCGAACCCGCCCGGGGGCACCGTACTCGTGATAACCGAACTCTTTTGTTTTTTTGACCTTTTTTTTCCCGATTTATCTTTCTATTCATCTTCACACTCACTCATCCAGGCCCCTCTCTCCATCTTGCTTATTTAGGATTCGATGCTCTCGTAATTAATCGTACATGGTATGTGTTATTATCTAATGACCACCCCCCTCAGCAACCTCCCTCAACCTCGCCAACCGCCCCTCCAACCAGGCTTTATTCCACGCCTCAACTTTTCCTCCGAGAACAAAACACGTAGCAGGCTCCAACATGACCGTTCCCCTTGCTACCACCGTGCCCGTCTTGAGTAGCATCTTCTCCCCGATGAAGGTAGTGGTGATGCCTATCCTGTCCACCCGTTTGAGTTCGATCCCGTAGACTGTCTGGCCTTGGCAGTCTTGTAGCAGCAACTTGTGGGTGCTGTTTCTGTCTTTGTTTCCCTCTCTCTCTCTGTGCTGTGCACTGGCTTGCGTTGGGAATTGCGTGCCTGTCCCTACCCCATTTTCGTTTTCGTTGTCATTGTCCTCGCCGGCAGCAGTGGGCAGGCGCACGATTTCCCTGCCGCGCTTTTCCTCCCCGCGGGCGATGGCTTCGAGTTCTTCTACTTGTTCCCAGCGGGATTTGGAGAGGTTTTCGATGTCCAGGATCTGGACGATGGTATCGGAAGCAAGTTTGCGCTCGGGGATGTTGGGGGAGGAGATCTCTGGTTGCGAGGGAAAGGAGTGGGAAGTAACGTAAGATGGGTCCAAGAGGCCGGGGGAGGTTAGGTCTGAGGCTAAAATGCGGGAGCGGGCGGTGGCTAGCAGGGAGGCGAGAGGGGGCGGGGGGTTGCGGGCTGTAGACAGAGCGGTGAGGAAGGACAGAGAGGGAAGGGGAAGGGATTGGGTGCGCAGGGAGGTTTGGAGCTGGGTTGGGAGGTCCATTGCTTGCTGGGGATGATAGGTTGGGGGGAGGCCAAGGCGGCGGTCAAGTTGTTGCTGGTTTAGGTGGGGATCGGTTCGAGCTGCTCGATTCTCTGCTGGATGGGGTTGTAGTGGCGGTTGAAACAGCCGGCGGTTTACAGGCTGGTCTGGTGGTAGAGAGTACTCGCTGTTGTTGTCCTGGTCTATGTCGGCATCAGACACTGAGTGTTGGGAATCACCCTCGTGAGTGTTCTGAGAGGGAGGTTCAGATTCGGCATCCCCTGCTGTTCGAGGCTTGAGCGGAGAGTTGGAGATGAGACGCAGAGGTGAGTGGTAGTATGGGTGGAAGTATTTGTCCTTCTTAACTGGTGCCATGGTTAGCAGTGGGTTGACAAGATTAGTTTTGAGTATTTTTTTTTAATAAAAAAATGAGTATGGCTTCACTGTTTTGAAGATGAACGGGTTGGTGATGAAGACAGCGAAAAAGAGGGTGGTCTGAAAAAATGATGAGATAAAGATCAAACCTACACTTTCAGTCGCAAGAACCGTCCCTCGGACCTGTTCAACTTGAGAAAACGGTGAATGTAAACAAAAAAATTGATGCCATACAGAACTTCAAAACGGTATGAGACGGTGTTGAGTTGAGCGTTGAAAGACCCCCAGTGGAGATCGACGTTCACTGCAGGGGTTTCTAGCGGGGAGCTCACTCCCCTGCAGCCGCTGGGCTTAGCGCGGTTCCAGCGTTCGGGAAGGACCCACTCATTTTAAACGTGCCAGGGGACTTCCCGTCAGCAAACCCGCCAACCTAAACACCACGTCAGTCGTCAACCCATCACCACCATTACCGTCACCACCTTCTTCCCAACACCAACCACCCACTTCGACCAAATACACAACACCCTCAGACAAACAAGAAAAGAGGCAAAAAAAAAAAATGTCAACAATAGCCTCCCCCCGCGACCCCTCTCTATCCGGCTTCCCCCGCCGCGCCAACTCTTCCCAAGCCCTGCACACGCCCTCATCCTCTGCCCGGCCCAGCCTAGACACCGCTCCCTCCTCTCCGAACCTCTCCTCCTCTGCCGCCGCCCCTGGCCCAGCTAAACGCGCCAACCGCGCCGCCCTCCGCGAGTACTACAACCTCCGCAACAACCCCCCCGCTCCTCCAACCGTATCTATAACCGCCGACGATAACACCCTGCAAACCCCCACATCCGAACTCGACTCCCCCTCCTTCTCCCCCGAGTCCTACATCTCTCGCACACTCGAATCCTCCTCGCTCTCCGAGCTCCTCAAAACCTACACTCGCGTCTTATCCGAAATCCGCGCTTTAGACGCCGAGAAAAAAGCGCTGGTGTACGATAACTACAGCAAACTCATCACGGCCACGGAAACTATCAGAAAAATGAGGACCACCATGGACCCCTTGAACCCCATGGCGGGGACATTGGATTTGGTCGTGGAAAAGGTGTATGATATGGCTAGTGAGCTTCGAGACGAACTACGGAGGGATGTTCCCCCTCCTACGACAACACAAACATCAGGGGAGGCGAGGGTGGGGGATAAGAGGGAACGAACACGGCAATTGGCAAGGGAGGTAGTGAAAGTTCCGGAGAGGATACGACAGCTCATGGAGGAGGGGAAAGAAGAGGAAGCAAGGCGGGAGTGGGAGATGCCGAGAAGGTTACTGCTTGTTTGGAAAGAAAAGGGGGTGGGAGGGCCGGATGTGGAAGACCTAATTCGGCAGGGAGATGATGCGCTGCGAGGGACGGCGGGGGGGAGAAATAGTGATGAGGGGGATGGGGATGACTTCTCGTGAGATGAGGTGGGATGAATGGGAGAGGAAAAGAAGTTGAAGAGTTGTAAGCTGATTCCTTCAAGTTCTATCTATACATAATACCCATCAAAGTTACTCGCTACATCTATAAAGATCCCCCCTGTTTTGCTTTCAATGAGGTCTCAGATGACCAGGAAAAATATTCGTACCCATTTCCATATCAGTGCCTGGGAAGAAGTGGCTTCTCCGTTACTTCTTGGGCCATAAATTCCGTTACCCCCCGCGATAAGGGGGATACTTGTTCTGAGCCCCGCGATATTTCGAATCACAAGTCGGTTCCTGAGCCTTTCCCTTTCCTTTCTAAGGCTGCGCCCACTTTGGCATGTTGCTCACGTCCCAAATCTGGAAGGGATCCGAATCCTCCTCGCTGACCAGCACCTCGGCTTTTTGCTCTCCATCCTTCCTCAGAGCATCCAGAAGCTGCGGCTGAAGGATCTTGCTCAGGAACTTTCTCTCCGAGTTGCTGTGGAAGACCATCAGCACGCACTTGCCCAGCATGGTCAGCCTCAGCGCCGAGTGGTGCGTCATCTCTCCCGTGACAATCAAGTCGGCCGAGGTGTTGGCGAGCACGTCGTATCCTGACCCGGCGCAGACAGCGACGGATCTGATATATACTGTTTCGTCTTTTGCCGAAGAAGAAGAAGAAGAAGAAGAAGAAGAAGAAGAAACCTTGGGAAGGGCGACCATGACGTGGCGTAACCCGCCGAGCTGTGCGGCGTAGGCTTCGACGATGCGTCCGAGATTGACGGCCTGGCCTAGCTCCACGTGGCGGCCGTAGCCGGCGCCGCCGAAGCCCTCGGGAAGGTTGGCGGCGGGGATGGGCTTGACGACGGATCTCCTGGTGGTGACGTTGTGGCCGTCGAGCATATCGGCCAGCCAGTCGTTCATGCCACCGGGGGCGGCGTCAATGGCCGTGTGCGGGCTGTAGACGGCGATGTTGTGCTGGGCTAGGAGGAGGAGGATGCGCTGGTGGGGGTCGCTGAGGGTTACGGATTTGAGGCCGCGGAAGATGAAGGGGTCTTGCTTGAGCGGTTAGGGGCTTCTCATTCAAATGTGGTGAAGGGGACAAGGGGACATACGGTATGTCACGATGACGGAGGCTTTTTTCTGAATGGCTTCCTCGGCGACTTGGATGGTGAGATCATTGGTCAGGAGAACAACGGGGTGGACGCGGGCGGAGAAGTTGCTCTCGATGTTCTCCTGGAGGAGGCCGACATTGTCCCATGATCTTTCGGCGAGTTCTTCGGGGTATCTGGGAGAGTTATTAGCCCAAGTGTTGTTTTATGAGTAGGTTTGGAGGGGGAGACAGTACAGAGATCTCATCGCCTTTACCACTTTCTGGGTGAAAACGGGGCTTGTGAGAGCGGACGCCATGGTGTATGAACGGATGAAGCTGTAATGATGGGTGGCTGAAACTAAAGTTGGATTGAGTGACGAGCGAACTGCTGAAAGAAGTCGTGGTGTCTTCAAGATGCTCGAGGCGAGAGTGAAACTCATCTGCGGATTTACCGTCTGTCAATTGATGGCCGGTGATAGCGACTTGGATTCCTAGGTTTTGTCACGACAAGAACAGTTCACTCAGCGTGGTTGTCATGTACTACTGCTAGCAGGTGTAAGCGATGAGCAGCGAGTGGTCGGCTGGGCTGCGAAGACGGGGCTTCAAGCGCTACACAACCCCAACCCTTATCAGATCTTTTGCCAAGTATCCTGCGGGGCATATCTGATCTTGCGCCGACAACGCTTCCATCAAGTCACAGGCTCACGTTTACGCATCAATCATCACTTCATCACATCTACCAAAAAATGGCCCAATCATCGATAACAGGAGACTCAATAACAGCGGCGCTGAAGGACCGCATCAAGGCAGTTCATGTCGAAATCACCGATATCTCCGGTACGGCTCTAAATCTCATCTCTTCATCCCCTGACGTCATTTTGAGCCCCGCGGGTGCTTGCTTCTCTCTGTGCCATATCGTGTCTTGGGCGCGAAGAGTCATTCATGCATGCGAATTACCAGGTCATCAGCTTGAAGCATGTGATTAACTAAAGAAAATTCAAGGCGGCTGTGGTCAAGCATTTACTTCGCTTATAGTATCGCCCGAGTTCGCTGGCAAGAGCTCACTGAAGCGACATCGGCTTGTGAACGCGGCGCTGAAAGAGGAGATCGCACAGATCCACGCTTGGAGCGCAAAATGCCAAACGCCAGAGGAGTGGGAGAAGGAGAATGCGGCAACAGGAGGGAATGATGGGCCACCATTGGATGGGACGGCGAGTGGGGAGGTTGTTGGTGTGAATCAGTGAAGGAGTGCGGTTGTGAAATTTGGATCGTATTATTCTGGAGTCACGACGTTATTCGGCATTCTGGTGGTGTGCGCCTCGAGTTAAGCAGCAGGAAATAATCACTGAGCGGGCAGTTTTGCATTACGGGCGAATTTAGCTGCGGGCGGAGGTGGTGTTGCTGTGCCTCCATTCCTTCCCCAAACGACTTCGGTGAGGCTGGTGTGTCACACGGACAACCTGAACTCAACTACCGCCTACTGCCTGATCCCCCAACCAGACACCGAGCAGGACATCTCTCACCATAAACTGCTTTCATGCTCGCTTGTTCGAATGAGCCCTTGCAGCGAGATCTGCCACATACCATCTTCATATCCTGCATAGTGCATTCAATCACAGTTCCCCCACTCACAGCCTCAAATTGATGCTTCAAGCGCCAAAATGTGACAGCCAAGTTGCTAGACCAGGGCATCGTCCCGTCGATAGCCGTTATCGTGAACAGCCTCATTCTACCACCCGTGATAGATTCTCATCTGCCCAGTGGGCCAGACTTTTATCATAACTGACATGCCAAGCTTGCGGCTGTACAACCTTCTTTCATGATTCGTTAGCATGTTTCAGTTCTTTTCCGTGTTTGGTTTCGTCCCCCACGTTTCCCATTCAATATAACCCGTTGATGGAGGAGAGAACCAGCCTGGAGAGGACGAGGCTCTGGAGTGGAGGTAGCCGGTGTCCGCGGTGACGAAGCCGCTCAACTCTGCCGGCGGCAATGTAGTAGTTAAATACAGGGTAGATAGGCCCCATCCTTGCTTTGTCTGTAGCTTCAATATTCTTCCCTCATCTCCTCGTTCGCCTTCCCCTGATTTCTGCCTCCCCTATTATTCCACCACCTACATTCTCTGCAGAGACGACACGATGAATATCACTCGGTCCGAAGAGCTTTCCAAGTCTATGGAGCATCACATTGAGCAGTACATCAAGCACCTCCGTCTCCTCCATGAAACCCAGACCAGCGCAGCACTAGCCGTGCCGTCGCCACGAACCCTGAGCAACGAATGGAGTGGGAATGGGTCCCCTTCTCCACCGATGAGAGCTGGAAGTGTTTTCGGTGGTCCCTCTCAGTCATCTGCTGCTCATGAGCGTTCGCGAAGACCAACCAATGAATCACCCAAGTCACGTCCCATACTAGTTCCCGAGGGAACGACCGGAGAAGAAGTCGAGTTCTTGCCCCTTACATCTCCCGGCCGTCCAAGAAGCAGCCTGGATAATTTCTTCCCACCCTATGTTACGAGGCCGCTCGAGCAAGAGAGTTTCAACGAGGAAGCCTTGGTCGCACATCTCAAGTCAATTGACGAATCTAAATCGGATACAGTGACAGCTCTCTCCGATGCTTGGCTAAAGAGGGACGAAGTAGATGCCACAAATATACTTACTAGTTTCGAGACAGGGGAAGGAAGCCGATACGAGAACGCATCGTATCATTTCTATGAAGTAGGGGAAAATGGCATCCTTGATCAAAAGCTCTCGCACTTCGAGGCACCCCAGCCGAATAGCAACGTTGCTATGGAAGGCGACAATCAGGACGCTGCAGTTTGGGAAGTGCTCAAGGAGGTGAACAAGGGCGGGAAGGCGGTTGGAAGGATCTCGTACGTCGTTATCTTAGCTTGAGTCCAACTAGGATGATGTGCTAACCTCAAGAGATAGGATTCTTCAAGAACCGTCTCCGTTGATGATGACCGCGACGCACATGACGATGAAGAAACACTTCGACATGGACGAGCTACTTCAGCATCTGGTCTCGACCTCAGGCAACAAGGGCAAGACGAAGGTGTTTTTTTTTTTCCAGTAGTATTATTACCTCCGATCTCAGACTGATCCATACAAAACAGGCATACATGAACAGAGCAACTGAAACAGACCCCCTCCGCCAACGAAGTTTCTTTTTCGTCTTCAAGTATTACACCGTCGTAGAGGAAGGCCTCAAGCCGGCACCTTGGCAGCCATTCGATGTGCGTCCGCCAGACCGACGCTCACCGGATCACATCGACATTACCGAGTGCAGTTCAGTTCTTGCATTATCTCTTGGGGGCGACTCCATTGGCCAGATACCAGTGAGGGTCAAACGTAGGACGAAACCTGGATACCTGTACGACAGCTTTGCTCCATGGCATCTCCTCAACATCCAGTGTTTTCCAGACGACAAACACTCGACCAGGAGTGAGGACTCTAAGAAGCGGTTCTGCAATGGGCCACACGCTTTTCTCGATGCGCTCTGTATCGAGTACAGGGATGCCGTCAAGCGGTACACAGAACTTAATGAGTCCATCACAAAGCTCATTACCCCTCCAGTATGTTTGCCGCCTGTCCTAATGGCTTGATATCAGTACTGACAGACTTTGAAAAGAACCATTTTATGTTCGACGTCACCCTTCGCGACAAGCTTCTATTCGAAGACAGTCACTTCACCTACTCGAGGCGGTACTTTTGGGCATACAACACTCTCGGGGTAATCAACGAGGGCATCAAGTCCATGTCTGCCGCCTACCTCAACACCTTCACCAAGGAGTTCTGGGCCGGCAAACACCCAACCCTCTGGCCTCATCCAAACCCAGACTCGGATGAAGGCAAAGAGTACATCTACTCCATTTACACCCTGCGCGGTGAACTTGAGGCAGCTGTCGGGGAACTTAAGGTCATGTGCGACAAAAACGAAGCAACCAGAACAGAAATTCGTTCTCTCAGGGAACAACTTTTCAGTGGAAGCAGCGTCAAGGAGTCCCGAAGAGCTATCGAACAGGGCGATAACATCAAAATCCTGACGAGCGTCTCCATGATCTTCTTACCGCTGACTTTTGTTGTTGTGCGTTTCCCCATCTTAACCTGACATCCATTGCTTGCGAAGCTAACGGAAAACCAACAGGGAGTCTTCGGCATAACCACCTTTGACATCTCCGCAGAGGACTGGCGGTTCCCCGTGACCATGGTGTCGGTCTGCATACCTTTCTTCATTCTCATCCTCGTCCTGCAAACACGAGCCGCAATGATGATGGTGAGAAAATTCGGCAGGGCGATGGAGTATTATTTCTCCCAAGGCCTGGGAAGCCTTGGTCTCGGTGGCAGTAGTAGTGCTGCTGCTGGCGAGAAACGGCGCCATTCCTCATGGCATAGTAGTCACGGTAATCACCACCCTTCGTACCACCCACCCCCATCACACCAAGGAGGCATTTCAGAATTGAGTGGCGCAAGTGGTGGTGCGCATGGGTCGGGAATTGCCGGGGTGAGAAGAGTTCAATCAGGAGGTTTGTCCTCGTTGAACAACAAGAGTAGCGGGAAGGCGATGAAAGAAAAGGTTCTCGGTTGGTTGGAGGCTGCCACGACACCAATAGGATGGGCTAAAGACGGGGCGGCAACACTCGGGAAAGCACTCCCCACGTGGGGAATAAAAATGAGGGCGAGAGGGGAGGAGTCGGAGGCTTCGATGATGGAAAAGGGGGTTAGTAGCGGAGGAGACACGATCGAGGGGACTCGGGGTTGACATGACCAGATAGACCTCCTGAGCCTACCTACCTACCTAGATAGCAGTGATGCTTGGTTGGAATACACACAAGTTGTGAACTCGTCAGGTCTTAGTGACGCTATCCTTCGGCATGGTACACGCACTTATAAATATTCACGCAATGATCATGCAAATACAAACATACACTTTCTTTTCAGAGCATACCTACCTAGCATACACATAAATACATACACACACGGCAACAACTCACAAATGGAGCCGCCCCCTTTGACTCTAACAAGAAGGTTATATAGAAGCCCATTAAAAGTGCGCTGAAAATTTTCCATTTAAACTTCATAAAACCCAGCACGCATTCTACTTCCAAAATTAAGCCCCCGCCACAACCGCCAACCCCTCATAAATCTTTTTACGCACAGCATAAAACGTGCCCATGCTCGAATTCAATGCCATCATACCTCCTCCACCGGGGGCAGTAAACGAAGGCAGCGCCACGCTCTCCAAGTCGATTCTCCCCGTGGCGCTCTTGCGCACCGCTACCGAGTCATCAATCAGCAGCGTTCCTTCCCCGCGGAACTCGGCCTTGTGCCCGGAATTCAGCATTGCCCTGCGCAGATCGGCTAGACGTAACTCTCCCACGTGTAACGGTTGGGCGGCGGCCGTGCGCACTACCGTGGCTGAAGCGAGGGCAGTGGGGATCACATCCAACGTGGGTAGGGCCTTCGGGTTGGAGGAGTTGGAGTTGGGTTTAGAGTAGGTAGTCAGCGCCGTGCTAGTCTCCCCAACTACTTCGGGGGTATGTTCGAGCTTTTGCCGCTTATTGCTGCCTGTCTCATCTGCGTCGTTGTTTTCTTCGGTTTCTTGAACGAGGACTTCGCCTCCAGGTAACAAGAAGCCCGTGACGTTGACAATACCCAGGCCTTTGACATCTTGCCACTTGAGCCGCTTGACGAGGGGGTCGGAGAGTTTGACCACCCAGGCGTTGGTGTCGACTGATGCGTTGACGGTAGTTCCTACGGCAGGGGTAAAGACGTCTATGGCGTTCTGGCTGGAGCCAGTGCTAGATGCCAACTGGGCGGAGAGGAGCTTTTTACAGTCAGCGGCCAGGGCGATAGTTTCCTGCTCTACGCCAGCGACGAGGACGAGTTTTCGAGGCTGGATCAGGGGGATCAGCATGCTTAAGCTGCGCTTATCGTGGAGACCGCTAAAATCGACAAAGGCGATGCGGAGGTTGACAGACACCGTGGTGGAGGTGAGGACCAGCTTGGCGGGGCCGACGGTCGTGTCAGCTTCGTCTTCGAGCTGGTCAAGTTCGTCGCCGACGGGGCCGTTGGCGTGGGCTGTGTTATTGTCTTGTTCGTCGGCGGAAAGGGCGCGGTTGAAATGTGGCCGCTTGTTCTGTCCGAAGGCGTTCTTCTTGCCCGCAGCATTGATGTCGTCGAACCTGCGCTTTTGACCGAGTTTGTCTTCTTCCCGGCCACCTGATTGCTGGAATGCGTCTTGAGCGCCGTCGGCATCATCTTGCTCTTCTGCGCGGAGGTAGTCCTCCGGTCGGATGAGCTCGCCGTAGTCGTCGTGGCGTTTTCGTCGTATGACTATGGGGAACATGCGGTCTCTGCCCTTTTTGCCGCGGACGTCAAAGTCGTAGACGCCCTTGTCTTTCTTGAGGAGAATCATGACGCCCAGATCCTCATCTGTGAGGACAACCTTCTTCCGGCTGGCTTGACCCAAAGTGGTGGAGACATTCAGAGCCTTGCCTTGTTGCTCTGTGTCGGATTCTTCGGACTCGCTGGAGCTTTCGGAAACGTCGTCGGCTACGTCTACGGAGGCTTCTAACGCCGTGCCGCCGCCGCTCTGGAGAGTGGCCTGGAGCTGACGCTGGGTCGCAAGCCATTGCTGGTAGACGCCGAGATCGTTACCTTCCAGCGCCTGTTTTGAAGCGTCCTTTACCACAAGGGTGCGCCCACCGCCGTATACTTGTTCAAAGGTGTCGCCACTGCTGGTTTGCTCGGTAGCAACGCCGTCTCGTCTCTCTTTCCACCACTCCCACAAAGTTCTGGCGATGGAGGGTTTTCCCTCACAAAAGCTTGGCTTCTCGGTGAGCACCACCAGATTCCTCGGGTCGTCCGCGATGGCTTTTAGAACGTCTTTGGAGAACCCCCATTCTAGGCTCGTGTCTGTTGCCAAGATTACCCGGCCCCTTGGCTCTGTATCCTCTGCCGCCTGCCGCAGAACATAGGAGATCTGGGCTTTCTTTTCTAGTAGTCTGAGATGTTTGAAGTCGAAGGGGCCGGCTGCTTTTTCGTGATTCGGGTTTCCATCCCTGCCTCCTCTGTTGCCAGCGCCTCCTTGCTGTCCCTTGGAAGCACCACCGCCAGCTACCGCTTCGAACTCTCGCACAATGCTGTCGTCCATCCACTCCAACATACTCCGTGCGTGCCTCATAGTACTGCTAATACTTCGACCGGCAAGATAGAGCTTGCTGTTCCTGAACACTTCATTCTGCTTTTCGACTTCGGTCCTCCATGCGTGTTCTAGAAGATAAGACAGTTCGAGAACTCTCGCGCTCGAGTCCACGGGAACCAAGACTGTGCCGCCTCTACCAATGCAAAGCTTGATCGACTCCAGGAGCTGCTCGTCGCGACGGGCACGGGAAAGCACTGTTTCGGGTGTCCGACTGCTGCAGACTAAAGCTGTTGGTTTGCGCAGCTGCTCAATCACTTCGGTTCCTCCAACGCCCCCGTGGCCGCCACCCAACCATGCCGCACCTGAGAACACATTCTCGCGGCCCTGGTTCCAGTCCACCGCGTAGACTATCGATTCGAGGCCATGCTGAATATGCCAGATCGCTCCACCGAGGGTGTGGCCGGAGTTGTAGGCAGTGATGGTGAGACCGTTTAGCGGGGGGGAGAAGGGTGATGGGAGCGGTTGTTGGGGTTGTGAGTACTTGAGAGGTTGGATCAGGGAGAAGTAGCGAGCGATCTCCTCGGTAGATGGGGATTGGAGTAGGAAATTATTGTCGGATGATGGCGTCTGGGAGTAGGGGTATGCTACCTCGGCGAGTGCTGTCGGCGAGATGGTCGTCGCCGCCACGGGTGTCGAGGCGTAGAGGTCTTGCGTGAGGGTGCGTCCAAGGTCGATGACGGGCTGCGTCGCATAGACCGGGATGCGTGTAAATAACGGAAAGTGTTTGCAGCAATGCGCATAGGCTCCGAGATGGGCAATCGTCGCATGTGTGAGCAGGATCAAAGAGAGGGTTGGCACTTGTCTGTAGAAATAGAAATTCAGAAGTTAGTTATCACTTTCCGCTAAAACTTAGGTTCATTGCGACAAGAAAACCTGCTTTTCCAATTCCCTTAGCTTCTCAACATCAAAAGTCTCATCCCAACCGACGTCGATAAGCAGCTTGACACCGCCATCGAGCTCGATGAGCGACTGCGATGCCGTCGATTCAGAGAGTGCGCCCTGCAACGGGGTATAAGTGAACATGGCTGCTGCTGTGGTGCATTAATTCTCTTGGGGCGAATCGGTTTTACTACCGGGTCTGGCGCATGATTTTTGGGAATAGTGGTTGGTGCGCAAGTGCAGTAATAAATATTGAAGATCAACGACTCCCAACGATCAAAGACTTCAAGTTGTTTCCAACATCAGAGTAGATGTTTGGATATTTGTCTGATTAGATGGAGAGACCTTCAGTCTGGTTCAGAGACTTGTTGGCCTGACTTTCAGCGCTGACATGAGGTGGGCTGCTACAACTAGGTTGCAAAAGAAGAACCTTGCCAACTTTGCGGAAGCTTGCTTTGTCGCGTCAAATGGATTCATCAATGATCAATCAATTCCATGCAGCCTGCGGGAACACGCGCCCAGCCAAAAGAAGGAAGCTTGTTAAAGCGGTAAGAAATGGCAGAATCAAATGTCCAGGGATCTTGCTACCAGACGGAAGCTTCCGAGTGGACAGGTGTGGTGGGACCCAGGCACGAAAGTAACCCCTGTCGCTTGCTTAGTTGCTGCTTCTGCTGCTGCGGGCCAGAAGGGTTCGCCTGCTGTGTGGTGTTCCGTTCAGCGGTTTGCAGTGAGCCGACGAAAAAAAAGGACAGCTCGACAGTCAATCGACCTCCAAGGTACGAAAGGTGGGACCACTCACCATTTCGACCACCTCAACGCTTCCCGAACCCCCTCGCTTCTCCAATTTCTCTACAACAAGAGACGAGAAGGGGCATATCTGGCAGTTTTGGCTGTGTCAACAAGGGCGCCACCTGATTATTATGAACCACATCGGCTTGCAACACCACAGTCCACGGTGTCAAACAACACATCTCGAGGCGGCCCTGTTCTGTCGACTTTAAACCGATCGATCGACGATATCCACACTTTAATTATTAGTGTCTCCCCCCCTCGGCGTATCAGCAGCTTGAGCCAAGTCGCAAGTTGCGGCGGCCAACTACGAACCGGCCACGACCCTAATAATAACCTGTCCATCACGGCAGCTAATTCCTCCTACGTTTTTTCGACGAACGATATCAAATCTCTCCATCCGAAAAGATGGCGGATTACTCCATGTATCACGCTCTCGGCCAGGGGGAGAACATCGATCCCAACGACCCCAACCGAAGAACCCAGCCAGCCCCTCCTCAGTTCCAACCCCCAATTGCCCCGAACCCCTATCAACAAGGCGCCCCCTCTCCCTATGGTGCACCATCGCCAGCTGGCTTTCAGCAGCCGCAACAGTATTACGGCACTCCTTCGCCAGCCGGTGTTCCTGCACCACCTCAGGCGCCACCGGGTTATGGACCTCCCCCAACGGGCGAGACTGGGTACTTTCAGGGGCAACAATCGCCGACGGCAGACGATGGAGGCTTGGCTGCGCAGATGGGAAACATGAACTTGGGGGGTGATCCCCACGGTACGGCGAGGAGGAAGAAGAAGGATCGACACGCATATCACATGGTGGAAGCGCCCGTTGGCTCGTCGCAGGCATTCAACGGTATCCCGCCGGCCGGTACGCCGGTTACATCCTACCTCAACGCCGACCCCTCAACGGCTGGTGCTCGGTATGGTGGCGGCTCACGGTTTCCGGCACCCGTGAGCCCCGGCTTCAACCCTGCGCCTGCTTCGCCGGCCGAATTCGCCGCGAGGGGTGCCTACGGCGATGCCCCAGCAGCGACGACATCTATGGTTTCGGCTTCCGGACAGGCCAAAGTGTCGCCCGATGAGATGCCTAGCGTACCCCTCTCGCGCGATTCGGTTCAGCAATACTTCCTCAGCAATGTATACCCTACGTTCGAGCGCCTTGTTCCCCCTCCGGCCACCGTTTCATTTGTCGCATTCGATCAAGGCAATTCCTCGCCCAAGTTTGCCCGTTTGAGTTTGACAAATATTCCCGCTACCGCCGAGGGACTTAAGAGCACAGCTTTGCCTTTGGGCCTTTTGTTGCAACCCCTGGCGCCTCTCCAAGCTGGTGAGCTGGAAATTCCCGTCCTGGACTTTGGCGACTCGGGACCGCCTCGTTGCCACAGATGCCGTGCCTATATCAACCCTTTCATGATGTTCCGCTCCGGCGGCAACAAGTTTGTCTGCAACCTGTGCAACTACGCCAACGATACCCCTGTCGAATACTTTTGTGCCACCAGCCCTCAAGGCGTACGTGTTGACCGCGACCAGAGACCAGAACTCACAAGAGGAACGGTGGAGTTTGTTGTCCCCAAGGAGTACTGGACGAGGGAGCCCGTCGGCTTGCGCTACGTATTTGTCATCGACGTTACCCAGGAATCTTTCAACAAGGGCTTTTTGGAATCCTTCTGCGATGGTATCCTGCGCGCCCTTTATGCCCCTGAAGACGACGAGGAGAAGGATGAAAATGGTGAAATCAAGAGGAGGATACCATTGGGCGCCAAGGTCGGTTTCGTCACATACGACAAGGAGGTTCACTTCTACAATGTCAGCCCGGCCCTGGAGCAGGCGCAAATGATGATTATGCCGGATATCGAGGATCCGTTCGTTCCGCTCAGTGAAGGGTTATTTGTGGATCCCTACGAATCCAAGGCAGTCATCACTTCGCTCCTGACCCGGCTGCCGCAAATGTTTTCCAACATCAAGAATCCTGAGCCTGCATTGCTTTCGACGTTGAACTCGGTCGTTGCTGCTCTGGAGAAGACTGGTGGCAAGATCTTCTGCTCGCTCGCTGCTCTTCCTACCTGGGGCCCTGGCAGACTGTTCATGAGGGACGACGGCAAGCACCCTGGTGGGGAGCCAGACAAGAAACTATTCAGCACCGAGCACCCTGCTTGGAGGAAAATTGGTGAAAAACTGGTGTCGATTGGTGCCGGTGTGGACTTTTTCATGGCAGCTCCTAGTGGTGGCTACCTTGATATTGCCACTGTTGGTGAGTATCTGAACTGTCTGAATGCTTCCCCAAAGGATCTCAATTGCTAACTGGTCTAGGCTACGTTTCTGCTACTACTGGTGGCGAGACGTTCTATTACCCCAACTTCATCGCTCCTAGGGACAACACCAAGCTTTCTTTGGAAATCAAGCATGCGGTGACTCGCGAGACAGGGTACCAGGCTCTTATGAAGGTCCGGTGCTCCAACGGTCTGCAAGTTTCTGGCTACCACGGCAACTTCATTCAGCATACTTTCGGAGCTGACCTAGAGATTGGTGTCATCGACTCTGACAAGGCCTTGGGTGTCACCTTTGGTTACGATGGCAAGCTTGACTCCAAGCTCGATGCCCACTTCCAAGCAGCACTCCTCTACACAACAGCTTCCGGGCAGCGGAGAGTCAGGTGTATCAACGTCGTCGCCGGTGTTAGTGAGCAGGCTAGGGACAGCATCAAGTTCATCGACCAAGACGCTGTCTACGCCATTCTTGCCAAGGAGGCATCTACTAAGCTCGCGACGACCTCGAGCACGCTCAAGGATATCCGTCTCAGCCTTACCGAGAGGACAATTGATGTTCTTGCCAACTACCGCAAGAATTTCCTGGCCCAGGCCCACCCGCCAGGTCAACTGGTTATGCCCGAGCGTCTCAAGGAATTCGCCATGTACATGCTGGGCATGCTCAAGTGCCGCGCTTTCAAGGGCGGCAACGAAACATCTGACCGCCGCGTGCACGAAATGCGCATGATCCGCTCCATGGGCGCGCTGGAACTCTCGCTGTACCTCTACCCCCGCATGATCCCCATTCACAACCTCCAGCCCGAGGACGGCTTCCCCGACCCGACGACCGGCCACCTCAAGATGCCACCCTCGATCCGCGCTTCCTTCTCCCGCGTGGAGCCAGGCGGTGTCTACATCCTCGACAACGGACAGCAGTGCCTGGTGTGGTTCCACGCTCAGACCTCGCCGAACCTCATCGAGGATCTGTTTGGCGAGGGCAAGAACGATCTCAAGGGTCTGGACGCGTACACTAGCACGCTTCCCGTCCTGCAGACGCACCTCAACGCCCAAGTGCGCAACATTCTCGAGTTCCTCAAGAGCCTGCGCGGGTCCAAGGGCTTGACGCTGCAGCTGGCCAGGCAAGGGATCGACGGGGCCGAGTACGAGTTTGCCAGGATGCTGGTGGAGGACAGGAACAATGAAGCACAGAGCTACGTCGATTGGCTGGTGCATATCCACCGGGGTGTACAGTTGGAGGTGAGTAAAGGACAGCGGCTGAAGTGATTGATTCTTTTTGAGGGGAAAATTTTGCATGTAACAAAGGCTGATCAAAATGTTTTGCATTTTTTAAAGTTGACCGGCCAGAGGAAACGGGAAGACAAGGATACGGATGGTAGCAGTGCGCTATCCAGCTTTACGGGGTTGAGGTCTTCGTATTGGTAAGCGAGCAAGCAAGCATGAGAAAAGGGGGAGAGCGGGTTGGCATTTCGAAAGAGGCATAAGGAAAAGAGGCATGAGCGGAAGGAAGAAGTTTAGATACCAAAGCCAAAAATGGGATGTATAACACGTATGTTTCTGTTACTGTTACGAAGTACTTGATTTGATGTTTGCATTTTTTGCACTGTATCGGATGCTTGCTCTATTGTTGTTGGGAAGGCATCGCTTCGGAACCGAGCCTCAACACACTTTTCATCCCTTGGAATGAACTCAGGGATGGAATGGATGGATGGATGGGACAATTCTTGGCTGGCTCTGGACAAATTCCCAGGGACCTGGTAGGCGGTTTTCTCTTGGTGGTCTGGGCGCCAAAAGCAAACATTTTTGTCGGACGGGAAGGTCGTCAGTGTGATACCGAAATCTCACGACACAACGGACTTGATATTCGTCTGAAAGGTGAAAGACATGTCCGCTCATACTCGCTCGGTACCTACCTTACCTTTTGACGCAACTACCTAGCAGAGAGATGGCGAGGCAGAGAGCACTTCAATTTGAATGCCTACCAAAGGTACTTGAAGTTGATGTATAAAGTTACGTTACCGGCTTACAACTGTGCCTGCCCACAATCAGGGAAACCGACGGACGACATCAGCTTCCGTGTTTGTCTCTTTGGCCAGGGAGGTAAGCGGATGAAAATGTATATCGAGGTATGTATTCAGTGCCAGGGGGAAAGACGGAAAGGGGGAAATGTGACAGGTCAAATATCATATTCTTTTCGTCGTTGAGAACTCTCAGCAAACACAGGAGCAGAAACGGCATTAATTGGCAGAGTATTATTATTATTCGTCACTTTTTTCCCATCTTTTTTGTTGGAGAAACCACCGAGGTACCGTATAACAGCGTGGGGTAGTAAAACAGATGTTGAGGGCGGCTTAAGGAGGAGGAGGGGGGAGGGGGAGGAAAAGCAATGCCGAGGTTTTCCATGCGGTATGCGGTTTTTGTGTAACATACTCATTGGCACACGTGCATACTTGGGAGTAGATAGATATGTGGGAGGGGATGGCGGCGACGGTATTTCCCGTTCCTTGATCAAGCATTTGTAGGGGAGGTACTTGCGGGAAGATGGTGATCCATGGTTGGGTGGGCAAGTAGAGAGAGAGAGAGAGAGAGAGAAAGGGAAGAGGGCTATGGGTTGCATACGAACCAGTGTGTGTGTCTGTTTGCTTCCCTTTTTTTCTGTGGAAAAAAAAAGGTGTGTTTCTGATGGAGTTGCGGATAGAGGACGGGATATAGAAAAGTTTGTGTCGAGTTGGGGAGCGGATGAGGGCATTCGCAAGGTTCTGGAATCAATATTGCTTGCTGTTTGCTTCTTTTCCCGCCCACCACTCAGCTTGTTGATTCGAATGTATCTTGAGGTATACCGGATGAGGAGGAGGCTATGGTCCATCCCTGGTTGTCTGGGCATTATTGGTTTCTCCATTACCAGGTATTGTCAGTTTGTTCTGATGTAGTTAGTCCCCATGGCGTAACAGTTCCCGACCTGCTTTCTTCTTTTTGACCTCAAGTCATTCCCGTCTAATATCCAGACAGAAGTTTCTCGTATCGTACAAAAACTGTTACCTGTCAGTATAGAGAACAGCAAAAAGAAAAGAGAGTGAGACATGGCCCTTTCCTTCACAGTACCCACCATCGCGCATTACGGCCATATTTCATTTTCGTACATAGGCCTTTGGCACATGACAGAATTGCCCATTTTGGTTTCTTCACCCTGCTTGTAGGTTTTCCTCCACCGCCTTTTTCCCATGCGCGGGAAGTGAGACGGGAATCTGATACATTATCGATCTATCGATATTCGCATCATTTGCATAGGCCGACTTCCAGTAAGTCGTGGGATATTCTGTGGTGTCTCAGATTATCTCGTGATCCCGTCTTGTGTACGATCTGTGGCACTCAATCTCACACAAGAAAAATCCCACAGCCATACTACCTTCCTCTTGCTGTTTTGATCTTCGCTCTGCTGCGTATGTTGTCGTGGTACACGATTAGTAACACGGCTACCAACACCTTGTGGGTAGGACGTGGTAATGGTACGTACCTTGCATGCAGCAGCTGTGTGGGACCAAGCCTTGAATCCTTGCTCGCCGCATTGCATATATGTATGCGAATATGTGTGATGGGTCTATATGTATGCACCCATCCATCGTCACCTGTGGCCATGTTCTATGCTTCTTGGTAGCTGCGCATGAACAACGATACCGTAAGCCAATCTGAATGAAGGGGGCATGGATATGGGTGGGTGCATGGTGGACGATTATCCCATAACTTGATCCTGTCGAGCACCAATTTGCGGGTATACCAGGAGAGTTATTGATCTGTCGAGAATGCAACCAGGCGGTAAGCATGTTTTGTACCCCCATCTCCCTCCCGGTGCCTCCAACGTCCTCTTCGACTCCAATCCCACATTGGATCAGTGGACAAGCTGCACAGATTAGCGGATAGCACAATGCAATATACAAGCACATAATCGCAAGACTATACGTACCTTATCTCGCACAAAGTTCACTGCCCGCCGGATCTGTGTCATCCCATCCTAAATCTCCTCTTGTACTTCATATTCTCCCGCCACACACCTCGACTCGGGCATCGGCTGATCCGCGGTGTCCGGTGCGTCATCCTCGTACGAGAACGCATGCAGTGCCCTTCAGCTCCCGACGGAGGTTAACCTACTTGCCCCGATATACCCAAGACCGAGTCCCCGGAAAGGTGAGGAGAGGCACTGTAACCACGAACCGTACCGCGCCGAACTATACCATTTCCTGGTTCATCCCTCATCAACTTCCAGCCAGACGTAGACCACACTAGTTGCGTGATCAGCGTACATACTTCTATCAGGTGCCATCAGGGAGGGTGTGCTCTGTGTTATGCATTTGGCCAATAGAGAAAGCATGCAACTATTTAGGGATACGGATTGGGATATTGACGAAGTGATTGCCAAGCTAAGCTTAGAACAAATGAACATGGAAAGAAGGAAAATCACTCACTCGTGATGCGATATCCGTGTTGACCGGTCCTCAGCCATATGCGCAGTGACTGCATACCTGTCCCCGAAACCAGAAAGGGCCATCACTCGCAAACCCCATACCCCCACCATGAGCTGTCTCCTGTCAAAGCAAGGGACAATGACACATGGGCAGCCTTCCATAAGGAGCCGCCTGCAGCATATTTTCGCCTAGGCATTCCCAGCCTGGCTGCAACCTTTGAGGTTGAAAGTTCTCGATATTCGCTCATGATTGGTTGTGCTGTCAGCCTCCTTGCAGACCATAGCTCAACCCCCATGTCAGATAAATTCTTGTGACAGCCAGTGGCAGGACTTCGATGTCGTGACCAACTGCATTCCCATCAAATCGGCACGGAGGTTCCGGTGGGGGTTTTCGTCACAGGCCGGAACTCCCAGGTGACCGGGCCGTAACACATGATCAGGGTTCCGGTGTAAGTGTCATCAACGCTTCAAGAAGACGAATTTCTAAAGCGGCTGTCAGGGTCAACAAACTTGTATCACAGATTTGGTTGCTCAGCTGAACTGCCTATGCGGGAGACGGTGCTCGGTTAGACGGGATGGAGAGATTATTCGTAGCCAAAAAAACACAAAAAAAAAAAAACCACTGTTATTAAAATTTGTAGCACATCACACCTAAACCAACGCCAAAACAGGCTCTGCTGCCAATCCAGCATGCGTACAAGGAGTGAAGAAGAAACCAAGAAGGACCCGAGAGCAAGATCCCTGGGAGGCATGACACCGAACTCCAAACAAATGTGTGATGTTCACCCAATGCATGCCGGCATGGTCCGCAACAATTTTTAGTCCGGGGAAGAAAGCATTTGGGGAAAGAAAGTTGGCTATGCCAATAGATTATTGAGTCCATATCGCGCATCCGGCTGGCCCAGAACTCGTTGAATTTCGCGGTTGTCGAAAACATGAAGAAATATCTGATAGTCGGTCGGCAGATTGCTCGCCGTTGTTGACGAGCTCGAACTGCTCTTTGTCTTAGACTTGCTCGAAGAGCCGCTGCCCGATGAACCACTCTTGGACTTCTTGGCAATGTCGTCGAGGATCAGCTGTGAAGTGTTTTGGCTGGGATCCTCGAATGCAAACACCACGCATCGGATCCGGCCACGGAGATCAGGATCGTATAGCAGTACCTCCCGCCACAGTTCGGCAAGCTCTTGAGGTGGGTTACGACAGCCGTTGCCAAGACCAAAATCCCCGATGACCACAGTCTCATACCGATACCAGGCACAGATACGGAGAGCACCTCGAAGCTTGTCTCGGACCATCTCCCGTTCATCGGAAAATGAATACTTGGTGCCATTCTGCGTCAATTTGGGCCAGCGTGGAGGCGGAACGGACACAACGGGAATGGAATGCCATTGCTCGAGAGGGAGCTTTTCGTACTTGTCGTGTGGACCCCGAAAAACAACTGCATAAAGTTAGAAACAAATTAGAAGCATAAATTGGTGACATAGAGACAATGGAAGTTACTTGCCAACACTCGGCGACAAGATACCAGAGCAGATAGGAATGGGATAGTGGTCGGCTTGTGCAGAGCCCTGGGCTGGAGTTGCAAGGGTTGCTGCGAGCGTGCTTCGCCGACAGAAGCGTTCCTCATAGCCTACTGCACCGGTTTCCCAATCTCCTCCCGGCCGTCTATCGTTGGCTGCGCAGATAAAAGCGATTGGTGTGGAATACCGAGCTTGCCACTCGATAGTGGTATCCACAGGGTCGCCATGGAACACGCCTGTTGCCCTTTGTTAGAGTGGTTCATTGTATTATAACGGATGACTCGGCGAAGGGTACTCACAGAAATGGGGCGGGTTGATGTCAGCAGGTCTATCTGAAAATATGAGAGATGCAAGAGGCTGGTGGCAGATGTATGAGTAGGTCGGCCATCGGGATTTGTGCTCCTGCTTGATCAGGGGTATGTAATACTTCTTGGTCTCCGAAGCAACCTCTGAAGGCTTGGGCTTCCCGGACTTGGAGCTTGAAGAAGGCATTGTGTGGTGTCGGTGAAGTTCAAGAGATATGTATGCAGTACGGAGGAATTGGGGAATCCGTTGAGTACCCAAAAAAAGCAAGGGAGATAGGGTCAGGTCTCGAATTTGTATGTCCCGAGCTTGCTATCGCTGGAGAAAAGATGGCAAGACCAGAAACGGGTTGGGTGGGATTCTAACGATTCTTATACGCAACTCACGTCCCATAGTCTTCAAGTGAGATAAAAGAGATAGATAGGTCTCGGGTATCTTTTTTTTAAAAAAAAAAGCAAACATAGGAAGCGAACTCACAAGACAGCACACTGTCGCAGTTCAGACTCGATATTCCGGTGTAACAAGTCTGTATGAAACATCAAAGACAGAAATTCTTCAGTGTATTGTTGAGTATGGTGAATATAGCGAGGCCAGTGGCCTCACTGTAGTCGGCCTTTGTCGAAAATGTTTAGCCCGTCAACCAAACATCGCCCCGGCACCGACACACCGCAACTGCTGCTCAAGCTCGCGGATGCCGGGACATCCTGACCAAGGACAAACGTGGATTTGTGAAGCAGTCGACGCAGGATATGCTGCAGTTCTCCGAGACCCAGGGAATTGCAGTTGCTGTTGTGCTTCGTGAAGTGCGCCATCTCTGAGTCTGAGTCAATCTGGTATTCCGCAACCTCTTGGAACCAGAGACATGGGTCCGTCTCCTGCCCCGCGCCGTGTGTGTGCTCATGCTGCTGCCCATGTCCACCATCCACCAAATCGAGTCCAGCCGGGGGGGGGGGGGGGTTCATTATGATGGATCTCTCCTCTCTGTTCCGTTTGGAGGAAGATATTGCTTGGCATTAGCGACGAGTGACCTCGTACATACATACATACTTACCGATCAATTGACCCGCATACTTGTTTTGGGCTGTCTGCCTACTCCCTGGCCAGGGCTTCAAACTTCCCGTCATCGTGTCCGAAGTGAACCCCAGACAGCCGCTGAAACCGACAGTAAGCTCCTCGAGTTGCCGTTACAGTCAAGACCAATGAGGGCAAGACATGGAAACCAAGCCAGGCCACGCTGTTCTGCGTCCTTCTCTCGATCCAACGAAGCCACTAGCCCTTGAGGATCTCTGAGCAGTACAGGATCGACGCCGGGCCGCGTGGGTCAGTGAGGGGTGGTCAGCGGGAAGCAGTTTAGTGGAGTGTGTCAATGGGCCAGCACTGGCGGTGATCTCGAACGTGAGGTAGCGTAGATGTTTGCCATTCACTGCCCCCTAGCCGGTAAGACTGGGTATGGCCGTGTGGTGAGTGGGTGGAGAGGTGGGAGAAAAAGACAATAAAAACTGCACGTTTGGGTGTTTCGGCGACAGAGCGGGGCAGGGATCGTCGTCGAGGAAGCACTCATGGTGGGTATCGTCGGAGAAGCTGGAGTGAGCAGGGGGGAATTGAATGGTACACACCTGCATTTTCGACAATGTTTCTATCTGATGCAGCCCGAACTCTGGGCTACGAATAAGAAGAATAGAAAGCCGAGCAGGAATCCCCCCAAACCCAAAAGATACCTACCTACCCATCGAGCAGTTACGGACGGAAACCCCCGCCCCGGCGCCCATCATACCAATTGGGGCAAATCATATTTTTTGAACTTTTGAAGCACCTTCCCGCTTTGTACTGATTTATTGACTTGTTCATGTGGAGGCAGTCCAGGCAGAGCACGTAATCATTTCCCAAATCAAGTGCCAACTGAAAAAAAGAAAGAAAGAAGAAAGCTCGGAAGGGGCGAGCGCGCAAAGGACAAACTCTCGCTTTTTCCGCTCCTTTTGATGTGTATGTGTATATGCGTATTCAAACGTAAGACGGTTCAATGCTGCTGAAATAACAAGGAGACGGGAAGGGAACCGAGGAACGAACGGAAAGCCTTCCAGCCAATCGCGGCAACTGTCAGTTTCCAGAACGGCAAGTACGCAACGGAAGAACAAAGTTCCATTGATCACCTTCCCAGGGGCCGGGGTCCCAGTTTCCATTCTTGACAGGTGCGCCAAGAAAGCTACTGGGCTAGGAACCGCTAGGAACGGGAGAGCTAACCACTGACACTGAGGCTAAGTGTTATTAGTTTAGCTGAAAAAGCTGCCAGCCCCAGTGGCTCCAGTTTCCGCCTGCAGGTGCTGACCACCTCAGTCCCCAGCCAGCTTATCGTATTCGTAATACTCAGCGGGCTGGGGCTCCATCGGAAATGTTGGAAATTTCCACCGGGCAGCGATACCCAGCATACGAATGCCTACGGTGACTTTCCCTTTGTTATGTACTTCTGTACATCATCCCATCTGACGGAACTTGAAGGGTTGCACATCGGACTGAAGTGTGATTGGCTCAATTGATTGCAGAAGGGTATCAAACTCCATCTGCAGCTGACCTACACAGGACGGGGTGTTGTCCAGGTTAGATCCAAAAAAACAAACAAAAAAAAGAGAAGAAATAAATACCGCCAGAAAGACAAACTTCACCTCGACGCCTCTCGTTTGAACAATGCGGCCCGCCGTCTTGGGGCGCGCTCTCCGGCCGTCAAGTCGAGTTGTCTCGCGTCTCTCGTCATCTGCCTCATCTCCGAGCCGGGTCTGCCGCCGTTGCGTCTCTGGTCAAGCGGTCGCAGAACCAAAAGCCGTCGCAAATTCAAAAATCAACCGTCCCATCTCGGAGCTCCTCCAATGGAAACCCACCGAACAAGTTGATGATGTTGTTGTCAACGGCTTTGTCCGGTCTGTTCGGGGAATGAAGGCACATCGCTTTGTCTCTCTGGGTGACGGCTCCTCGCTGGTTCCCTTGCAGGCCGTCGTCCAAACAGATCAAGCTGAAGGGTGGGAGCAATCATTTTTTCAACACGCCTGTCTCGGTTATCCAACTTTGCTGATTCCGGTTTCTGCAGCCTAACGGTCGGCGCGGCTGTTCGACTCACCGGCTCCTGGGTGACTTCTCCTGGTGCCGCACAAAGCCACGAGTTGCATGTCAAGGAAGTCAGGGTCTTGGGTCCGTCGGACGCCAGCGTACGTCGATGTTCCTTGCTCGCGCCCTCCTGTGAATGGGGAGGGGACGGTTTGCCAGAACCATGTGCTGATTCCTCGAGCCTTTAGACATTTCCCATTCAGAAGAAGTATCAGACGCCAGAGTACCTTCGTACGATGCCACACTTGCGGCCGAGAACCCCTCTAAATGCGGTACTGCTGAGATTACGCTCCGAGGCCATCGCTTCCTTGACTCAATTTTTCGCCGGTCGGTCATTTGTGCAGACGCACCCGCCCATCATCACATCATCTGATTGTGAAGGGGCCGGGGAGGTCTTCACCGTGACCCCAGCCAACGACACAGTCTCTCAGCAGGATGCCAAAGACTCATTTTTCAAGTCCAAGAAGTATCTTACCGTGTCGACTCAGCTTCACCTCGAAGCACTCGCTCAATCCGTTGGCAATGTCTGGACTCTATCACCCGTGTTTCGTGCTGAGCAGAGCGATACCTCTCGACATCTCAGTGAATTCTATATGCTCGAAGCAGAAATGAGCTTTGTGGATGACATGGCTCCCGTCATGGACCTTGCAGAGGACATGCTGCGGCACATGGCCACCAATCTTTACAAGTCGGCAACTGTCCAGGAGCTGCTTTCGCGTTCTCAACACATCGGTTCGGATTTGGCACCAGCCGATGAGGTTTCCCGGCGCTGGGAGGGTCTCATGCAGCAGGATTGGCCTCGGATGACTTATACCGAAGCCATCAAATTACTTGGACAGCACGCAGACCGGTTTGTGCACCAACCAACCTGGGGTGCAGGATTACAATCCGAGCATGAAAAGTATCTTGCCGAGATTGTTGGAGAGGGTCGAAGGCCGGTTTTCATCACCAACTATCCCAGGGATATCAAGGCTTTCTACATGCGCCCGACCCAGGTCCCTGGTTCTGTTCCGGAGAACACGTCACAGGCCACTGTCGATTGCTTCGACTTGCTGGTCCCTGAACTCTGTGAGATCGCGGGTGGATCGATGCGTGAAAGTCGTCTCGAACCTCTGCTTGAGGTGATGACTCGTCAGGGTATCATCAAGTCTCCGGCAGATGCAGCCTCGGGAAATGCTTCTGGAAGCGGTCTTGACTGGTACGTCGACCTTCGGCGATGGGGATGCCCCCCGCACGGTGGTTTCGGGGTCGGCTTCGATCGACTCCTCAGTTATCTATCAGGCGTTCAAACGGTTCGAGACATCGTCTCATTTCCACGTTGGTATGGACGATGCGACTGTTAAATGGCATGACCGTTCAGAAACACAAATTGCCATGTTTTTTCCTTCCAAGTGGCGTCCTCGTGCGACTTAATGTCCTATGCTAGTCATGGTTAGCCTGCCCTGGACAACCACGAGATCCCTCTGTGCAACTGGTAATTGCTGTGTCTTCAACAGATGGCTCATCCTGATGTCCAACCACCGGGCGCGATTTTGGTTTTGCGACAACTTCCACGAGATCCAAATGAACTGGTGGATCGTACGGGCCAAAAAGTTCCTCTGTCAGATCTCGCAGCGCACACCACTGTCGGTTCGCTCGTGCGACAGCGCCCACCTTACGGCCTTAGATATCTATGCTAGAAGCAGCGAAGCGGCCCCTTCCAAACCTTGGATCGCCTATCCGGCCGGGTGCATGCAGCACTTCATGCGAGGCCATTGAATTTCGCGGCCTGAACAACATGTTATGAGATACCCAACTCAATCCATCATTCATATTCCAACCATGTCCCGTTTTATTTTCAAGACATTTCCCCTCAGGGGTCTTGGACCTCGATCCTTTCCAAGATGAGCATATGGGTCTTGTGAGTCTTCAGCTAAACGGCGAGCAGCGTTCATTTTGCATGGCGGTCTCGGGCACGAAAGGGCGGTCAAGATATTTCTGTTGGCCGCCTTTCAAACATGTCCAATCGTCTTCATGTTGGTCTCGGTCACGGCTTCTATCTGTCTCTATTTGTTATTGCTGTCAAGGGGAACTTGCTAGGTCAGGCTGTTCAAGAAACCGATTCTCGCTTGGACCCTGATACAATCGCCGATGCTGTTCGGTCCCGACCTCGACTTAGGAATTCGTCGCCATCAAGCACCTGACGCTGCGGACTAGTTAGCATCGCCATTTTTTATGCTTTCGATGACGAGGATGGCCCCATCGACGAACCGTGAAAGTTCTTTTCAGCCACCGATCTCATTTGGTCCTCTTTCAGAGGTTGGTCATGCTCGTCGGTCCGTACATGACAGCATGGCGCGGTCAGAGCGAGTTGAGCCTTCATCTGTCAAAACCTCTGAAGTGATCAAGTGAAAACAGGTCTGCTACAGATGGTAGGATAATGTCCAGTGTCAACCAAAACACTTGGTTTCATTTGAGGTCCCTTTTGCTGCCACGTGGATGCGGCTCAACAGGGCTGTACATGCTGAACCCAGGATGACAAGTGTTAGACTTGTGGTATTCAGGCACATCTGAAACCGTGGCTTCAGTGAATGATTCAATTCGAACTTCATTCTGACCGTTACAGTCCTGAGGACTGGTTTCCTGCGCGCTCTCCGGATTGGTCAAGAGGCTAGTAACTATCATTGTCTGTCTTCTACATAATATTGGAACAACCGACGTCCCACATGCAGTGCCAGCTCACATATGGGTTTCGCGAAACTCAATCTCTCAATATGGCTTTCGACCGTCAAACTGTCATTCATTTAATGAGCAAGTTTCAGACTTGATATGAACAAGGGCGCCGCGTTGAGAGGTGCACGTGGGGTCAAATTCCTCTCCGATCTGAGTTCGTCACCATTCTTCTATTTCTCCTGATCACTGCCTCATCCCGAGATATCTCCTGCCCCTAACAAGCGTAAATTGAGTTTTGCAGATATGGATGGAGCGAGCCGATTACCATAACGGTAATTCTCATTTCTGTGTTTGTAGTTTGACACCCTCGGAATGAAGTCTATCATTTATCTGTCAATTTTCCTCGGGGGGTATTAGTCACAAAGGGTCGGCTTTCATCTTTCAAGTGGCATCTTGTCACGTAAGAATAACATTTGTTTCAAGGCACTGTTTTCTTTCGCCCAGGCTAAAAAGCCCAAGACACTTGGAGTGTTTTGTTCCCCAACGGCATAGATTAATTCCACATGGGAAACTCCCCATTTCAATCTAGAGAGTCGGCTCGGTTAGCGGGTTGGATGGTTGACTTTTGTAAACGCGGGAACGAAGCCCCATCGCGATCCCACTCGCGAACAACCTCACCCAGGCCGAAGGAACCTTTTTTACGTGTGGCGTTTCTCGTTTATGTCTTGGCTTTTCTGTGCCGTGTGTGATGCTGTTTTCTTGTCTTGTCCCCTTTTTGCCGGTGTCCGGGCTCGGGATGATTTATTGTATCCTCTTGGCTCAGGAGACTTTTTCTTGGGGGGGTTTCTTAACTTTCGATTTGTGTTGTAAGAAGAAACTTGGCTTTGCGGGTTGATATTGAGGTTTAGATGGCCTGGGACGGGTGGTGGGGGACAAGGTCAAACAGGAATCAGCTGACTTTTTTTTGTCTTGGAAATATATCTCGGCTTTTTATGAAATGAACATATCGTTATGTGTGAGTGAGGACTTTTTTCTTTTGTTTTGCGCAGACTTCGATTGCCGAGATGGGCAGTGGTGGTGGTCAGCAAAGACGGCAGATGGAGACTTGATCTTTAAATGATAACGTCCCGTCTGACAGATGAAGGAAAGGGGTTTTCTGCCGAGGTGTTCTTCCGGGTTTCTCGATGACAGACAAAGTCGGAGTGCCGAGATCATGGCATGGCCGGTGTAAACCCGGTCCCGTGTCCCTCCTTTTCCGTCTGCCACCACGCTGATATGAAATCTATATAGTCCGGAAGTCAAATGGGAAGGCGACGGTATTAATGGGGTTGCAGGTAGAGTACACGTAGGCATTATGACCTCGTGGGCACGTACTATGGAAGTTGAATTTTATGCCTATCTATCCGTTGTTCCATCCCATGACGACGACGGACGGAAACGATGTGACAATGCTCGCTGCAGCCACACTTTATTTTTATTTTTTATTTTTTTTACTAGCGAGAGCGAGAGCCGATGGCACATTCCATCAATGTTCGAATGAACCTAGCTATGGAGTAAGTTGAGCACTTTTTCGAAGTTTTCCCCCTTGGCCGAATGCCACCCAGAGAACATCTTTTACTCGCCATGTACTAGTAAACCTATACCACTCACTTGACTTGCGATGCGATTGGAGTCAGATCTTTAGACCGCAACACTTTGCCCCGAGATAATCTATTCATGATCAGATATCTGTTTTGGTGCCAAGGTAGAATGATGATGAGGGTTAGTCAAGATAGAGTTGGCCAAGCTTTCCATCGGATCGTGTCTATGTCTTTATTTCTCTTGGTTTTCTTCATCCCGCGGGCGTCCAGTACATAGCCATATACCCATACAGATATAGTATGGGTTGCAGTATGCCGAATCTTATCCGCTCGCAATCGTCAATTGTTTGCAGTGACTTTGCTTCTCAAAATCGAATCACGTTCGACCGCTGTATACGGCTGTGTGTCTGATGCCGGCCTTTTTCTCCCTCTCCCTGATCAGTTAGATAGATGGAACTTAACGGGGCGGCAATAACTGTCGTCAGTAAGAATGTCAAGCTTTCTGTCTACCATGCGCCAGAAACTATCTACCGACAGGCCGCTGCAACACTAGACGGCTCGCTGTTTCTCCTCTCTTCCTCTCTCTCTCTCTCTCTCTCTCTCTCTCTCTGCGTGTTGATCACTTTCCCCGTTGAGAAAGCCCTCAGACTCGGATCACGACGAATGTGATGAGCTGGGGGTGGGTTGTTATGTAACTTTCTTTGATGAAATACAGATCGGTATTAGTTGAATCTATGGGTGGTTTCCATATCAGGCCGAGGATACGATTCTAGCTCGAGATAGATACACTACAAGTATGTCAGTAGAGACTGTTTATATTGGTCATTAAGATGAAAGCGATATAGTACCTAGCTGCAACGAGCGTGGTTTGTCACTGTACTTTTGCCTCATAGCACTTTAAACATTCCAGGCACCAAGCAACTCAAGATCTCATTCACCCTACCAGATACCACTCCATGACCAACCGCCAAGCTCCGAATACCCTCCACGTGCACCGTAGGTCAAACTAGCGGACAGCCGGTGAGGTAAGAGTTTGGGTGTGGACGTGAGGTCAATTCAACCTCTTTCTTGGCAACATCATTACCAAGCAGGGACCTAGATTCCTATATCGTGTGTCAAGCAAATAAGAATCTGGGACCAAGCACTGGGCACTATCTGGGGGGGGGGGGCTTTCTTTCCCAGGCGAACGGGTTCTGCAAGCCGCCCCCGCCCCCCGGTACAAGACACGCGGTTGAAGGAGGGTCGGCAGAGAGATACATAGATAAAAGTCACCCCATTCTGGGCTTGGCAAGGAACTTGGCTCAATTTATATTTCATATTCTTGGCTGTCTTTAAGCACTGCAGATAGGTACTATAGACAACCTTTTTCTGGGAGGTGGGATAGTGATAATTGTCTTCAGTGTCATTGCTGATATCGAGTTGACAGCTTCCCAGAGAGAAGCAGACTAGAAACCACGAGCAGACCAAGCCGAACTCCCATTTACACTCTTATGAGTGGAGTGTGGCGAGGGAAAGAGTTGCAAAAAGTCTTTGCATCTTTTTTTTCTTTCGGTTTCGTTTTCTCGTTGGCAGCGTTACACAGAAGGAACAACGAGGGTTTGAAGCCCTCTTGAGAAACTGGAAACATATAATTACATGCCAAGGATCCGATCCGATTTTGCCGACTTACCGTCCATTTTGCTGTGCTGCTGATCACCTTGTGATCGATCCGTCCGGCGACGGACATGATTCGTTTAGTGGTTGGCTGTCTTGCTGTCGTTGGAAGCATGTCATGTCGCTGTCGAGGTTGTTGGCGTTGGTTTAGTAATCTATTAATTATACATGAATGTTTAGCAGCAACCGTGCGCGCGCGCGCGGCATGGAAGGGGGGAAAGAATCATTTCATGTCCGCAAGTTATTCCCGTCAAACCGCCGGCCAGGGGGAGAGCATTGGGGATCTGTTCGTACCGATTTGGGCACCACCCACTCCCGGCCGAGAGGTCCGACGGGGAAATGCTTCTTTTTCGTTTTACTGCAACTGTTTGGTAGCATGATATGTGGTGCTAGGTATCCTTCCAGCGGTTGGAGGACGCGTCAGCATTGTAAAGCACCGCCAACTGCTTAGAGGACTACCTTGCGAGAGCGAACGAGGCTCGTTAGTTCCAAACAAGATAGGTAACAACAATGGCAATGGCACTCGCATTTGTGTCACCCTCTGGGGGGAGATTATTACCATAACGGGCCCTTCTGTCCATGTGAGGTTACTTTTTTTCGGTACCTCGTAGACGTTAGTAACGTTGGCTCGAAGGGCTTTTTCAAGGCCTTCCGATCATCCATCTCTTCTACCACTCTCTTATTATGTTTGGTGACTCGAGTCATGAGCTTCCTGGTGGCCGGCACACTTGTTCCGTTCGTGCTGTCATTATGTAAAGGCTGGGTCACCGTCCCGTCCTTGCAGTCCCCTATCAAAACGCTTGTGTAGCCTCGGTGATTCGAGTGCCCGATTAAATTACGCACTAAAGGTCCTCGAATTAAGCTTAAGCGGCGCTAGGGCCTCGCGGGGGATCTCATCTTGGTTTTGAAAGGCTGATTGGGGGCCAGAGAGTGGAGAAGAAGACGTTTGGTCGGCTCTTCCCACATATCGGGGACTGATGATACCGTCAGATAGGTTGTTGTGCTGATCCTCACTCTTCCCACTTTGTGAAAGCTGGACCAGACGCATGTATGAGCACGGCGCGAACGGCAAGGGATGAAGAACAATGCAGTAAGGTTACTTACTGTATTGTACGCACTCGCACTGCGTATCATTGATTACCTGGTACCATAGAATGTACGGGTCTTGGTCCAATGGGGCTAATTGGTAGCATCTGCTTGCCCCAGACCGATGTACAAGACCGAGCCTTCGGAAATCATTCGCGGTCTTATGTGTTCAAGGCACAAACTGTCTGTCTGGAAGCCTTACTTTGTTTAGCGACCGCCCGAGAGAAGTGATCGCTCAGCTTGCCTGTCCGGAAGTTGGACAGATCATTGTTGCTAAGAAGCGCCTCGACACAGGCTTAATGCTTATCCAGTCGAAACCTGCAAACTGTATCTGGAATGAAAGCGCGCTGAAAGTCCGCTAAAGCTGCCTCAAGTATTTGGGGCACGTCATGATTGCCTGATTTCGCCCGGACGGTTGTTCCAAGCCACACCGAGCTCTCCGTCATGACTATGCTTCCACAACATTGGCGTTGGTGTTGGCGCCTGTGCAGTTACCCGCGAGCTGGTGTCCTCTTCTAGATCCAATAAGTTGATCGCATCGTTTAGACCAGCGTACATGTGCGTCTCACTCGCATCGACTATCTCGCCGTGGCCCCGATGGATGTATGTACACGGTGTCAGATAAGCGATCCAGTTGCCCAGACTTGGTAACCTGTGTTGGTAAGCCCAGCCAAGTTTTTGGCGAGGTGCGATATCGAATGGCAATCTGCAACTATCGCAAGAAGGATGACGGTATATTGACGAGGTGGACGGCTTGGGGATTGGCTGTGTCGCTTCGGAGTTGAGATGCATCCATCCCGGCGTTAAGTTGGGTGTGTGTTGTCACAGCGATCCAACCTTGTGACCCCATCCTCACCCAAGAGCGTAATAAAGGGAAAAGATATGCAGGCCACTGCCGAGAACGATCGGTTTTCTCCTTTTGGGTTGTTCAGTGTGCCCTGCGCATCTCATCCCTCGCTCTTTCGAGGTCAGACGTGCTGATGAGTCTTTTACCAGTATGCACTCGGTAAGACTGACCAAGATTCCACGAAACAATAGCTTTGTGCAACCCAGTAATCTTGCTGTCTGTCATTTCCTCAAAGGGGAAAGGGGGTGTGTCACCCGCTGCAGCTTTGTCGAGGAAGGATATTCTTTACGTCCGAAGCCCACACGTGTGTTTCCTACCGTCCTGGTGATGCGTGCACGCCGTTATCCCAACTTCCTGCCGGCGCCCAACTTTGTACCACACTGGTTCGCACTCAGACGCCGGTAAATGTCAAGCGAACTGCTTGATCGATCCGACCTGACCTGTGCAACGCGTCAACCAGCGTAGTGCGACGCGGCTCAGGATGCCTCGCGAAGATGGTCTGGGTCCGCGAAGGAAGAAAGTCTCCTTCTTTTGTAGTCTCTTGAGTGCAGGTTACTGGGGATTTTCCAGTTCTGACATTGAACGTGGGGACCTCGAGGCCCGTCCCGCAGAGGTATTTTTGGTCTGGCTTCTGCTGCGTTTACATATTTAACCTTAAACAGACGACAGCTTCCCCTCACCCAGTCTGCGAGTGTGGTGTCCATGCAACAGTACGTACATCAAATGGAGGCCGCCGCGGAGCTTGGAAGAGAGGACAAAAGTTGTCAGAAACCCGAAATTTCCTGTATTTCGGTCAGTCGATCACTGGTGGAATTTGTAAACGATAACCTCTCATTGGATCCCAACATGCCGGGTTCTTCCCGACTGGGGGCCATTGTAATTTTTACCAGCTCAGCCCCCACCCAACCCAGGTCACCTGTACGACTCTCATCGAATTCCGAGACTCGGGGAGTTCTGGCACGTTGTTGACATGACTTCAATGAAATGGATGCGTTGATGCTGCTCAAAGTTGAGCGTTGCGTGATAAATCCGACGCTCGCGTGGACAAACTCGGTGGTAATTAATCGAAATCGGTTGGTGTGTTTTTCGATGCCACCACGGTGACACAATTCTGGTCTCGGTCAGGCCTTGGTGGTGTGGGTCGGAGGGATCAGAACGCTTAAAATCATGCTTAACTAAACAAGAGCCTTGGCTCTCAACCAGTGACTGTCAGAGGCATCTCTCACACCTATCAGCCCCAAGAGCGTCAAAAAGTGTAATTATGTCACCGTTACCGCATGAACTTACGCCTCTTTGTCCGTGTGAAATACACTATCACTTCGTTTATTGGGGATGAGAAAATGGCTGGTGATCACTGATTTCAATACGAATAGACCGGCTAGAATCATGATTAGATAGAGAGTGTCAGCCACACCTTCCTGTTCAACGCCTTTTTCCACAGATCGTAACACCAGAAACGCCAAGTGCGCATGTTGCCAAGCCTCCAAATTGCACAACAACTTCTTGAGGAACAAATTCCACTCTGCCCCCAAAAAGCAGAACAGCGAATCAAGGAGCAGCTTCTGATTTAGATCCCTCCGATCTTACACAAAATCAACAACCCTCTTATCTCCTCATTGGGTGGTGGCGATGTTCTGTACCACACTCCGCAGTACGGACATCCCAACATCTGTAAAAGTCTGCATAATACAATGCGAGAGTCATTTCCAAGATGCCACGAGGTGTGAGCTCTTGGTTGTGCACTTTTTGCAGTGTTTTCCGTGGGGAGGTGGATAACCAGGACCTCAGACCTCGTGGATGCCCATAACGTTTGAACCAAACGCGAGGGTGTGCTGAGCCAAAGAAACGAGGGGCCTTGGTCGGCTACATTGCTTGCCCGGAAAGATACAGGACGCCGCGACCAACCAAGTCCGGACCGGAACAGGCTCAACCACAAGAATCCACCGAATCGGCATGGTGCGGCGGTTCGGGTTCGCAGTTGTGTCAACCCGCACATTCTTTAGAAACATCCCCCCTCTCTCGGGCTTACGCCGCCCTGTCAGGGCTGACGAGGGGGGGGAGCACAAGGCCCTTGATCAAGCTTCACTTGTTGGTCACACCGTTTTCATTTCGCGAGCTAGAAAACGCACCTCGGTTCACAGTTCACCAGGCTTCAACCACGACGATGACCTCCACCATCTCGGACTTCCTCCATCGCCATGGGATGCGAACATTTAGACATACCTGGTCTAGGCCGGGTCCGTCATCCGTATGTCCTATCAAATGTCAGAGCCAACAAACCAGAACTCCGTCCCTCGTCGCCCGCAGGAATGTTCCTTCGGAATTGGCATTTTGCTCGATGCCTGGGGCATTTTCTTTGTCACACAAGCCACATCCCAATTCCACCAAGGAGCCGGTTAAGGTTTTAGCCTCTACTCGGTACGGGCATTCATCGCGAATTTGGTGATCCTGCTGACTTCAAGGACTGCTTTGTGGCGTAATGCCAAGATGCGAGGATCTTTTTGAGCTCTTTTTTTTTTTTTTTTTTTTGAGCAAATACCTTTCCTGGAATATGGTAACACGGCACGTTCACCATACGACGCCCACCTTCTTGAACTTCCGAGCGGGAGGCACAGCTCAACCTTAAAACGCCCCCCCTTCTCTCCGCAACTTCTATACTGCCCTGTGCTGGTGTTACACAAGAGGTTGGCCGGCCTTACTGACCGACCTTGTGCTCCTCGTACTCGTATTGGCTCCAGGCTTCCAACTGGGCTCTTACGGCTTACAGAACGAAACGCCATACACCACGCCGCCGGACGGCGAAGGTGTATTCAAATTTCAGACAGGAAAATGCTCGGCGGTTGAATTCCGCAATCATCTCCCCCGCACTCCAACCCGATGGAACAGGGCCGGACCCTTCTCACGAACAATGACGAACTCCGATCTGGGTTCGCATCTCGGGACACGAATACGGTTTTACTGGGGACGCTAGTGGAGAAGGATCTGACTAAGGCGCCAACTGCACATGCTGCACAGGAAGCAACGGCACCTCAATCCCGGGTGGCCTGCTGTTTTGTGCCCATTATGCACCGGTTCCCGTCGTTGGTGGTTTGGTTGGTGCAGAAAAGGAGTGACTGTGACGGTGACAGTTGGACACGAGCGTACAGTAGGTATCTAGGTCTGTACTGTACTCGTATGCACGCCCTACACAGCAGTACCGCCCGTGTGTGTGTGTGTGTGTGTGTGTGTGTGTCATGCGCCAACACATATGCGGTTATCACTTATTATCTTTCTTGCCTGCAGGAGAGACAAGAAAAGCAGGCCCAATGTATCGGTACCTCGCAGCAAGCCACACTCCAAGTTTAAAGTATGCCGAGCTTTAGCCAAGGCCATCACGGCACATCCCAAGACTGAGATAACGACAGGGATCCCAGTGTAATGTGGGGGCGCCGGGGACATCTGAGTTTCCGGTTTGTAAGCAACATGGGCAGGCTTGTGTTTCTTTTACACATACGACACTGCGTATAGGGTAATAAAGCGCAAAGAAATTCCATAAAGTGGCATCTCGGGTAAGACTTTTTTCTTGAGCCCTGATTCAGTTGACGTATCGTGTACATAAGTGAGCTTCTTCTGACAGATGTGGACTGATATCGGATTCGGATTCACGGGGTCTTGTCCGTGAGCTTATTCCGAGCCCGGCCTGCCAAGTTTGCACCTCCTTGCGCTGAGGTCGCAACATCGACTTGGCACCTGGCCAGAGGCAAAAAAGTGCGCTTCTCGTGGTCCATCGCATGGAGCCAAGGCTGGTTGTGGGAAAAGACCCAAGCAATGCCAATGCGCGCTAGCAAAGCGCCGTCAAATAAGCTTGAAATCCTATTCAAACGATTTCCATCTGGCTGCAGGGGTCCCGGTTTCTTTTCTCCTTCTCTGGCCCTTTTTATTTTTTATTTCCATTTTTTTCCCCCTCTCATGTGGAGACTTATCCCCTTGTGTCATTTTGGTAGACCCCTCTGTTTCTTCGATCCATTGCCCATACAAGGCATAGCCGGAGGCGCAAACACAACCAACCGCTCAACGCTCTCGCCAATATCCACCAGATTCAGGTAGACTGGAAGAGCCATCCGTATCTCTCCTTTCATGCGAGGTCATCATCCGTCTTCCACATGAGCGCTCGAAAAAGTTTCCTGATGAATACGCGATACTGTCAAGCTTCTTACTGTCCGAGTTATATCAGCCATCTCACGCTTGCAAATACATACGTACAGTAATTCGGAGGGATGTGTCAGTGCCTATCCGTAAGGGGGCATGTAAGAAGCGCAATACCCGATCCCGGACCGGTTCTGCTATCTTCCTCTTACCTGCCGGGCTACGCTGTCACCATGAACGGAGTTTCTGGATGAGGATACACATCAGCATCGGAGGGGCCCAGGGTCACGATGACCTCTTCATACGATGGGTGCTGATGGAAGGTTGGCGGGACGGCGGACGGGGAACGTTACAGAACCAGAAATACAACCCCAAACCGAATTGGGCAGGTAATAACTCCGAAGCTTGTCAGTCGGGAAGATGGAAGGGCCAGAGAACAGGCGGAAAATCCTCTGTGGAACCACACACCACCCAGCACACAACAAGGGAGAAAAGCAAAGACCTTTTTTATTTTTCCATCTTCCAATATTTCATCAGCCAACTAAACACCACCACCACCAACAGCCACAGCTGCATCAGCACCAGCCAGTTGTCCGAGCTGGGTACGAATCGGGGTCCGCAAGACTGGCTCATTATGCGACGACGTATTAGGTAACTTTCCCCACGAGGAATTTTTCTTCAACAGAAGGGGTTAACAATACGCAACCTGATACGAAGGGGGTATGTATCTACATAAACCATGATGAGGCTCAACTGCCAATATGGACCGACCAAATAGGCACCCCGTAAAAAGACCTGCCACATCACAAATGTCCATGGCCTCACAACCAACAGGCAGGTGAGAATCTAACCACCAACAGCAACTCGGATCTGGAACTTTGGAGAAACAAGTTATCCAACCCGGAACTAAACCTCATGTCTTTCTATGCCTGCCTTACGGACGACCCAAGGGGAGCAAGAGAGCTTTTGTTGATAACTTTGATAAGCTTACGACACGCAGTCATTGATTCTCCCCAGTGGAGATTGTATTAGCGTACACTAAGTACGCGATAAACGGATGACTTTGGTAATTCTTGGTCATGTTTTTGCCATGCCATGTGTTCTTGGCTCTTGCCTGCTCCGCTTGCTTGGCTGCCTTGAGCTTTCTTGGCTTTGTGGAGAGAAAGTGGAGGGGGTGTGTGTATATAAGGGAATATGTACAATTCACAAAAACAAACGGATGGACGGACGAAGACCAAAAGCACGAGAAAGGGAACTCCTCTTCCTTCGTTCCATCGTATCAATAAAATGCCTTCCCTACTAGTTGCCTGACCACCTTCCTCAATTGTTCTCCAGAAGCAATGTTATCAGGACCAGATGTGTGGGGTCTAGTTTCGGGAATTACAGAGTAGGTTTCGCACTTTGTGCACTTGGTAGTAGATGGACTGGACGGAATGAATTCCAGCGCACAAAAGAGGTTTCAAAGACTCCTGGAAAAACAGTTCAGAAGATCTTCTACCAAGCTCTCTATCGTCCCATTTCCCATTCATATTTACCGGGCGCATGTCTGTAATCCCCTTTCAAATGGGCTGATGGTCGGATGAACCTGAGGCGCACTTTGCTTTGGCTTGTTCGTTTCCAACGACCTTTACGCGGTGTGGGGCCGAGAAACCGCACCCAGAGCTTACAAGGATCACCAAGAGACTCGGCGTTGTAACAATTCTTTATTTTTTTATTTTTATTTTTTTGGTACCTAAACAGGTAAAAGCTCATCCGCCCTAAAAACCGCCCAACATACATCTTACGAACGCGCCGAAGCATCCTGACAGGGCAGGTCCCGGCGAGCGGAGAGGGGTCGGCTCGGCAGGCCTGGGCGGGCTTGGTTTTTTGGCAGAAAGAGAAGACACCAACAATTTGTTGCCCACACATTCCGAGACAGAAGTCCACTGAACCACCACCCCATGTGCCAGTGGACTGCATCGTCATCGACCTGCAGCCGATCCGCACCAGCCAGCCGCCAACCGCGGTCCCCTCGCGACCTTATTTTTTTCTCTTATTGTTCTGTTGTAATTTTTTTAATTTTTCATTCCATCTTTTTGTATTTTTCCCACCCCTGGCTACTGGCCCTTGCCTGCCTTGTCTTCTTTGGCTCCAAAAACTCCACTTCCACCCATTTTGACCCTGGTGACCAGTGACTTGCTCCAGGGAGTCCACTCCCAGATACGGATATAAGTCTAAACTTCCCGATACACCCGCCCGCTGGCGCACATCCTCAAACGCTCTTTTCTTGGTTTTGAGATTTTTGAGTTTCCCGACTGCACTTGAGCTACCGAGCGAGCTTCTTTTCTGCCTGTGACTCTCTACAAAACCACTGTCCTGTGTTATCCAGCATTCAGCATAATCGAGACACATCCACGAGTTGCTATCTCTTTGCGCTCATACATATCCGCCACTCCAAAGCCATCTCGATTTTGATTACCGAGAGCATCATTGTCCAAACAGAATACCTAGGTGGATATTCAGTATACCGTACCTGCAGAACAAGTACATTGTTCTCGAAGCCGAATTCCCGAAGACCGCAGACGCGAGACACGAACTTTCGACGACATACTCGCTGCTCACAGCCTTTCCTGCCATCGCATCACTGCCTTCGGACACTCAGGACGTTGTCACGCACGCAAGACGTTATCGTGCACATTTCGCTCACTTTTAGGGTACGTGGTCTTTTTAAGCTTTTTTTCAGCTCCGGCTGTCTTGCATCTTGCATCTTCCCCATCCATCCTTCTCTGTCGTTCGTTCAGTGGCGTTCAAGTTTCAAGCCTTGCACATGCATGACACACCACGCGGATGCGGGTATATACTCCTCTACTCGTGGTATCTTCCCCTTTTCTGTACGAGCCGGCCGGCGGCTGTTGAGCTAGGGGGTGCGCTACTGGCTTAAGGTCGGCGGCGAACGGTGGCCAGCAAAACAAGGCATTGTGGAGGATAACCAAGTTCTGGATCTCATCGGTGGCGGTTAGCTTGAAGTCAAGCTCTTACATGAGTATCACCAGGCACAGCCTTTCCCCCCTTCTCTTCCAACACACTCCCCTCCCCTCCCCTTACCCGACTGTTTTGAAAGTTCCAAGGCGGAAGTCCAAATCTGTATGTATGTATCATTGCATATATGCAGCCGAAGCTGTACTCCCTTTCCCATCAAGTGAATGTGGACGGGCCAGTTGGACAAGCATGGGGTTCTAAAACCGACCTTCCACACTTGATTTGTGTCAGGGGAAACAAAACACAAAGAGAAGCACGGTGAAGCGTTGGACTGGCTCCGCCATAGTCTGTGTTGTGGCCCTGCACGTCTCGTGAGCCTGACGTGGTTGCGGTCACAAATCAACACAGACCGCGTACACGGGCAAAGTCAAGGAGACCACGTTGGGGTTGGACATGGGAAACTGCATGCCACCCGAAGCAAGGCCCAAATTCGCTTCGATCAAGCTTCTGTCACCTGGAAACCAAAATTTTCGCCGCCTCCCCTTTCCACCCGTTGGAAAATCCCATATGGTAAATCCACACAAGGTTAAAACAACCTATCATCCGCTAAGCCCCTGAAGCCCACCAGGCTCTCCACCACAGCCCCCCCCCCCCCCCTTCTCGATGTCCACATTTTTCTTTCCCTGGCGCTGTCTCGGATAGCCCAAAACGGCGCAAGCCTTGCACGTCACTCGTTTAAAGTTGCCTCTCGCCCTACCCACGGAACTGTATATTGACATAAGCATATGTAAAGGTTCTCAACTTTGTGCCGAACTCAAAACCAGAAAATATCCACCACCCCATCAGATGACTTGGGTGGTGAACAGATAATCTTTTTTCGTTGTGGAGGGAAGGAGGAGAAAGGGCCATACTTTATACCTGACCTCTTGGTCACCATCCCACAAAGCTTTTAAACATTAACTCACTTACGAACGAATCGTCTCTGGGCCGAAAACAGAGCAATCAATCATGACGATGATGAATCCGATGGAAACCTACTATGGTGTGGTGAAGACACCAGCCGACGCCATCAAACTGTTCGAGGCATGCAGGCTAGGTATGCTCCCACGAGTGCAGAGAAGGCTTTCGGAAAAAGAGCGACAGCAGATTCGGTCAGGCTCAGTCTTTGTCTGGGATGAGAGGGAAGCTGGCATGCGAAGATGGACAGATGGCAAGTCGTGGAGCGCGAGCCGCGTGTCGGGCAGTTTTCTGACCTACAGGGAGATGGAGGGCAAGAGGGGGAACACCTTTGGTGCGAGCAGAAGAGGTGCCGGGAAGACCCCAGACTCGGGTAGAGGAAGTGACGATGACGTCCAGGACGACGATGGGCCGGATGGAATGGGGTACAGGTATAAGGCAGATGGTCTCATGAAGCAATCCTTCAGCATTACCACATCCCAAGCCCAGCATCTTCACCTGATCTCATACTACACGCGAAGCCAGCAAAACCTGCCTCAACCAACCACCGACCCTCAGCTCAGACATGTTGTGCCGCAGAAAGGCATGTACCCAGAGTCCAGCTTGAACGAACCATCAGCGCCCGCCCTTACGAGGTCACCATTACAGCAGTCACCCTACGCGTCACATCCACATTTGGTCATCCACCACCAAGTCTATCCTTCTCCTCATCACTATCAGCAGTCAGGGTACTGGCCACCTTCTCCAGGAACCACACCACCCTACGTTCAGCCTCCTTACAATGGCCCTCCTCACAATGGTCATCCCCATGCCGGGCATCCTTCTCCATATCCACAACATCACCATCTTCCTCCATTACCACCACCACCACCACAACAACAGCACCACTACCCTCCTGCTCCACAACACCCTTACCACGCTCCTCACCCCGGGCATCAAGCGTATGAGAGAGCACCTCCACCACTGCCGCCTCTGCAATCGCCTGCGCCACCACAACAATCACTTCCGCACCCCCAGCAGTACGCTCAGCACCCTCAGCATCCTCAGCACCCACATTTGTCGCCTGCGCCCAGGATAGCCCCCATCGGCTCCCCGCGGTCTCACCAGCTTCAAGCACAAGCGAGAGAAGCAATCGGTGGCTCGCAACATCCTGGGCCGCAGCTACCGCCTGTTCATCACCAGCCACAACCAGGACCTCAGCTAGCGCCGGTACAGCAACCACTTCACCCACTATCCACTCGGTCACCGACGCTTAGGGCCCTTTCGGTATCTCCATCTGCCGCATCCGATGGTAGAGACCGTGAACCCGTGAGCGCGAGCACAAAGCCTAGTTTGTCCGCGTTGCTTTCTGGTCCAGTCCCAACACCTCCCGGTTCATCGACCGAGCCAAATAGCGCGGGTGTATCTGCAGGAGGTAGCAACTCGGCCAACAGTTCTCCCAGAACTGCGCACGGAAATCAACAATTCCCGCTCCGCGAACTCCAGCCGGTTAAGGTCCCACGAGATGAGCAGATGGCGGCCAACAGCGAGAGTAAACGTGCACTCGGAGCACTTGACAGGAATATGAAGTTTTAGTAGCAGAAAGCGAAGGGTGTGCTGGTTGATGGATGCATGACTGTGATGCCATAGATACCCTATCTATCTGCTGAGTGGTGTTTGGGGTTTATTTTTATTTATTTTTTTCTTTTTTGCATTTACAGGAAGGGAAAGGGGAAACACACACGAATACCAGGTGCTCAGCGACAGCGACAGCAGTGGGGAAAAAGGTTTCAATGGGTGGGTTCAAATCACTGGGACAGGCAGGCTGGGCTGGTTTGGGAGTATACGGGATGATGATAACTATTCTGATACCTTTTCTTTTTTTGCTGGCTGCTGTATGTATGTGTTGAGTGCCAGCCAGCAAATTTGTGTGGAGGAGGAGACTTTTCTGTATATAGCGAGCAAAGAAGATGAAGAGAAAGATGAAAGTGTGTCAACAAAGGCCAGTTACCCACTTCAATGCGTGTGTTTGTGTGATGATTGTCTTGTTTTGTGTTGAAGAGAAGCAGGTAGATGCAAGCTTGCGCGGATTACAGGCCAACCGAGGCTTTTGATCCAGGTATGTATGGATGTGCATGCAGAAAAACCGTTGACTCAATCCATGGATAGGTATACAGCGTATCGGACCTGTTGAAGCTTGACTTTCTTCCAATTCTCTTGTTGCTTGCTTGATTGTGTTGCTGCTTCGTTGTAGTCTCCATTCAACCTTCATTAAGCAAGACTCTGTTGATCCATATCCATCCACATTAAGTAATTGATAAAAGATTCTGTAAGAGGTAGAGGTGAGGTGAGGTGAGGCATTGTGCTTCAATTGAAGCCGCCCAAAGAGTGTTGTTCATGTTCATTTCTGCGAGGTAAATTACGACTTGGTGGTATAGTTAGTTTCTTGGACTTTACAAGTCGAGAGATCAAGCGATCAAACACACAAACATGATTAATTGTCAAGCATCATCTTGTTAGCAAGATATCATGTGCATAACATTTCCATTTCATTTCAATCGTCCACCCCAAATATCCCAGTTTCCAGGATCCAGTAATTCAGTACACATACATGTCATTCCATCCAACATCTCATCACTTGTCCATATTACGAACCCTTCTCAAACATCTAACCACCATACCCAGTCAGTTGAACGCCATTTGCTCCAGTCGGTTGATAATGCGCAATAGAAACACCATATATGCCGCCCTTGCTCCCCACGCCTTGTATAAAAAGACAGAAGAAAAAAATCGGACATCATTACTGAGAAGCAGCACCCGGGCCCTGCGTAGCCTGCAGCCCCAACCTGAGGGCGTCCACCTCCCTCTGCAACCGCGTGAGGTCCGCTAGGATATCTACCCCCTCGCCACCACTACTAGCGGACTCCAATGTCGGTGCTGGCGTGCTTTGTCCCGGTGATGGTGATGGCTCTGCCACGACACCACCGCTGACTCCTGCAATAGAAGCATCGCTAACCTTCCTGATACTACTAGCTCCGCTTCCCGTCCCGCTTCCCCCGCGATTTCTGTGCTGCGGCACCGGCGGTGGCGGTTCTTTGTAGCTACTACTCCCCGTTCTTCTAGGAACTTGCCCCGGGTCTAGAGTCCCACTGGTTGGTCTTTTCACCCTGACCGAAGAATTTCTCGCCGGCGGGGGAGGTGGCGGTGACAGTTTCGAGTGCAAGTGGTTTATAGTGTTCAGATTCACGCCGCCCAAACCTTGGTTCTGCGCGTACTGTGCGCTGTTATTCGCAGCGTTGCTAATCACAGGCGTCAGGGTGCCCAGCCCGGCGCTGTTGATGGGAGTGTTGCTTTCTGATAACTGCGGAGGCGTGGCTGTGAGGTTGAGACCGAGGCTGCCGCCGCCACCACCTGATAAAGGGGAAGATATTGGATGGAACAAGTCACCAGTGGGAACTATGGGGTCGGATGAGATGTTCTTTTCGCTTCCGGGAGAGCCGATACTGCTGCTAAATGAACCGCCAGTCCGCTGCTGTGGCCTGCGCGGTGGAGGCGGTGCTGGCGCGTGAATGCTAACTCGCAGACTGGAAGATCGGGACCTGGTTGAGTCGAGCGAGGAGCGTCGTGTTGAAGGGTCGGGGTCGTCGGAGTGGGCTAAGCTGGTTGAGCCGGCTTTGCTTTCTGATCGTCCGTGAGGTTGTCTTCTTGGTGGAGGAGCGGGTTTTCCGGCTGGCCGCGCCGGAGTGATATTGGGAGCGGCTGCTGTGGTTGAATGAGAGGCATTGGGCGGAGTTGGCGGTCTCGGTGAGGAATAGGGTTGAACGATATTGAGACCTGGTTGAATAATGCTTGGCTCGGGGATCTTTCCGGCTGCTTCACGGTCAAATACATTTGACACCTCTTCTTCTGCCAATGGCCTGGATGGAGCTGGCGGCAGTGGCTTGTTAATGTCGGATGATGTAGGTGGCTTGGTTGATCTGGAGGGAGACACAAGGGGAGTAGTTATCCTCGGGCTTGTTCTTTCAAGACTATCTTTACCAGTTCCGTCGGTCTTCGCTTCTGGTTGGATAAGCTTTCCGTGGCGGGAACTTGGCGGAGGTGGTTTCTTCCGCAAGATGGTCGGAGCTGGCTGCAGGGTGGCAGCAGTCCGGGATCCAGTAATAAGCCGTTGCTGCTCGTCCTCCCCTTCCTGTTCCGAGATCTCGTGTGATGTGCGAGGGGTATCCTGCGTTTGAAGAGGTGCGTCAGATATTGACTGTCGCGAGATCGACGATGTCTCGGTTGATGTTGGCGTGGGTGCTATTTGATGCGCAATGCGCATCCCCTGAGACGGCCCCGAGCTCGCTTGCCCTGTTAAGAGCAGCCGCCTGAAGGCATCAACATCCAGTGAGCCTTTTGGTGTCCCAGTTTCCGAGCCTTGCGACAACTCCGAATCCCGCAATGCCTGTGGAAATGTATTCAAAGGTGGTCGTGTTGATGGCAACGGCTGTGCATTCTCCTGCCTTCCCAATTCTTCGGCAGAGCTCCTGGCTGATGTAAAGGGATCCAGCTGCTCATCGGTGTCTACACTACTGGTACTACTACTGTCGTCGTCATCATATCCATTATAGGCTACCGCGGGGTAGCGACGGGCAGCGGCTCCGGCAGATTCGGGGGAGGATGGCGGAGGTGACTGGACCCGAACTTTTTTCACGACCTTTGGTTTTTGGAAGCTCGTGGACGGCGGCGGTTGCGCCGGGCGGGGGACATCTCGTAGCTGGCTCCAGAACTGATCACCGGTGGGCAATACTCCAGGAGGAAAAGCGACGTCGGGGGTTCTGGCAGTCGTCGATATCGCTTCGCCATCGATATATGGAGGAACAACAGGAATGGAGCTGGAGGTATCGGCGGCAGGAGAAGCGGGTGCGGGGGCTACGGGAGCTTTGCGGCGAAACGGATTGTTCGAGCTAAAAGATGGCGGCTGGGCCATTGTCTGATGTTCTGATAAGGAAAACGCAAAAGCAACAGGAGGAAGAAAGAAGAAGAAAAGATCGAATGATTTCGCTGTTTTGGGGCTACACAGCTGGTAATTGCTTGGAGCCCATCGCCGACACCCAATGGGAGCGTTCCTCTTTGTCCGAAGAGCCCGCGAGCTCGGTTGGTTCCGTTCGAGGATTGCTCATCCAACTTGGAGATTTTCTTTCAGTTGTCCCGTCGCTCGTGGTCGGGATGATCGGCGATTGCGGGGTACGTGATTGCGCGATGAGCTCGTCCTTTACATATATAAATAAGAAGGATTACTGCTGTTTTTCTTTCAATTGCTCGCGTCAATTCGAGGTTGAAGGTCTGCAGCACAATAAACCAAGGGATCCGTAGTCGTGTTGCGTGTGTTAGGTGGTAGGTCAGGAACGTGATAGGTTTAGGCAGTGATACGTAGGAAGATCAGGTAGCTACGACGACACTTCCAAGATCTCCGGTCCAGGATCCAAGTTGGAATAATAAGCGGGACCCTGACAAGTGTGTTGTTTGGTTCAAAGCGGTAGAACTAGGCAGAACCACTCATTTTGTCCCCCTGCATCGCTCGCTCACCCTTCGATCCAGAAATATCCGACTGGCCAGTTTCAAGCTTTTCATCTGCTGAGGGGGGAGGACCAAAAGAAGCGGGACAACAAGCGCAGCCGCCTTGGTTCCAGGTTGCGTTGCCATGCTTGTTGATTGATTGCTGACGTGCGTTGGCTCGCTCCAATGCCCAGCTTTTTCCCACCTTGAGGGGTAAGATCTGTTTGATAAGCCCTGGGCCCTGAGCGATAAGCCTTTTCTGGTTTCTGCCCCGCTTTCATAGCTCTAGAAGTAGCCCATGCAATGCAAGGCATGCTTGTCTCTGCTGCGAGCTTTCGAACTAGTGCACGGACCATAATACGTGTAAGTGGACGTCGCAGCAGGCTCTTCAGCCGTGTCATAATTCAATTGCAAGAATGGGAGAAGCCGTGGAACACGATTGCTTTTTTCAGACAATCTGTACTCTCTTTTGACAAAATGGTCAAAAATAAAAAATAAAGCGCAACTAGATTCAAATAAACTCTGTTTTCTTCATTTCATAAGAAATAGGTATTATTTCAACAGTCTATAAAGCGATGAGCGGTGAGAAGACCTTGAACTGACTCCACGAACTGTGGGAGAAAGATGGAGCTGTGTGAAAACTCGAGGAAAAAGACTTTTCGGGGCGTCTGCCTGTTTTATTCTCTGACAAAAGTTTTTAGTCGCGGCACAATCACAATGGACTAGGAATCTATGGGCTATTGTTACCGATCAGACAGAGACAATGGTAAAAGAAGGGCACAATGCAATACCCCTGACTGCTTGGCCGACGGGTGGGAAAATGAGAATGGGGTCAACCGAGGGAAAAAATGTAAACAAGCCTCGACGCGCCAATCTCGCGTTGAGACTCACTGCGCCTTGTACTCTCGTCACAAATTCAAAACATTGCAAAAAGTAAAGGAATCCAAAACCAATTCATTGTCATTTGGTATATTACAATTGTGCCTCCTCCAGAGAACCATCAAACCCAATAATTTGAGGTCCTTTCCGTCTCCCATGCTCCGAACCAGCCACCTTTCGCCATGTCAACGCCGACAAAATTGCACCCTCCTTCCGCCCAGGTCTACCGTTGCGCGCGCTCCAGATCACTCCAAAATGTCGTGGTGGTGTCGATGATGTTTGATGAGAGGAATCATGATGATGTTGGTTGATAATGATGCCAAGATGAATGATGATGATAATGGTATAACCGCTGCAGAATGAAGTTTTGAGGATCCGGCGTCGTCAGTCTCTCCCCGTTTTCGGAATGAAAGCTGTGTACGGTCGGATTTGCGTGACAGATACAGGCGACGCCGCGAACGCGAGAGGGTGGGAGTATGCCAAAGCTGTCATCACAAAAAAACATATGCTTTCCGCAGGTATCCAAGAGCGGAACGAAAAAAGATACAGGTAGTTCCCAAAACAAGTGATCCCATCGCGCAATAGTGCCGACCGCGGCCGCTGTGCCCAAAGTTTGTCCCCGCCGAAAAAGCAAAATGATATCCAAAGTCTTTCCCCCCAAACGCCAAACGACAAAATAGAAAGGCCGTCATATCACAAGACCAAAATGAAAAGAGACGTCATGACAAAGAGAGAAAAAGGTGCAGGCAACTTTATGCCGATGCAGCCTCAGTCTTCTCTGCCGCTGCCGTCTTCTTGGGAGTCTTCTCCTTCTTGGGCGCAGCCGCCTTCTTGGGTGCGGCGGCCTTCTTAGGAGCAGCAGCAGCCTTGGCGACGCGGCCAGACTTGGTCTTGTTGATGACAGTGGACTTCTCAGCAGCGGCAGTCTCCTAGGCGAAAAATTGTTAGAGAGGGATCATGTGAGAGCAGCATGTCGAGTAGCATACCTTCTTAGGAGCAGCAGCCTTCTTAGCCTTGGGTGCAGCGGCCTTCTTCTCCTTAGGAGCGGCGGCAGCCTTCTTGGGAGCCGCCTCCTTCTTCTCCTTCTTCTCCTTGGGAGCGGCAGCCTTCTTCTCCTTGGGGGCAGCAGCCTTCTTAGGGGCGGCCTCCTTCTTCTCCTTCTTCTCCTTGGGGGCGGCCTTCTCCTTCTTCTTCTCCTTGGGAGCGGCGTCCTTCTTGGGGGCAGCAGGCTTGGGTTGCTTCTTAGCGAGCTTGGTGCCACCGGAGGGACCCTTGGGCTGCTCGAAGATACCCTTGTCGACACCAGACTTCAAGGCCTTGTTAAAGAGGGCGTCAAACATGGCATCCTGAGCCTTTATGTCAGGGTTGTTCTGCTTGACATATTTCTTGAGGGATTGACGGCTATTGAATGAATCAGTTACAATGTCCGCGATCGATTGTTGTAAGACCAAGTGAAAATGAAAGGCGGGCGTGGTTGGGATGGGCAGTGTGTGTACGGTCGCGTGTGCGGCAGACGCGACAGTGTGGATGTTTTTCGCTACGCGAGATGGTTGACCAAAAAAAAATGAGAAAATTTCTTACCTGGAGCCATTGCGATCCTTGAGCTGCATTGTGAAAAGCAGCGTCAGTATATATAAATAAAATCATTTACATCGCAAAAAGGGTTCAAAAGGCAGCAGTGGTGGGACATGAGATGAGAGCATCATGAGCCTCACTCCCATCCCACTTTTTGCCGACCGGGCGCAAACACATGATGCGCCGGAAGAAAGGGGCAGAAGTATTTACATTAATGATAGCATCAGTGATCATGTCCTGAAAGATGGTCAGTAAATTATATTCCACCTGCGAAGCCGATGTAATGGAGTCTCCTTACCTGGTAGGAGGGATGGTTGGGCTTTGCCTTGGGAGCAGCGGCACCCTCAGTCTTGGTGGTCTCGGTCTTCTTGGGAGGCATGGTGATGGTTTTTTGGTGTTGTTTGTTTAAACGATGAATTCGATTGCGACCAAAAAAGTGCGATGCTATTTAAAAATGGATTGAGCGGTTTGATTCAGAATCTTCAGATCGTAACTGCAAAATGGGATGGAGAGAAACCAGGAACGAAAAGGAGGGCGGGCAGTCGCGCTCGGGGGGATGACCGGGTGTTTATATACAAGAGCGGGGTTCTCGCGCTCCTCGCGAGTGATTGTGCTGATTCCGGTTGTGCCCTGAGACTCAGATGAGCAATGCAGGCCCCCATTTCCCATTTCCCGGGGCTAAACACCCAGCTTTGGTGGGTGGTATGGTCCGTGCTCCCCGCTAGAAGCCCTCTGGAGTTCCCAACCATGCTGCTCCCAGGCATGTCTTTGCTCCCAGAAATCTAGATCAGGTGGAACCACCCATTTTGGAAAGAGAAAAAAAAAAAAGAGAAGTCAGGTCAAGCGGCAGAGACAGGGCGGACCGGGGCAAGTCAGAAGTGAGGTGGCATGGCATCCTATCGTTGACAAGAAAGGTTCCGGGCAGGTCAGCCCAACGTGTGCGTGGCTACGTGATCTCGTCTCTCCTGAGCGCACATCTCTCACAGGTTGTCCCGTCGCAGTCTCGAGTCTTCATGGTGAAGCTGGATGGATGGCTGCCCAGTTTCTCGCCTCTCATTCATTATCATCATACCCATCATCACCACCATCACAATTGTAAACAGTTATCGACGACAATCATGAGGCTGGTGAAGTGAGTGTGCAAACCATTGCGGAGTATGCACCGTTGCACGCCAGAACCAATCATGCATCAATTCACTTCAACGTCCGGAGCATTGCGTCAGGCATGTGTCGTCGCCATCAGGATGGAGACGGGAGTGTCATCCATAATACCAGCAAGACTCATCAGACCCAGGAACCCTTCATGATGATCTACCGCTAGCAAGAATCGGGCCTGTCGGCCGTTGATATCAATCCAAGTCCGTCCTGAATTCGTCATGGAAGTGTCCCATTTCCTCCTCCTCACCCTGGTTCTCACGCACATATCCGTCCAGCCCGACACTCTGGTGAGTGAGGGGTTGAGAACGAGCACTGGGGGAATCCTGGGTCGAGTACCGGGCAGCGCAGGTGACATGCCGCCAGCACGAAAGGCAGAAAAAAGCGTGCCGCATTTCTTGGGTCTCTTCGATCACTTGCCGCCCCTTGCTGCGTCCCCCGTTGTTCAGCGCTTTTCCTCTTTGGGAGGGGATTTAAATCGGAAACAACAAAAAATCGCAGTTGTACCGTTTTTTCTGATTGGTCCGCCCAACGACATGGTATCCACTTTGTACCTCTCGTTGTCAATCATGCGCACCCCGCTACGTCGAAGGCAAGCTCTTCGAATCTCTGATCTCGAGTCTCCCAATCCCCCCCCCAATCCCCTTCGAATTGCTCGGCCTTCCTCTGCTCTTCTCGTTTCTCCTGCGAAGTCTCCCACACGTTGGCCGCTCCGGCAACAGATTGGCGTTCTTTGTGTCGTTTTTTATCCAGTTTTCGGCAAGGGAATCGTGGTCACCCGATCCGGAGTCGGCTTGTGTTTTCGGGGTCCCCAAGTTCGACTGAAGATTCTGTGTTCAGACGCGTTTTCGCAACTCCTCGCTCCATGTCATTCACCACCACACCCATCAGCGCATTCGACACAATTCCTCACCAACCCCTGCTTTGCAGTGTCAGACCGACTTTAATCGATCGGTCTGATGATAGTTTTGTTTTTGCCACATTGATCAGCAAACTATCGTGCACTTGAGCCAAGTTATTTGCTTATATAGCGAAAGTCACTGTTGATGGTCGGCGGGGTCAGCTCTCGCAATTGAAACTGATCTTGAAGCTATCCGCATTTCGACACATCAACCCTTTTGCCCTCTTCCACGCCTCGACCAGTTGCTTTTCTGGCGATTTAGAATTGATGAATGATGCCGAAGGGCATTGTTTTGATTTGTTGTCAATGTTGGGCTTCATTTTTTGGGGTTTCTGCAGCTAATTCAGGCACCGTTCTCCGTGGTCAGCGAAAAAGTGATGTCGTTGTCGATCTGCATGTTCAGCCAGCTCAACAACCTTGAGCGGATTGGTCAACACCAATACCTTATCCAAACATGAAACGCTACTTCTTTTTGCATGCTCTGGAGATTCACTTCCACATTTAGAGTTTTCTATTCAATTGGGAATAATCGCTGCGCTTTATTGCTGTACCTACATCACCACCCTATGATGCGGGTGCATGTGCATTTCTCACGAGACCCGGGGTTTGCTGGTGTTCCTGCGTCCAAGTCAACCATGCATGGCATGCCCCAATGTATGAACAGCAAACACCTGTATGTTCTAATACCAAAGCACTATTGCATTACTGAAGAAGGCAAGTTTATTGAGTGCGTTTTCCTCTGTTTAACCTACATATCGAACTTTGCGAAACCAGTTGGGTGTCGAAGATGTGCTTCGCGACCGAGTGGATTCATCTGTGCCACCTTCAACTTCCTCACTCCGACAACGGGACAGGCTCGCAACTTTTGAGTTGCCCTCTCACGAACAAGAACGTGAAAAATAGACATGGCCGATCGGAGGGTTATCCGAATTTATTATTATTATTATTATTATTATTATTACCATGTGGCAGTCATACTTCCGTGGTTAGGTTGTTCACACCGCTCGCACTTGTGCGTCAGCGAGGAAGTGACTCAACTTTTTCGAGGCGAGGCTATCGTGTCGCCGCTTTTTGAGTCACTCCATACAGGCTGGCGTTATTTTAGAAGAAATTGTTAGCAGCCTGTGGTACGGCAATTCATGAGGCTCCAGGCGTACCGGCCTGGGCACTTGATAAGCTTCATAGCATTCGCACAAAACGTTCACAGACATAACTTCTCCCATTTACCTAGTAGATGAGTTCGACTCACTCAACAAATTTCTATGGAGTTTAGGTTCGAAAGCGTAAGGCTGATCTCATGACTCTATCCACCAGATAAGCCTCATGATGCTTTTAGTGGTTCCCTAAAAACAGGAGCAGTCTTATTGGGAATGTTGACTCAACATGTTTGTGACTGTGTGGCCTCGGCGAACCAAAGAGAGATAAATAACCACCTACTCGGCACGACAGTGACTAAACCAGGCTTCTAACGGTGGAAGAAAAGAACTTGAAACATAGTGAACTCATCTTCATGAAATTCTCCATAAGACTCCCGTCACAGGTAGTAGAACTTGAGCTGTGCGGCGGTTGATGCCCAACCAACAATCACAACAAACATCATTTCAGTCAAAACACAAAACTTCATCTTAACACCACGGGTTTTACGGCGTCTTCTATTTGATTTCTCGATTCAAAAAAAGTCCTCCTCAGTAGATGCCGGGGCCTAGGCAAATTCTCGCATCTGTCTGGTGAAAATATCCCCAACCAACTGAAGCAGAAAGTCAACGCCGAACTAACTCAACGTTCAACCCAAACATAGACAGGATGTTGCACATAACAGAACTAATTTACCAGGTTTACCATTGGGATAATGTTGCTTTAAGGTTTTTGAGTTTCTTAGTCCAACCTCGCCCTTCTTTAAGCTTATCCGTATGTTATGAGGCGAAGGTCTAAATGGTGACACTTTGATAATGACTATTACCTTTAGCATAGGTAGAGAAACGTCTATTATAGAATATATACGTTCCGGAACAATAGTTTAATAAATTGATGATTCGTTATATTACCCAGTTGCTGTCTATCAAATTATAGAATTATTTAAATAATATGCCATCCAGACTGCAACGACCAGCATACTAATTAGATATGAGGAGACCGAATGAGAAGTGTCACGATCATCCAAAAGAATTTACATATTGTTGGTATGGCGCCGAATATTAGACAAAGACGGTTACTGGTTAGGCAAGATGGGAACGACGGGTTGTCTCTGTCATTAGTGCTTCCTTGAGTGTTATGCTTACTGAGCTCAATTTATGTATCATGATCACATTTCAGGTCAATCCAACCATATTCAGCATGTTTTGCCATCCTCTATTTGAACAAACCTTCTCACATATCCAGTGACCAAAGCAGCACTGTCCCGTTCCGCCGTATGTATCTAGGTCATGTCTGTACCACTCTGCCACCACATCTCTACTTCTTCATTTTTCCTTTTCTTTAGCCAAACAATACAAGAATGGTAATAGATCTGGTCTTCCCATATCAAAAGCAAAACCCAACGCCAACGCTATGGTATAACCCCCTTCCCCCCTGCCCTATCCTTCCTTCCTTTCCACAAAAAAGACCCTAGCTTTCCCCAAAAAAAATCTCACTACCCCTTCACACCACCACCCCCCAGCGGCTCCCGAATCCTCCCCGTAACAATCTCCCTCATCTGCGCCACCACCCTCGCATTCTTGCTCCTCTTCCCTTCCTTTCCAGTAATATACTCCTGGAACCACTTCTCCTCCTCCCTCAGCAGCGGCAGACTCACCAGTTCTTTGCCCCTCAACCCCACCGCCTGTGGGTGCTCCAGCACGCTCGCCACCAATTTTTCGAAAAGCAACTCCCTTGTCGCCTCCGGGTATCTTCGTGAGAAATACAGTCCCTCAGCTACACTCGTCCGTGCCAGCGCCCCAAAGAGCAGCTCCAGCGCTTCTGATGTCTTCAAAACAGGTTGGGTGGTGTGGTAGTACGCCAGTGCCAGGGAAAAGTCATCCTCGCCACCAGTGCTCTTAGAAACCTTGGAGGCGTGCCGGACTAGGACGGTGACAATATCATCGGCAAACTCGGACGGGAGGGAAGGATCGCAGAGGTGTTCTAGGGCGAATTTGTACTCGGCGCGGTCCATGTGCCACAGTCCTCTCATGAGGATCTGGTAGCTGCGCGGGAGGCCGAATTCTTCGGCCATGGACTCGGCGAGCTGGGAGAGACGGGAGCCGCGGACGTCGTCGTAGTCTAGGAGGATGTAGAAGAGCACGGAAAGCTTGGCGCTTTGGGTTGCTGCGGAGGGGGAAGAGACGATTTGCTGGTGCAGGGTGCGGAGGGCATTTTCGGAACGGGGTGGGTAGGGTTGTTTTCCTTTTTTTGGACAATGTCAGTGGGATGAAAGGGATGGGAGGGGAGGGGAGAGAAAAATATACCTTCGCTGATGCCGAGGGCGCGGAGGACGCGGTCGATGAAGAGGACGCCGTCAAAGCTCTTGCGGTAGGTTGCGATCTGCCGGACGCTGGCGTCGTCGTAGGGCATGGGCCCATCGGTGGGGAAGACGGCGGTGAAGTGGGAGATGTCCATTTTTATTGATTGATTCATTCGGGACTTTTGAGTTTCTTGTGAAAATTTGACCGTCCCCGAATGTCAATGTGGAAAGCTGTGGTGATAGAGGTCGATACACAGGTACCTCTGTAGTTGATGCCAAGCTTTTGATTATCCACCTGACTTAAAAGTCGCGAGACGGGAGAGGTCAGAGACCGTGCCTGACACCCGATAAGAGCTAGCGATAAGACGCGAAATCCCCTGACACGTGTGGCTTGACTGGCAGTTTGCACATGTGGCAGACGAGAAAGTGGAGGTGGCTGATATTTGTTTACAATCGAATGTCAACACACCGCTGCGGGGCAAGACAGCGACGAGTGGTGATCCAGAGAGCAAGCACAGCGCAGCATTTGTCGCTTTTCGCGAGGGTGCCGCTTTTTGTTGTAAATAACCCCCTCCGAAAAAAGCGACGACATTTTTGCTTCGCCCAGTGTATTTTGATCCGCTGGTCGTTGTTCATATATATTTTTTTTCTTCGTGAACTTTGCATAGCGATTATTCGTCGCTTTCTCTTTTTTTCTTTTCTTGTTTTTCGATACCAGAATAAAATCATGTCGACGCGACAGTCGCGCAGGATTGCGGCCACCCGGCGCCAAACGATCGTCGAGTCCTCCGATGAAGACGAACTAGCTAGCGCGTCGCCAAAAATCAAGGAAGAAGACGACGAAGAATTCACACCCGCCCCGGCAGCCGAAAAACGACGACAATCCCGGAGGAAAACCACCACCGAAGTTGCGACAGAGACACCCGTGAAACCCAAAGCCCGAGGACGGCCGCCCAAAAAGGGCCTTGCGCCCGCTGCTGCTGCTGCCGCCACCCCAGCGCCTACAGCACCCTCACCTACCCCCGCGCCGGTACTCGAGTCCGTCGAAACCGAGAATGGCTTTGACCCGGACCAGACAGCAACTTCTGTCGCGACTGCGACCACCTCAGCCTCAGTAGAAGACGACGATGTCCCAGTAAAGCGAAAACCAGCGCGAGGCCGGAAATCTGCTGCCGCGCCAAAGACAGTAGCCAAAACCCCAACACCCGCGCCGGAACAAATGGAACCACGCGCAGAGCCTTCACCAAAAGTCTCCGTGTCGCCGTCAACACAGCTGCTACGCGATGCGCCGCCACTGGCCGATATCACCTCAGCCGCCGTGAATACTCGCACCCCCAGCCAACAGCCGGAGGACAACACCATCATGGCGCCGCCCATCAAACCCATCAATACCATGGACACTGTTCTCGAAAAACCGATGGACATCATGCTCAAGTCGCGCACCATGAACAACATCCCCGTGATCGAGGACACCGGCCCCAAGGCGCGCACCGTCATCACCTATCTCATTCTCACCAACTTCAAGAGTTATGCCGGTAGACAAGAAGTCGGACCCTTCCATTCCTCTTTCTCCTCGGTAGTCGGGCCCAACGGTTCCGGCAAGTCCAACGTCATCGACTCGCTGCTCTTCGTGTTTGGTTTCAGGGCGAGCAAGATGAGACAGGGCAAGATCTCGGCGCTCATCCACAACTCGGCTCAATACCCTAACCTGGAGTACTGCGAGGTAGCTGTGCACTTCCGTGAGGTGATGGATCTGCCTGGTGGTGGCGCCGAGGTCATTCCAAATTCGGACTTGGTCATCTCGCGCAAGGCCTTCAAGAACAATTCCAGTCAGTACTACATCAACGGCAAGAGCTCCAACTTTACGACCGTCACCACCTTGCTGCGCGACCGCGGTGTGGATCTGGACCACAAGCGTTTCCTGATTCTACAGGGTGAAGTTGAATCAATCGCCCAGATGAAGCCCAAGGCCGCCAACGAGCACGATGATGGTTTGCTGGAGTATCTCGAGGACATCATCGGCACATCCAAGTACAAGGCGCCCATTGAAGAATCTGCAGCAGAAGTAGAGACGCTCAATGAAATCTGCGTGGAAAAGAGCGGGCGTGTGCAGCACGTGGAGAAGGAAAAACACAGCCTTGAGGACAAGAAGAACAAAGCTTTGGCATTTATTCGGGACGAAAATGAGCTCACGATGAAGCAGTCTGCACTCTACCAGCTCTACATCGGCGAACTCGACGACAACATCAACGTCACGCAGGAGGCCATTAGTCAAATGCAGGCTCAGCTTGACGCCGAGCTGGAAAAGCACCATGGCGGCGAGCAGATCATCAAACAGCTTGAGAAGGCTTACTCCCGGGGCAACAAGGAGTACGACGCCCAGGAGAAGCAGACGCAGGCTTTGGTCAAGGAAATGGCCAAGTTTGAACAAGAACGCGTCAAGTTTGAGGAAAGGGGCAAGTTCCTGGCGGACAAGCGCAAGAAGCTGGAGAAGACCATCACCAACGCTGAGAACTCTGCCGCCCAAGCCGACCAGACTATCGAAGAGTGCACGGAGGAAATCGAGAAGCGCACCAAGGAGATCGAGACGGCTGAGCAGTGGATCAAGGAGGAAGAGGCGGAACTCACCAAAATTCGCGACAGTCTCAAGGGCAAGACGCAGCACCTCTCGGATCAAATCGCCGCTAAGCAAAAGTCACTTGAGCCTTGGAAGGAAAAGATCAACCAGAAGCAGTCGGCCATCGCCGTTGCCGAAAGTGAAATGGCGATTCTCGAAGAGAAAGCCAAGGCCGGCGGTGTTGCGCTCGAGGAGATGCAAGCCAAGATTGCTGCCATTGAGGAGCTGCAGGAGGCCAAGGCTGAGGAGTTCAAGCAGTGCCAAGCCGAAAAAGACGCGTTGAAGAAGGAAGGGCGGCGCGTGGTTGCTGAGTTGGAGCAGCTTGCGCAGGAAGAGCCCAAGTTCCGTTCCAAGCTGTCCAACGCCCGGCAAAAGGCTGATGAGGCTCGGTCCAGCTTGTCGGCTACGCAGACGCAGGGTAAAGTTCTGGAAGCGCTTATGCGCATGAAGGAGTCTGGCCGTATTGATGGTTTCCACGGACGTTTGGGCAACCTGGGTACCATCGACAAGAAGTATGATGTAGCCATCTCCACAGCATGCGGTGCGCTCGACAATTTCGTCACAGACACAGTGGAGGCGGGCCAGCAGTGCATCGAGTACCTGCGCAAAACCAATCTGGGTCGCGGTAACTTCATCTGCTTGGATAAGCTGAGGTCCCGTGATATGGGGCCCATCAGGACACCTGAGGATGCGCCGAGATTGTTTGACCTGGTACAAGCCAAGGAAGACAAGTTCCGGCCAGCTTTCTACCACGCTCTCCAGGACACGCTCGTCGCGGATGATCTCGCCCAGGCGAACCGGATTGCCTACGGCGCCAAGAGATGGCGCGTGGTGACTTTGGCCGGTGAGCTCATCGACAAGTCCGGTACCATGTCCGGTGGTGGCACCACGGTCAAGAAGGGCCTGATGTCCTCCAAGCTGGTCGCCGATACCACCAAGGAACAGGTGGCCAAACTGGAGTCTGACCGGGATACCCTGGAACAAAGATTCCAGGAGTTCCAGGAGCATCAACGGGAACTCGAGGCCCGCATGCGGTCTCTCAAAGAGCAGATTCCCCAGCTCGATACCAAGATGCAAAAGATCAACCTCGAGGTGGAGAGTTCTTCAAGGAACCTGGCTGATGCCCAGCGCAGAATCCAGGAACTGAGCAAGGAGCACCAGCCATCGCAGACAGACGATAACCGACTCGCTGTCTTGCAAAAGGAGATTGCCAAGCTCAGGCGGGACATTGAGAAGCTCAATGGCGAGACTTCCAGTGTGGAAGATGAGATCAAGTCCCTGCAGGACAACATCATGCAGGTGGGTGGTGAGAAGCTCCGCGCCCAGCGCCAAAAGGTCGACAACTTGAAGGAGGAGATTGCCTCGCTGAATGAGGAGATGTCCAGCGCCGAGGTGCGCAAGGTCAAAGCCGAGAAACAAAAAGTCAAGCTGGAAAAGGACCACGCCAAGGCATCCAAGGAGCTGGAGGGATGTCTCCGGGATATGGAGAAGCTGGAGGAAGAAATTCAGAATCAGGGTGACAAAGCTGATGACCTCAAGACTGCGGTGGACGAGGCGAAGGAGGCGCTGGCGGCCAAGAAGCAGGAGCTGGCAGAGTTGAAGGCCGAGCTTGATGAGAAGACCGATGAGCTCAACGCCACGCGTGCTATCGAGATTGAAATGCGGAATAAGCTCGAGGAGAACCACAAGGTGCTGCAGGACAACCAGAATAAGCTCCGTCACTGGGAGCACAAGTTGTCGAAGCTGTCGCTGCAGAATATTGAGGACCTCGAAACAGGAGGTACCGGCCAGGCTCCTCCTGCTCCTGCCGCCGAGGCTGAACGCGAGTCTTCTCAGGAGACCGAAGGCGAGAGCCAAGTTGACGCAGACGGTGATGTCGACATGGATGACGCTGATGCTCAGCTTCAAGCTGAAGTCGAGGCCACCGCCAATGCCAGTGCGGATACTTCTGTTGTGGCAAACCAGACCTTCCGCGGGCCTGGCCGCTCGGCACCGCTTGAACTTCCTCGGTACACCAAAGACGAGCTCGCGGACATGAGCAAGAAGACTCTGGTAGGCGAGATTGCTGCCCTCGAGGAAAAGACGCAGAACGTCAACGTCGACCTCGGCGTTCTAGCCGAGTACCGCCGCCGCGTGGAAGAGCACGCTGCCCGCTCACAAGACCTGCAGTCCGCCGTCGCCGCTCGTGACGCCGCCAAGAAGCGCTGTGATGACCTCCGTCGCTTACGTCTGGAGGGCTTCATGGAGGGCTTCTCCACCATTTCTTTGCGGTTGAAAGAAATGTACCAGATGATCACCATGGGCGGCAATGCCGAGTTGGAATTGGTGGACTCGCTCGATCCGTTCTCGGAGGGTATTCTGTTCTCGGTCATGCCGCCCAAGAAGAGCTGGAAGAACATCTCTAATTTGTCCGGTGGTGAAAAGACGCTGTCGTCGCTAGCGCTGGTGTTTGCGCTGCACCACTACAAGCCTACGCCTTTGTATGTGATGGACGAGATTGATGCTGCGCTGGATTTCCGTAACGTATGTTTATTTATTTTACCGTTCTTCATCTTGATGCTGTGGAGAATACTGACGCGAGAAAAAAGGTATCGATTGTCGCAAACTACATCAAGGAACGCACGAAGAACGCCCAGTTCATCGTTATCTCACTCAGAAACAACATGTTCGAACTGGCGGCCCGGTTGGTGGGCGTGTACAAGGTCAACCACATGACCAAGAGCGTTACGATCGAGAATCGGGATTATGTCCATGGACGACCGGGCGTAGGAGGAGGAGGCGGTGGCCCGCAAGGACAGCAGCAAGGAGCAGCTGGACATGCGGCGACCGCCCAGCAAGCCAGCCTAAAAGAGTTTAGGGGCTTGAAGAAGGAGGAAGGCAAAGAGCCGGAACGGTCTGGGAGTTCGAGCAGTTCGAGTACGTTGGCTCATCGGCCTAGGTAAATGGTGAGCTGACTTGTGAGATTATTTGCTTTTTAGTGCGAGTTTGAATTTTTCTTCCCCGGCTGCATCGTGAGGTAAAGATGGTCCTCCTGGTTGGGTAGGGGGTGGGTTAGGTTGGTTGGATAGGTTTTTATGTATATGGATGGGAAGGGTGATGGCTCTTTCTCATTCTTGTGTCTGTTAGGAATGTCATGCTATGAAATGATGTATTTGCTGTTCGCAGGACTTGCTCAGACTGGGCGTTGGAGGTTTAGGTGATGTGTTGAAGTGTGTACGATATGGGATGAAACTTGAAAATGAGGGAGCTCGTGCTCCTGTTTTTGACAAGTATGATCTTGAGCACTGGGAATGTGCGAGGTCGGATAAATGTTACGCTCTTCAAGAGGCTCTTTTCGGGGTTCGGATTCTTCAATATCTGAGAAAACTACTTGGGGAGTTTGGTAATGGAGGGGTTATGTGCGCTCGCGAGGAGCCAAGTTTGATCTTTTTAATATTGCGAAGCAGGAGCAACTCTGAAAGTGGTCTGTGTCTTGGTCGTAAACCTTGTTGCCTGTCAAGAACTGGAGGAGCATCGTACGTAAGGTTTCAATTCACACAATCAAGTCAATGGAAGCAAACGGAAGTCTGAACTGGAGGCCCCTCGGCGTGTGGGTTACCCTTCCCTCATTCACTTACCTATATATACCTGCCTCCATCTTCTCCAGTAGCGATTTTTGATCAAGTTCTTCATCACCTCCAACATCACCATCTTTTCGCCCAGTCGCTACTGTGTTTTTCTTTTCAGAATCACAGTCAGTTTCCGGGTAGCTCTTCAAGATGTACCCTCGTATCTTGCTTTCTCTCGCTATCTTTCTGGGCGGTATCCTCTCCGTCCAGGGCCTCGCCATCAAGGCCCGTAATGCCTCGGCTACCCTCGAAGGCGGCTATTACGCTCACTGCCGTAAGTGCCTCCCGCTTCATATGATCCCTCCCGAGAGTCGCTAATCAAGAAAAAAAGTCTCCATCACCGTCGTCGAACACGGTGACTACAAAGGCTGGCTCTCGGGCGTGTGCGCCGACACCTATGGCTCGCGATACCATAACGTCCAGCTCAACCTCAACGACTGTCTGATGAACTTGAATGGCTTCATCAACTGGGGCGAAAAGTATGTACTCGCCCATTTTGTCCCTGGTAGTAGAAGTTCTTCCGAGATTCAGTAGCTGACTGGCGAGGAAACAGCGGCAACGCCATGAAGTCTTGCAACTGCAACAGCAAGAAAGGACAAACTCAGTTCATTAAGTGCGAATGCCCGAACGGTGCTCATGACATGTGGATCACCTCTGAGCTGGACTTGAGTATGTTTTTTCCTTTTGATCTCCAAGAAACGCCGAGATAAAGAGATGGGATATGCTAATCAACGATTGCGATAGACACGAATATCTATTACGATGGAGATACTCACACCATTGGGTGTTTCGGCCATGAAGGGGTAGAGGGTGCGTAGAGTAGAGTAGATATCTCCATGATAGTCGTGTTTTGGCCTTCTCCCATATGATGGGGATCTTTCCCAGGCTTCGGAGAATGGGATACATATGAGTAAGATGGCGTTTGCGATGAGGTGGATGGGTAGCTGAAATCACACGATCAATCTTACTCTTCTTTGGTATTCTGTAGAAGATGGGATGAGAACTTAGAAATTGTGGTCTTTCTAGCTGGTTCGTAGCGAATTGTTCTGCTTGACAACGGCAATCCCCACGTCGAGCCAACCCACCAACTTTCGATCCACCTCAATTCTTGTCCGTGGAACAATGACGGGGCCCTCCATTGGAACGAGAATTACCTATTCTGATAGCTCTGTATTATTCAACCTATCTTCCTCCCCCCCTTCCCGTCCTCTTGTTCTTAAACACCCCAGCTCTCCTACCCATCGCCATCACGAGTGGGAATAATTCATCAGTGTTAAGACGAGGTTGACTGAGATGGCTGGCTAATCGAAAGGGGAGCAGGGGCAACGCCTTTAACAATTGCAATTGCGGTCTTGTAACTGCCATTACTCACTTGATGATGTGTTCGTGTCCCAAGGGAGACGGTCATCATATCGTAAACAGCGTATTGGACTTGCGTATGTTTCTTTCCCTGACACATACAGAGAGCCTCAGGTCGTCTAACTAACACTACATATTTAGATCTCACCATCTCTTACGACCAAAACGCCCGTGTGATCGCCTGTTTGGGCAAGCCTGGTCGCTTTGTTGCCTAGATCGACACATCAGCGATTTTTTCACTACAAGGTCATCTGCCCAGGTAGTCAACTACCTTAGATATCTACATGAGGGAGGTATCTCAACGGTCATGGTATTGGGTTCATCGTATCTGCAGCATACGGCGTGGGCAGGTTCAATCCCAGAGAGGACTCTGCGGACATCTCTGGAACTAGTGGATATGCATAATAGCACAGTTTACTCTCCTGATATCAGTCATAGCACTGGGTCGTCGAATTCAAGATAAACAACACCTTTCGAGACAGTATGGACACAAGTCGAGGCTTTGTGTTTGCTGTTCCATCCTGGGAGCATGGAAGGAGAGAATGGATACGACAAAGCATGGTACCAGCTGACTGCAGTGATCTAGTTGACTGCTTTGTTACTGGCAGCTATTGGGAAGGATCAGTAGGTAGGTACTTTCCTTAGAGCAGCACCCATATGTCTGCGTTTGAAAGCTTGTCATCGTCACCGTTTGAGTTGGTGAGCTCCCCAAGAGTAGGTAGCATCTACCCGCAACAACTGTCAGTATTTTGGTTGTTTGCAAGCTACATCATCGCCACCGTTTGAGTCGGTGAGCTCTTCCATTTCTTGGTTCTACGTCAACAGTTCCTGGTTTCCAGTCCATTCCACTCGGCCAAACGAAAAGGCTCCAAGTTGAAGCAAATAGAACGAGCTCCTTCGGGGCCCACTCTCAAGGGGCTGCTTCTTGCTCACACTCACTTATATAAACACCCTTCTAGTCCTGGTAACCATTGCCTTTCTTTCCTCTTCCACTTCACCATCTTTGTGGCTAGTCGTTCTAGCAGCCCACCCCTAAACAAGACTCAGTTCCGACTGCTCATTGCAAACCAAGCAACACCAAACCTTACCATCACGATGCTCATCAAGATCATTCTCCTCTTTCTCTCCGGCAACCTTGCCTCCGTCCAAGGCCTTGCCATTCAGGCGCGCACACGTCCGGTGCCCTGAACGGCGGGTACAGGGACAACTACGATACGTTTCTCCCGTCACCAGTCTAGCCACTTAGCCTCCCTCGCAGTGTGGTATTCCACTCAAGGATCCTCTCTTGATAAAAAGAATACATACTAATCCGTCTACGTATAAGTATGAGTAGATATCGATGGCATAATCGCTACGGGTGCAAAGGCCGGCTGGTTCCAGGCTGCTTGTACCAAGGACCGTAAAACAGTTGTCCATCGCACCCAGCTCGATCTTAACCACTGCCTGGCGAACCAGAATGGCCAGCTCGTTTGGCAGAAGGAGTATGTTATTCTTTTCTAATTCCTTCTTTTTGTTCTCTCCCATCTGTCCCATCTCTCCATCTCCTCCCCTAGCCTCTTCTCCCCGGGTGACCGACTGACTTGGCTGACTGAAATAACAAAACAGTGGCCACGGCCTAGAGACTTGCAGCTACTGCGCCTGGTTGCCCTGGGGTGGTTATCAGCTCACATGCAAGTGCGCTGGGAGCCCAGACGGCAAATGGACCCATGTGAACCTGAGTACGTAATTACATCTTGTTCATCCGGACAACAGAATATGAGGCCAAGCTACTGATAGCCGCCCAAGTCATCGGCTGTTTCGGTATTCTTGGTATCCTTGGAAGTGGTCCATGAGATGGACTACATCCATCCATCCTCGTTCGCCATGTGGTCACGCTGCCCAGGAGAAGTCAAGGCATTAGGGTGGAGATGGCCACACTGGCTTTTGGAAGCGGAAGGATGGTTTGCGGCTAGATTGGAGTTTCTATGATAGTACCTGTCTACCCAGAAGCAATTCTTACTACCTATCAGACGGAATCTGTGTGAACCGGCCGTAAAGCAAAGGGAAAGAACTTGTTTTTGCCCCCACTTCCATGGTAGGCTTGCTCGTTTGCTCACCACCAATATGGATCATCCTCCTCCCTTACGCCCATCGCCCCAAAATTCCTTTCCTCTCTCAACATCCTGGTCACAAAGACATGGAACCAACCCCAACCGTCACCACAATGCTCATCAACACCGTACTCCTCTTTCTGCTTGGTAGCCTTGCCTCCGTTCAAGGCCTCGCCATTCAGACGCGCGATCACCCTGCGGGCGGTTACCGTGCTTACTGCAGTACGTGTCTTCCGTCACCCCTCTCTTTGCTATCCATTACTTACTAGCATCCATTAGGGTCCTCGGGCTTGCAGCACTACAGGGGCATCAAAGGAGCCTGGCTCGGAGCCAGCTGCAGCGATACCCCGACCGCGGGCGCCTGGCCTTGCCACGATGTCGCGATCGATCTAAACAAATGCATAGAGAATTCCAACGGGGTGCTCGGCTGGCACAAGGAGTACATATCTCCATTCTGGCTTTATGTTGTAGTGAACACCCGGGCTGACAAAACAGCGGTCGGTTTTCCGACTCTTGCTTGTGCGAGACCTGGTGGACCGACTGGTACACAACTCTCCATTGTAAATGTGTCGACTTCGGCACCTTGCAGGGGATCAATACCACCTTGTACTTGGGTATGTCTATTCTCTTCGTTCATTCAGAGACAGGATTTGAGCGCCGGAGAAACTAATGTATGTTTTAGACGAGGGAATCTACTACAACACAACAGCCCGTACTATCGGCTGTGGCGATTACCTTGGTGTCGTAGGAAGTCCGCTCCACCCGGAATGAACACGTTCATTTTCATTTACTGCGAAGAGTCCTGGCGTGCAGGCAAGGGAGCTGCTGGGATAAGAATGGAAATACTGCCGATTGAAAGGGAAGAAGTGGGTTAGGTCTATAGAGTTGACCTGGAGCAAACGGATGCGCTCGGTCTTCCGGATTTACTCTCAATGAATATCCAGTCCCTTCTAGATACTGCTCAGTAACTAGGTACTGCCTTTCTTTCCCTTTTACAACTAGGTAGTCACTCTTGGAACCACACTTGATTCCGGCTGCTCTTACGAACCCAGTATACCATGTTCATCACCATCATTATCCTGTTCCTGCTTGGTAGCCTTGCCACCGCCTAAAGTCTCGCCGTTTAAGCGCGCGATGCTGCCCTCCGGGGCGGCTTCCTTTCTAACTGCTGTATGTCTCTCCCTTTACCAGCCTTACCAGCCACCTTAGCAGCATTACGAACCCGTGATGCTCCTGTCTCGCTATACACTGCCTACTAACATGTCAAAATTTAACGATTAGCTCCTATAAATATAGTCGACTTGGTGTTATTTCTGGCTCGGTGCTCCGATAGCACTCGCACGATCCACATTGCCGAGATCAATCTGAATAAATGCCTAGATAATTACAAAGGGACGCTTCGTTGGCACAAGGAGTACGTTTCTCTTCGACTCTGTTTCCCTCTCTTAACCGCCTCCCATGTTTCCCTTCTGGTAAGACTACCTCTGAATGACTGCGCGCTGACCGAAAATAAAACAGCGGCTTCGCTCTCGCCACTTGCGAGTGCGTTCTCTACAAGCACGACGCTCATTTCATCGAGTGCTATTGCCGCGACTTGAGCTATCAGTTGGTACATAATAGCTTACACTTAGGTACGCTTTCTCTTCGTTTCTTCCAGAGACAGGATCTTAGAGCCGGAAAAAACTCACACATGTATGGATTAGACGAGGGACTCTACTACGACGAGAACGCCCGAACCATTGGCTTTACTTCCCTAAGATCAATCTCTGCAACTAGTCGCTCTTGAAATCAACATTCAGTTCCGTCTTTCCAAGTACACCATGTTCATCAACATATTTTCCATTCTCCTCCGCAGCCCTGTCTTCGTCCAAGGCTTCCCTGTCCAGGCGCGTGATAACTCTACCAACGGACACTGCGGTACGTTGCTCTCATCACCCTTAGCACACCCTGCTGATGATATTCCACTCATTCATTTTCTTCACAACAAGTTACCTATTGATCTAACATCACAAAACATACCAGCCTTCCAAGTTGTGCTGCCAGAGACTGCCGGGCAATCCAAAGGCTGGCTTGTGGCCCGCTGCGCACCTAAAAACTCGGAATATAGCAAGCTCGACCTCAATCACTGCTTTAAAAACGAGAATGGGGATCTCCATTTGGGTCCAGGAGTACGTCTCTTTTTCTTCTCCATCTCTTCCTCTTCCTCTCACCTCCCACCATCCCGAGAGAGATTACAACTATCATGACCACGGCCAAGTCTACCGACCAAATACAAAAAAACAGTGGCAACGCCCTAGACACCTGCACAGGTTGCAAGTTGAATCCTACCAACCCATCCGAATTTGCCTGTCATTGCAAAAAGGGGGACGGTACTTATAACAAGACGCACCTAAACTTGTGTAAGTTTTCTCTTGAAATTCTTCCCCCACAGCCCAGATCACTCACATGACATGTGAACAAGACGACGGAACCTACTACGACGAAGCCACCAATGCTCTCGCCTGTTTTGGCCACGTTGGTATTCTCACATCACATGAATCCATCCATCCCTGGCTCCAGTCTGACGGGGACGATCATGCCCTAGGAAACTGACGTATGGGAGGAAGACCTGAATGGCAACTACGTATTAGAGCAAACGGATGATCTCCTCCAGATACGTTATCAGGTCAAATCTAGAATTCAGAAGGGGACAAAATGGATCACAACTACAGCTCCAACCTGGAAGCAAACGGTCAACCTCCCCTTTTCACCACTTGCTTCTTGCTCGCTCCTCTGACCCTGTACCAAACTGATCACCTCGCTCCTCTTTCTCCCCAGTTGCTCTTTGCTCACTTCCCACGTATATAAACTCCCTTCTTGTCATCGCCCGTCTCTTCCTCAACACCACACCTCTCCCTTCCCATCTACACAACACACACAATGCTGACCAACATCCTGCTTCTCCTAGGCACCATCGCCTCTTTCCGCCCAAAGCCTCGCCATCCACCACCCCGGGAACTCATCGACCCCCTCCCTCACCGGCGGCTTCCACAAGTACTGCCGTTCGCTTTCTCTTCCCCCTTTCCCCCTTTCCCCCTTTTACCCCTTTGACCCTTGCTCCCGTCCAAACTAACCCACACCAGCCGAATCCTGGATAATCATGGGCAACAACAACCACTACGGCTACCTCGCCGCCTCGTGCTCCGACAACGCCGGCGCCAAACCTCGAGCTCAACCTCAACCACTCCCTCGGCAACAAGAATGGGGCACCGTCGTTTGGCACAAGGAGTACCCTTCTCCCGTTCCCCCCTTTTTCTCTGACTGACAGAAAAAAAAAAATAGCGGCAACGAAATCGACTCGTGAATATGCATCAAGGACGACTGGCCAGGAAAAATCCATGGACTGCACGTGTTTTGGCATCGGCGATTGCCGCGATCCTCCCTTCCAAAAGGTGAACTTGGGTTAGCTTCCCCCTTTCTTCCCGCCAGTCTCTCGGAATTCCCCCCAATGGGGCTCTCGAGGGACCCGGACCAGTTGTCTTTGGAGGGGGCGTTGCTGGAAAGGCAGGAAAGATGGTATATACACCTACCTCCAGATAGGGAATGACCTACCTCCAGATAGGGAATGAGTGCGGTGCTTGGGCTTTGGGCGATAGATATAATCATTCAATCGTCAGGCGGCATCACTAAACCTATCATCAGGATAGAAGACCTCCGGCTCTCTTCGTATTTCACATCGTCCTAAAACTCTATACCTAAATCACGCACGACTTACAATCCCCGCCACTTCTCCTTCCACCCACCCCGTTCGAACAACCACAGCGCCTCCGTAGCATAAGCCTGCGCACTCCTATGCCCCCTCCCCTCTGGCTTTGCGACCTCTTCCTCTAAACTCTCCAATATCCTATACTCCTTAAAACAGCGCCACAACCCAAACGCGAGATCATCCTCCTCCCCGTGTCTCCCTCCCGCACCGATACCCCATTCTCCCTGGCCTAATCTGTATAACATCCTCCCCAAAGTCTGATAAGCCAGACACCGCTGCGCGGCCACTGCCGACCGTGCGTATCGCGCCAGTTCGGGGATGGTATACCCCGCCGCTTCGGGAGCTTCGCCGTGGTGGTGAAGACCTTTTGTGACGGGAATCGTTCGGGATTTCTTGGGAGGAATAAGTTCGCCCCTGAAGTCGAAGCGCAGCGCTGATACGGGGAGAGAGTCCTGCCCGGGGTAGTAGGGTGACTCTTTGTCGGCGATGGAGTCCGGGGTGGGGATGGGTGCCATCCATGCCAACTTGGACGGGTCGGCGGGGAGGGAAGGGAAGAATTTCTCGTGCATGCGCTCGAGGAAGTCGGGGTCGTTGGGGTCCAGGTCGGGGACTGTGGGGGTGGGTGGGAAGTGCATGGCGTCGGGGGGCGGTTGGTCTTTATTGGTTTTCTTTTCTGGGCCGGCGGTGGCTTCGAAGAGGGTGGGTGGGGGGACTGCGGGGGCTTCTGCGTCTTCGTCGAAGTGGACCGTCTTTTTCTGTTTGGGTTTTTGGGCAGCAGCAGCCGGGTTTGGTGCTGAGGTTGTTTCCTCGGAGACGTCTTCTACTGTGACTCGGGGTGGCGGTGGTGGGGTGCTCTTCGTCTCCTCTGTGGGTTTTGGGTCTTGCGGTGCGTCTCTGATGAACTTGGGATTGTCAAACGGCTCAGGGCCGGCGTCGTCAAGGTTGGCGCGGCTCATCAGCATTTGGATGAGTTTAGGATCGAGACTGCGGAAGAGATCTTGTCGCATTTCTTCTCTCTCCTCAGGTGACATCGATGCCAGCATCGCGTCGCTTTCTTGGTTGATTATGCGCCTTTCTGCCTCCTCGGGGGTTTCAGGAACACGCTTGGGAGCAGCGGGAGATGGAGATATTGTATTTGCTGATGATTGCGCCTGTCGCTTCTGCTTAAAGGCCGAGACTCGTTTCTTGGGGGCAGGGAAGCCGGTTGACGGCCCCGAGGGTGCGGGGGGTGTCGGAAAACTCGGGGGCTTGATGTCGTCGACTTCGCGCTCGAGAATGTCGTGTACTTGGAGCGTGGGCTCCATGGTCGCGGTTTGTGTAGATGGTGAATTACGGAAACTGAAGATGTCGCAATGAGGACTCGTTGATCAATTTTCGAGTTGGTGAAATCGGAGGTAAGTCTTGATCTTCTCGAAGGGAGATTTGATTCAATTCATAAGTCTGAGTGGTAGGGAATGAAGTCAAGAAACACAAAAGTTTTGATTTAATAGTGTAAGAAGAGGTTCCGTCATTCGTTTCTTATCCGTTATCCGTTATCCGTTATCCGCTACCCGCTACCCGCTATCGGGTGGTTCGCAACCCCACATTTGGTTTGCCTGGGTCAACCATGGAAGACAATTATGTAAGCAGCTATTTATGTGTCCTTCCTTGCTAGCGTCGATTAAGACCAGATTCCAGGCCTAATTGATCCGTGTGTTTTCATCCAGTTCGCACTCGGGACGAAACACTCGTTTCGATAGGGGAGTGTGTTTTGCATGATGCGCTTGGATCGGAAGTGATTGCTTGCTTGCTGATGATGGACTTCCATGACATAAAAGAGTTCGCGTCAAAAATAACGGATGATACCTATACTACATCTCTTCAGATCGGGAATCTGGATGTACAATGTGCAACGGAATTGCCCGATCAGAGACAACGTAAGATTTGTCTACACAACGGTGCTGTCCGTTTTCCGCGCGCGACCAGATACCGACCCAAATCTTCGCCAGGTTGTGCAAAATAGTATTACATGCAATACAGAAGAATCGCAAATAACGGATTGACCTGGGCTCTCCCATGCGTACTCGGAATATTGCAGCATCTGCGTTGCACACTGTGTCTTCAGACCGGGCAAAGAATGAGACGAATGATACAATGCTTCTCTGGCTACTCAGGGGACGAGGTTTTGTATGTAATCGCTTCCATGTGCTTATTTCGATGAGTCAGGTTTTGCTGAAACCGCCTCCCCGTGATATCGCAAATAGAGAAAAATGTCCAAAACTTTTGATGCATGTGGCGCGTGCATTCTTCCTTTTCTCTTCAGGCGTGTCTTCGATTGTATAGTGGGTCCATGCGGAGATGCGGCATTCCCAAATGTCACGCAGCACACCCACACCGAAGTCGAAACGGGGCGGGGTTACAAGATCCAGCCCGGCAGCTCGCAGCAGCATGCCTGCAGTTCCTGACAGGGATCACTTTTTTGGAGAAAAGAAGGGACCTCAGGCAGCGCAGGGATTATTAGTACAAGGTATGTACAATGTACCTCGTACCGTGCAGCAACGCCGCGTGAGCCTCTTCGGCGCACTTGGCTTCGTCAAGGGAACTTAAGAACTCCATTTTCCCTGTGACACCTTTAAAAGCATTTCCCGAAAAGAGACGCCAATTCGTGGTGGTGTGGGGCTTCCTACAAGTTACAAAAAGGGAACCTCATTCGTTTTTGTAATGTACACAACAGGCAGAGCGCGCACTGTATCGGTACCTTTCGTTCTCCATCCGCCTATCGCAAGCAATGACGAGGGACAACAGACGATTGCCCGATCCCTTTTCCAATTTTTCCCTTTCACCTGTTCTGCATTTTCCAACTCCTCGCTTCCCGTCACCAGCAGTCCAAAGGCCCGAGCCAAGAAGCCCATCCCTCTGATTCATCAACGAGAAAATCGGCCAGTCAGGTGCACATGCAGCAATCACCGTGACCGTTGGCCAGCTGTCAACTGGGGTTTTGCTTGAATGTTTCTTGTTGTTGATGCTGCTGCGTCGTCGTCCCATCTCCCCTCCTCCCAATCTGATATCGAAGAAGGAGGAAAAGGTTCCATGTTTTCTGGCGGTTGGCTGACTGCATCTCTTTCTTCCGGCCATCGCTTGGCTCTATCTCCACGCAACCTGGTTCGATCAATGCACCCCTTCGTCTCCATCGAAAAAAATAAAAAATTCCCCGTGCCCCCATTTACATTTTCCCATTCCCTTCCCTTTCGCCCTTTCGCCCTCGGTGCCGGCGGTGACACCCTTTTTTAAGCTTTGGCTCTTCTTTTCTCGTGTTTCCCCATTTGGCCCATCTCTCATCTGATGCCATCCCATCCATCCATCCACATCCATCCCATCCCAACCTATCCATCCTATCCAAACCCTGGCACCCAGGCTCCATGCTCCCCCTCCCCTCACCTCCCCCCTCTTCCTTTTTCGCCTTTTTGGATTTCCGCTTCTCGGCGCCATTCAAGCTTGCCCATTGCCTTAGCCCTGGTGTTTTAATTCGTTTTCCAGAACAAAATTTCCCATGCATCCGTCTTTCCTGAGGTGGTCATGGCCCCGTTTTTACCCTTTCGCCAGCTGTGCAGAGTAATAAAAAAAAGTTCCAAAACAGAGCCATCCCCGTCCCTCTCTTTGCCTCTTCGCACCCCAAAATTTTCCTCTTCTTCTCACTCTTTCTCTCACCACTAAACCGCGCAACAACCACCGATTTTCTGAGTGCCGATTACAAAATCCATCTCATTTACCTCTCTTTTTGTTCGATTGCATCGCGCAAAGATCGTAATTCAATTCAGAAAGTGAAGTCGAATTGAATCACGTACCTCGATCATCTGCATCCCGGGCACGCCAGTCACTTTCCCGGAACTTTGTTGTCGATTGTAGTCGGATTTTGGCAGCATATCCGGACTTGAAGGTATTCACACGCGGCCAACTCCACCCACTGCAGCACAATCACAACCGACAAGAGTCCGTAAGGCCAATTCAGCCAACCCCCCATTACCAAGGGAAAAACGCTTGGACCTTCTTTCTTCTAAATTCCATTTCAACCAACCACAACGTCCGCCCGTAACTCTGCATACAGCATCGGCAGCATTCACCTGCACAGTACTACTACAAGCTACCGGCGGCGGCTTTTACCACCCCCTAACCCAATCATTCACTTAATTGGTCGCGGCAATCCTCAATACCCAGCAACAAAAAGTTACTGAGGTTATTCTCGTGCGACGACGCGATTCGCGACTATTTCTTTTCCCTTCTCGGTCGATTGTTTATATTTCCATTTGAACAGTTTTAAATTTCTTTTCTTGTTTGCACGACGGAGAAAAAGCAAAGAAAGCTGCTCAGTTTGTTCAATTCTTCTTCTTCTTTGTGGCATTTCGCCAACTGAGGAGGGACACCAGAAAAAGAGGACGAGATGCAGCAGCACTACAGCTCCTCACCTTCACTATCATCACCTCCCTCAGCCCTCTCCGAACCCAACTCTCCCACCCGGGTTATCAACGCTGGCCGTGCCAACATGGAAATGGACGAAATAATAGTCGACCCCAACTCGGCTCCTCGATTTGGCATTATGCAACAGCAGGTTCAGCAACAACAGGCGACAGAATATCCTCCCGATGTTCGGCTTACCGCTGCCGGCGTCCCACGGAAGAAGCCTGGCCGCAAACCCGGCAGCACCGTCAAGCCCAAGATCGCCGCCGACGGGACCGTGGAACCTCCCAAACAGCGCCGGCCGAGGAAGCCTAAGGATCCCAACGCGCCTCCCGTTTCCAGAAAGCGCAAGGCAGCTGTAACCGAGGGCAGTGAGGCGACGACTTCAGAGATGGACGCCAGAGCTGCCTCAGGCCCACCGCAACCTCCTCCGGAGACACAATTTCCCCAGCGCAAGATTACAGAGCTCACGCCGATGAGGATGTCACTGGACCAGCCAGCCCAGGCTGGCTTCGTTCAAAGCGCTGCCCCGAAGCGGCAGAGCACTGGATCTATGAGCTTCCTTCTGAACGATGACCCACCTCCGAAGCCTGTGAGGCAGATGTTTGATCCCATCCGGGGCAACTACGACCCCATTCGGGAAGCCACCAGCACCCCAGTGCATCGCGATCCTTACGGCACCGGCCCTCTCGGCTCACCCCGTGCGCCCACCTCCCAGGCTGCCAACGGTGCCAGCGCGTCGCCGTCCATCGCTAGCCTCGTGGACCCCCAGCCCACTGGTCTGGTCTCTCCCAGACCTGCTCCTTCCTACGCTACCAACACCTCACAGCCGCGTTTCCAAGAGACGAACTCAGTCCCCGCTTCGCCTTCTAACCCTGTCCGAAGCACACCTCTAGCAATGCCGAAACCACAGCTGGTGGAAGCCAGACGTGCGCCGCCGCCCCCTCCGGCTCCCACATCTGTGAGCAAGCCGGAGGCCAAAGCGAGCCCTCTGGCGAGGGTTACTTCCATCGCCAACGGCTCATCTGGCGCCCCAGCGCAAACACCGGTACCTGTTCCTACGATTCCCGTGCAAAGCAAGAAGATTGCTGCCGTAGTCCAGCAAGAGCAGAAGGCGTCCAAGAAGGCACGCAGCAGCAACAGCTCTTCTCCGAAGATCAACACGGCCAAGGAATCCGCCCTACCCCCTCTGCCAGGTAACGAGCGGTCTATTCTTGACTTTGGCAAAGCGAAGCCTGGCGAGGAACTCAACGCACCCACCATCTCCATTCATGTCCCGATCATGCCCGGCGAGACCAACAAGTACGTCAACTTTATGCGAATGGCCGAGGAGCGTTACGGATGGGATGCGTTGCACCCGAGACTGGCAGCGTCGCGTGAGCGCAAGGCTCTTATTGCCGCCGCAACTGCCGCACTGGAGAAGGAGAAGAATGGCAGCGGTCGCGAGTCCGGGGAGGAGATGGAGGAGGATCTTCAGAGTGATGCGGATAACAGCAATGTTGAGATGGGTGGCATGAACAACGGCAACATCGCCAGCGGTCACGAGGCCGCACCTGCCAAGCCCGTCCGCAAGAAGCGCAATTTCAAGGAGGACGAGTACGACAAGGACGATGACTTTGTGGACGACTCTGAGATGCTATGGGAGGAGCAAGCTGCGGCCAGCCGTGATGGTTTCTTTGTATACTGCGGCCCGCTCATCCCCGAAGTCGAGAAGCCCGTTACGCCCGAAGGTCCTGCGAAGCGCGGTCGCGGTGGTGGCCGTGGTAGAGGATCCCGTGGTGGACGTGGCGGCGGCGAGAGCGGACGTGGTAGAGGTGGCGGCCCCGGCTCTCGTGGTGGCACTGTGCGCAAGCCCAGAATCACCAAGCAGCAAAAGGAGGAGCGCGACCGCGAGAAGGCAGAGCGGGAGAAGCTCGCGCAGATGGCCAGTAAGGCTGGATCGACGACTACCCCGACGGCTACCGCTCCTACCAGCGGACTCGCCATGCCCCCGGTGGGAGCTGGTGCATCTGCTCCAAGTCTGGCCTAATATTCTTTTTCTAGTCATTCCACTTTGGCCAGCACAGTTTCTTGAGCCTTTCGATTCCCTTTCAACAAAGTTTTTCACATTACAAAGATTCTTCTCCTTGACCGCTGTGCAGCTTTTACAAGTTGTTACTTAATGATGATGGGGACCTTTTGCTTCTCGGCTGTTTTTGTCTTTTTTTTTTTTCTTTCTTTCTTTTGGCTCGGCCCTGGTGGTGCTCACCTCAATGGGAGCTTTTGCATTTTTTGTTCAGTTGTTCGGAGTATTGTAATCATTCGGAAAGAAGGCAAGGCGTTCCTGGGTCGAGACTTTTTGCTTGTGGAGGGAGTCGTGGTGCGTTTAAGCATTTTTTAGCACATGGAAGGAAACGGAAATGGCTGGCAGGATGAAACGGAAAGTTACTCCGGACGGGAACGGAACGGGAACGGACGGACGGATTGACGCATGGAACAAACAACACTACAACAACGGCTGGGACATTTTAAGCGCCCCCTCACTCACGTTTTTCTTTTTCGGAGATTTTGATGAAGATGAAGATCATGGAAAAATCACCACTCACCAACTTTTGGTCCGCAAGGATCACAACACGATCGATGATGAGGGAAGAGCAGTCAGGGCTGTGGGGGTTTACTACCTAGGTACCTATGAGGATTGAGGTACGGGAACGGACCGACGGCCACTTTTGCTACTACTCTCTACTCGAGGTACAAAACATTACATACATAACCTCTCTTTGGACGACGCCCTGCCCGTTGATGTTAAATCGCAAATGATGTACCAAACTCGAGAAAGAAAAAGGCAAAGAATGAGCGAGGCCAACACAGTTTCTGGAGTTTCTGGGGTCCTAGATGAGAAATGGATGAAGAGGGGGAAACCAAGCAGAAGAATTACGTTTTTAAAGTTACCAAGGTAACAAACTAGCTAGCCAGCGAACATCGTCCAGTTCCTTTCTGGAGCAAACAATGGGAATGAAATACACTTCATACTTATCGAGCGTACCTATCTGTCTTGGTGAACATGATTGTGGCAATAACATCGTCCACTATACATCGAGGTGGCAGTGAACGAGTAATTTAGATGATTTTGACACCTCCTATTCGATCTATCTATTTCCCATTTCCCCCCTAGATTCTAACCAATGATGAGGATATATGCAACCAACCCCTTTTAACGCCCATCCAGTCCCTACCCCAAGTCCCTATGCGAGAAGGAGATTATGATGAAACAAAACTGGCAATTAATTCCCTTGTGCCATAACCACACCCTCAGTTACCAACCCAAAATTCCTTCTCGAATTAACTTCATTCCCCCTTTCTCTTGTTGCTGACCCTCTAATTATATTAGTCCCCATATGTCGAAACATCAAAACCTATCACTGATATCCCTCGTATTTCAAACTTCACCCTCGGCCATTACTTCCTCCCCCCTCCTTTCCTCATCCATCCTCCGTTTCTCAGCCCTAGCCTCCCTCCGTTCCTTTCTTCGTAACCTCCTCTCCCCCCTCGCCCTTTCCTCCCTCATCACTTTAATCACCCTACTCTTCGCTCGAATCCTATCCCCGTACCTATAAAACGCAAACGGGATAGGAATCAACAGCACCTCCAGCAGTCCCAACAGCGTCCCTGCCCACTGCGGCGTCATGGCCTCGTACATCGCCGGCCCGGCCAACGGGAGTGCTGCCCCAAACACCGACCTCATGACCGCGTTTCCTGCTAATGCCGAGGCTGCGTAGATCCCGTATGCCCCGGCTAGGTAATTGCTCCCATAAATAAATGATAGGGTGTTGCCCATGCCAAAGAGCACGCCAAAGGCAATGGGGATGGCCGCGTGGATTGTCGCGGGTAAGCAAGTCCAGGAGAAGACGAGTTGGCCGATTGGTGTCAAAACGGCGCCTATGCACATTACTAAAGCGGTGGCTTCGGGTGCGGCGCGTTTCGAGTCGGGGTCGAGCGGGTCGCGCTTGGGAGAGGAGTTGATGATTTTGCGCCAGATGGGCTCCATGCCTATCGCTAACAAAGTGCCTGCGCCTATTCCCAAGAACGCAAGGCCGGAGAGAGAGACGGACCACCCGCGGTGCTGGGTGAAGACTATGGGGTAGGCTACGAAGCAGAGGTAGAGGATGCCGTAGATTACCGAGATCCTTTTCTTCCGTTAGTCCTTGTACAAAGCAAGGAAAAGGGGAATGAGGTCTCACAACATACCAAATATTAAAAAACCACAAAATAGGCTCCGTAACAGCCAACACAAACGGCCTCGACAGATTAATCTTCAACAACTCCCAAGTAGAGATCCGCTCTTCATACCGACACCACCACCTCTCGTCCCCCGTTTCCTTTCTGAGTCTCGCAGCCTTGGCTTTCGCCAGAGCGGGCTGGTATGTTTCCCGCACGAAAAAAACCATGACCAGCCCAACCCCCGCGAGGATCAAAGCCAGCCAGTTCCCCCAGCGCCAGCCTAAATAGTCATTCACAAAGCCCCCGATCAAAGGACCTGTAACGGGGCCGTTTAAAGGGGCAATGGACCACAGCGACATGCACAGGGCTAAATACTCGTGTTTCGAAATGTCGACTACGGTTCCGGGGGCGTTGGAGATCATGGCCGAACCGAAAAGGGCGCCGAGGAAGCGGATCACGATAAGCTCGACAAGAGAATCGGCGAGACCGCAGGGGATGATGAGCAGGACAAAGATGGCAAGACAAAAGAGGTAGACGGGGCGTCGGCCGTAGAGCTCGCTTAGGGGTGCGACGATGACGCTCCCCGCGGCGAGGCCGAGGAGGTAGGTGGTTAGACCCAACGTGGCAACGGGGCGGGAGGTGATGGCGAACTCGTCCATTATGCCGGTTATGGTTGCTGTGTAAGAGGTCGAGTAGAGGACTACGACCCAGGTCGCGTAGGAGACGGTTATGATTATGTAGGTGCGGTACCAGAGGGGCCTGCGGAGATATGTTAGTGACATGAGCAGCATGAGGGAGGGGGGAGGAATACCAGTTTAAAGGGTGTTCAGGGTCGTCTTGTTCGAGGGTTACTTCGAAATCTGGGGGGCGGGAAGCGGCGGACGTGATACTGGTTCGGCCGGTACGGATGTGAGTGAGGTCGGCGGGCTGGTCATCGTCACCGGCAGTAACTGATCGGAAGATGGGGTCTTCTCCGTAGATTTGGGAGCTGGGTCGACCGAGGGCTTGCTCGAGGGGTGAAAGGGGGTCTGAGCCGCTTGAGGAGTGCGTATGGGTGAGAGCCAGGCTGGGCCGTTGCGGTCTTTCTTTTTCTTGAGTACCCATTGTCGATATTGTCTCTCCTCCTTCTGATGACAAAGTGTGAGATGTCTTGGGGTTCAATGGAGGTTGTTGTTTTTCTGGGTCGGTGGCCATGACGGTGGTGGTTGTCTCATACCAAGATGAGTTCCGAGCGAGCGAGCGTAAGAAGTGAAGATGTAGGTTTGGTGGGATTACAAAAACAAGGCAACGATGCAATGCATAACGGGATATGAGAAATCAGTTTGTTTTCAACGATCTTCAAGTAGGAGACATTCGGGAAGGTCGGCAGTTCATCCGCATGCGGTTGTGAAGCAGCGTATAGAACTTTTGGAGGCACAAGTGCTCACTCAGTACACACGGCCAACTGCGCAAGCTCGGCTTCTATACACACGTTAAATAGTTCTTGAATAGTAATCCCATTCAGAGTGAGTAATAAGTGAGAAGAGAGTTGACGGATGAGAAAAGAGAAGAGAAGAAGACGGAGGCGTGCGGACCGAACGATAATACCCAACGTCAGAACGGTTAGTAGATCAACCAGCACCCCCCTCCCTTTTCCTTCTTTTATCCTTCCATGACTTTTCTTTTTCCCATGTTTCCATTGGTTTATCCCCGACGGAATTTCCGTTCAAGCCTCCCATGCATCCCGTTTTTTTTGGTGGGTAAACTGGGACTAAAAGAAAGTAGCGCGGTATCGGGGGTTAGATGAGGGTGGGCCGCGGACTTTCGCATGGTCGTTTCTTTGTGGTCAAGGGTCTTCATACCCGGCCGATTGAGTTGATGAGTCTGTTGAACTTCATCTGTCAACTGGATTCCACTTTGTCGCAAATCCTGGTTCTCTTGAAATCCGGGGAAGAGTGGACTTTGCGCGCCGTCGGTTTTGACTTGAATCGTCACCGACGACGTTGGGGTTCGTCGAGTGCGGGGATATGCAACTTCTTTTGCATGCGGAACAGATTCAAGCCAACCCATGCTCCCAATCCCATGAGGATGACGAGCACTGCAGAAGTGCACGAAACTCTCCAACCCTTGTTGCATGCCTCGGCAAACACCATTTTCCTCACGCTCTGATGGCCATTGGCGTGCGCAAGGGGGGTGGGGGAAAGTTGGGACGGCTCCGTTCGGATGTGGGCCCCTCCCACAACTCCCACTTTCCGTAATCGGGGCCGTACCCGGATGTCGGCATTGGTCTGGGACAAGGCAAACGTTGTTCTTTACACAATGTTGAAGAATTCCATCATCGGAAGTTACCATGATTTGGTCAAATAAATAAATATCTGGTAATACTATCAAACGTCCAGATTATATACGTGTAGGTACCAACGTCAGTCATTGGTGGATGGAACGACGTCTTCTAAAAGACTCCAGCCAATCATTCTACACGGTTACTGCATCATGTGGAGCTGGGGACCAACTTCACCACCATCTACCAACCAAGCGCTACTCGGGAGCAAAGAATGGGACCAAGTCACTAAACTTTGATAAAAAACATGGGCAAAGTTGCAGGGCCCGTTCAAAACGGCTTTACTAGCCATGGCGATAGGGCGTTTGAAGTGTCGGGCACCAGCACGTACCTTTGGTAATTATTGCAAGGATTCGATGCCATATATGCAGTCGCCAAGAGACAGTCACTCAGCCCTAGGTCAATGGAAGATATAGATACAACTGATCATGAGAAGCAGCCTTGTCGATATCGGGCGAAGTGGGCACAATGGATACATCGAACTTGGAGGGGGAAAGGGTTGACCTAGAGATTTGAGTAAACGTGCTGAAAGTTGAACGAGGTAACTGTGGCCTGTCTCGATCAGGATCATCATGACTGCTTTCAGAATATCCGTGAGGTCGAGGACTTGATCGTGTTTGGTGGGGGGTCTGTGCCAGTGGCTTGAAGTTTCCAACCTAAAAGCAATTACGCACCTTGGTACCTAGGTTATGTGCCTGCAAATTTTCTTTGGATTCGGAAGCAATTCTCTCCCTTTTGCATCGATCCTGAGTAAGGTATGCTTCATCCTTCCTCAAGAAAAGCCGGCTTGCTGCCAACTTGACCTCGGCGCTTCGCAAAATGGCAAACAGCACGATACCACCAACATCACCGCCCCTCACAGAGACCCTCCTCAGTCTGCCTCCCAGAAACCCCAGCAACCATCCTAAGCGCCCTCGCCGTCATCATACCCGCCGCAGCCTACCCCCTCCTGCCCCCGAGAAAAGCCGGTGACTTCCTCCTAGAAACATCATTATTACACCTGATATCCTTCCACTTGATCAACTTTTATCTCTGGGCAACAAACAGCGACAACATCCTGCACATTTACTTCTGGGTGGTCCCCGCGACCGTAGGACTTTTAATCTTTGGGGATATTCACCGACAGCGCCACAGCAGCAGCGACAGGTCTTACATCATCACCACCACCACCGTCGACTGGCGGTGCCTTGGTCTCGTTGCTTTGAGCTCCCTATTGCACTCAGTTGGCCCCACCTACCTTGTCCCGTTAATTCATCATGGCGATGATCACGTCTGGATCGAATATGGACTTATAGCCGCCTGGTTCCTGGTGGTCTTTGTGACTGTCCTTGGTGTTCATTCCTTGGGAGGCAGGCTATTCGAAGCGTATGCGGCTCGCAGGGCCTCTTGGTCGCCCTGGCTTTTCCCAGAGAACGACGAGAGTTTTGGGAGTTACTGGGTCTATTACTACGCTTGGTTCCTCACCGTCCTCGTGCTGGGCTTGGAGTGGTGGTGGTGGTGGTTGATGAGCATAGACTCGGAGCCGGTAAGTGACCAGGCAAAAGGGATCGCTCTCTGTGTCGTGGGCTGTGCTTCTACTGAAGTATGCCCGGGAGATCGATGGGGTGACTACTTATGCTAGTTCAAGTCTTGGTGCCACCACTCGCTTTGCTGCCTGGCAGAACAGACGAGATATCTCGAGAGCGGAGGAGGTATCTGGGGTCGGGGGAGATGATGGTATGAATAAGCAGGAGGAGTCAACGGCAGATGCTTCATGTTCAAAACCAAACTATTTTTAAAAAATAGATAATGGTCTCGGCGCATCATTTGTTGTCTTTCTCAAATTCGCCATGGACGGGGGTGGAAAGTCGGGCACTTGACGAGCCTGGTAATGAGGGTCTGCCGAACAGAAGCCTCCCAGAGAAAGAGAAAAAGGACCATCAACAACAGTTAAGGGAAACAACAAAACAGCAACAATCACTTTCGGCAGAGGCAGAGGCAACTGACCAAGTGGAGGAATGGGAAAGGTATTTTGTAGTCTGGAACTGGAAAAGTAGGCTGTCGACGGCGGCTCAAGAAGAACAAGAGGAAGGCTGGTGGGATTCTTGCCCAACGGTTACCTGCAGGCCCAAGTGGATAATTCCAGGCAGGTAGCAACCGACTTTTTCTCGCTTTATCTAGCTATCTTTTGGTCCGTTGCAAGATGATAACAAAAATGTCCTGGCCTTCTTGTAATCCGCCATAGGTGCCTTCTGAGAGGCAACACAACGTAGCGATGGCAGAGCCGTCGAGGCTGCTACTACTCCTATATCAATCCTGTCTCTGGAGTAGATACACATATCTATACGACCATAGCTCCAAGAAAACTCGGCATCCTCATCGCAGCATCCATCTTGGATGGTGAACAGGTCGGGACTAATCAGGAAGACGAGGTACATAGGTCTGTGGGTTGACATGGTCTCTCTTTTTTCCTTCTCGACACCCCCTTCTCGTAAGGTTTCAGTCATCATTCCGCGTCCTAAGAGCATCATCTCATGAGGCCAACGGAGTGTATGTGGGAGGATGTAAATCGTATAGCTACCAACCATTCAGCAGTTATCGATGCTCCGTGTATGCGCTACTACCGTGCACCGTATGTGATGTACAACGGGAGTAAGCAACATTGGATGTATGTGCTAAAAGAGTGCTCACCGTCCGAGGCTAACGGTATGTCTTCGGCCGAGGCACATACCTACCGGTGGTCTCTCGATAGCAAGTGTGCGCTGATCACTTCCCTTTCGTGACCTGAAGCTGAAAAGTGAAGTAAGGTCTGTCTCATTTAAAAAAGGCACAACATGCCTACCCATGCATCGGTGTCACGTCGAGTCTGTGGCGTTTGTCGTGTCACTTGACTGTCATTGCTCCTCGACTTATCTAGTCCATGTCGGGGTCGCAGTGATGGCGTAGAGATTTGGTAGACGAGGAAAGTTTTCTCTTAGCGGTCAAAATTTCAACTCGGCTGATCGAGGTTCGGCCCGATTAGTGATTGGTTTCTTTAATCACCTTACTTTGTCGTTTCTATCTGATATATTTGTTAAGATGGAGATGTTCGTCTTCTTCTTTCAGGCGATAAAGCAAACGGTGGATCAAGAGAACTCCATTGTTGACGAAGAGCTTATTAGAGATGAATAAGCACGCTCGGGCCACTTCCCCTAAAGACGAAAAACTGACAGGGCTGCAGGGGGTTCGGTCACGACGGATCCTCTCTCACGCCAACCAGTTGACGGCCGCCGCTTTCGATGACAATAAAAATAAGGACACGACGCGGAAACGTCGTGCAACCACATTCCCATCACGCCTCAACTTACACAAAGCAGTTGTGTGGTTCGGAATTCCCGTCCCAAACAGCTATTGACAGAAAATAGTATGATATCTATCTCCGAGACCTACTGGAATAAAGAGTTTCTTTTCCGCTCTCCCGCCCGTAAGCATGGACAATGCAAGGGATGGAGATCTCAATGTTGTCGCCCACGTAGGTATTCCGTATTTAGGTTATTGTGGCGTTTAGGGGATCCAGACTATAGTAAAAGTTGGTGCCAGGACCAAGACACTGGGAAAGATGGGGGGAGAGTTGTGTCCTGGGATGAAGGCTGATTCGTTGAATCACAGATGCTTATCCTGTGAACAGACCCAACAAGCATCGCCGACGGTGCGAATCTCTCCTTTGGAAAGCCGCGATGATCAGAATTCATCAGATCCGAAATATCCCGCGGCTGCTTGCATGCAGACGTACCGTTATTGTTTCATGTTTCCCTCCCTTTTTCCCTTGAGGTTGCACCGATTTTCCAGCTATCGGGGAATGGCGCAATGCGTGTTCGGCCGGATAGGGGCATGCGCGTCAATATGCTTGTTTTGCCAATCCGTCTTTCTTGATCCGTTCATCCTATTGTGGTATCAGTCAAATGTGGAAGAGATTTCAAGTTGTGTCTGAGCGCGCAAGGTCGGGATGGCTGGACGAGACATTGGCTGTCAGTTTATTGACTCTGTGCTCTGCAGCCCGCATGCAGGAACAACAACAACTGCCTGTCTGTTTGTTTGCTGATGAAGACGAATCTTTCGGGGGTTGTTGACCTTTAGGGAAAAAGATGGGATGTTCCCTTCCCGCAGATAGATGAGTGCCAACTGCCAAAGTAGGTACCCCGCTATGATCTCCTGCGGTCCCAACAGATTGCGGGGTGCTAGTGACCGACCTTGAATGGGAGTTTATGGTTCAGCATCCGATATGGCCGTGGAAAGGATGTCATCTTCCCGTCGTGATCCTGATGCAGTTTTTCGTGTTGTGAACGGGTCTTTGTGCGATTTGTAGAGCTCCCCAATGAATATCTATGAATGCAAACTCTGGGGTAATATGAATAAGCTACGAATGTTATCTTATTGCTTGGTTATCGCTGTCTGCATCAAGGTCACCAATGCTCCACAGTGTCAAAGCAATGTGTGGACGGGAAAAGGAGGGGCACGGGGACAGCGGAGAGCTGCACTGTGCGAAGTAACCAAGAAGTGCGATTGCAACCCCGCCCACGCTTGCCCCTGACCTAAGTGGACAAGGAGGGGGGGGAAGGGACAACGTGGCGGACCAATCAGACTGTTTTTTCCCCCTGGTTCCTCTTGGAGTGTGCCTGGTCTCATGGCTTCATACCCCTGGGCCCGAAACACCAAGCAGGAATGCCACCTTCCACGCCGTGAGGTTTGAGGTCTTCATACACTTTAAAGCATCGCAATCCGACTGTTGTTACTTTGAAATAGAAACCTGCCAAAGTTGCGAGTGAACACTGCTCTTTGCCTTGGACAGCTCCAAGGATGTTTGACACCAGCCACAGGTCTTATCACTGTGCACTAACTTCCTACACGTGCAAACCAACGCTTTTCATCGTCTGGTATGGAAAAGGCTGCTGTCAAGACCAAAAGAACAAGAAAACTTTCTCCAGGTACGCTTGCTTGAGATGCAAATACTGATGAGCAATCAGATCTTCATTGTCCTCTGCTCTCTCCAGAATTTCCACGCAGTGTTGTCGATCGTGAGGTGGGATAGCTATTTCTGTACCTGGAATGTCAGGATGGCAAGCTGGTGTGACAGCGTGGTGAAACATGCTGGTGGGTTTGTCTCAAATGCTCACACAATTTCCAGCTCCCTCACAAGCTCACATCCTTTCCCATGCTATTGTTCGCTGCTTTTACTGGACCTAGACTCCGTTCTTCCCGCCCCCGGGTTCCTTGCGGATGCCGCGATGCTGCACGACGGACATCATCCGAACACCGTTTTCTTCTGTACTACTCCCTGCTAGAGGTATCATGAACCAGTTCCCCAGTAGATCAACCATCGTTCAAGGGTTGTGGCGGCAGCTTAGCCCCGCCCACTGATAAACCACGAATGACGAAAAAGCTAGGGCAGTTGTACCTAAAACGGTGCGGCTTGGCCTCTCATTCTGAACATCCCGTAGGTATCTCTGGATGCTGTCTCTTGCGGGCGAGACACCTAAAGAAGGACGTCTGACGGTGTGGTTTGAGCAGCCAGCATAAAAAATGACAAGTCATAAATGATTAGACAGTTGGCCTGGACCAAATAGGTACTGCGGGCAGCAGATAATTCTTGTTTGAAATGGTCACCTTGTTGCAATGTCGATTGATCATCTCTTCACCACCACTCACTACCACCACTCACTACCACCACACTCTTTTTCTATTATACACCGCCACATCAATGCTGCCGGCCCCAGGAACACATAAGAAAAGTTGTTTCCCCCTCCTCCACTCGGCAGTCCTTGGCTTTTCCTGGTCTCACTCCCCGGCACCACCTCGAGGATCAAGGCGGCTCAGACCCATCGATTTATTTTGTCCTATCAGCGGGAGTTGCATTCTGCCCTGTGTTCAAGTTTCCCCCCAACCGGAAGTTTTGCAGAGGGCTCCACAGGGACCCCCCGACGCGTGCCCTCCCGCATTCGACCCCCCCCCCCCCCCCCGAGCGTTCTCTTTGTTCTGCAGACACGCAGATTTCGTTTCGCACTCCTTGGGTTCGCCTTCGCCTGGAACATCCCAACTGCCACCAGCGGCACACAAAGCGACCCAAAAAACAGGCAACTGGTCTCTCGCCCCCTTTCATCTAATCGACGCCCACCCACCGACCGGCATTTGCCCTCCATATTGTATTTATCTCGAACGGCGCAATCAGCTCTAACATAGCGGCCTCACCCTACCTTGTGGCGCGCGCTCGTTGCTCGGTTGCCCCCACCGCCTCGACCCCCCGTTTCCATCCCAGAACCATCAACCTCTCTACCTACCACAACCGAATTATTCGAACCACGATTGAAATCCGTCGGTCGCAGTGGCTGCCATTTACCGAACAGTGTCCCATTTTTGGGCGCCCTCTGAATTGAATATCTCGACTGCGATTCTCTGTTCAGCCTCTATATACAAAGACGACGAGGTAGCTGCCGCGATTGTCCGGCCATTGACCAGTGCACGGTTTCGTTGTTTCTCTTCCGCATAGCGACAGCCTAGCGACCGATCCCTGCGCAACGAAGAGCACGCCCCCCCCCGTCAAATTGAATCTATCAACAACAACCTTCATTTTCGCACGCTGGATCGTTTGGAAGATTGTCGCCTTCACCATAGTGATCGAATTGTACGAGTAATCTCGAACTGCATCCTCGGCGCAGTAAAATAGCCGACCTGCCATAACGAAAGGCCTCGGGCCTGGTAGCCTGATAATTTCGCAATCTCGTCGGCGGCGCCCCGCCCAACAATGTCAGTCATGTTACAAACACCTTCAAGAGCATCGACCGCATCCTCCTCCTCATTTCAACCTATATCCCGCCAGAACACAATGTCTTCCTACGATGGCTCGCGGTCTGCTCGCCAGTCGAAGCGCTACTCCATGTCGGCGCTGTACATGTCGATGTCAGCGAATGAATCTGACTTGGTCATTGAGGATGATCTCGCCAAAGGTAAATATTGACCGTCGCATGGATGGATCGGATTGCATCTGAATTGGTGCTGATGTCTCGGTATAGCTCAAAAAGTTCTGCGAGATCTAAAGGCAAAGATCTCATCCCAGTCGAAGAAGAACTTCGTCCTTGAAAAGGATGTTCGATATCTCGACTCCCGGATTGCTCTGTTAATTCAGAATCGCATGGCCTTGGAAGAAGTACGTTTTCTTATCAATAACTTGGCACATTATGGGTGTAATACTGACAAGGCTTCCAGCAAAATGAAGTAGCAAGTCATCTGGAAGATGCCACCGAGATGCAGGAGGGCGTTTTCCCCAACGACGATAAGACGCAAAGATATGGAAATCTGCTCTTCTTGCTCCAGTCGGAACCTAGGCATATTGCGCACCTCTGCCGTCTCGTTTCCATGTCAGAGATCGACTCACTCTTGCAGACCGTCATGTTCACGATTTACGGGAACCAGTACGAAAGTCGTGAAGAGCATCTGCTGTTGACTATGTTTCAGGTGAGTCTGACAATCGGGTCAAATATGGATGCTCACCACTAACGCATTGCGGTAGTCCGTCCTCACCTATCAGTTTGATAACACGCCCGAATACTCGTCCCTTCTGCGCGCAAACACACCCGTTTCACGCATGATGACGACCTACACACGCAGAGGGCCTGGTCAAAGCTTCTTGAAGACGGTCCTTGCTGACAGAATCAACAATCTCATCGAACTCAAGGACCTAGATCTTGAAATCAACCCCCTCAAAGTTTATGAGCGCATGATTGAGCAGATCGAGGAGGATACGGGGAGTTTGCCCGCATCGCTGCCCAAGGGCATCACGGCTGAACAGGCGGCCGAAAACCCACAAGTCCAGGCTATCATCGAACCGCGTCTGACAACCTTGACTGAAATCGCCGACGGCTTCTTGACGACTATCATCGACGGGTTGGAAGAAACACCCTACGGTATCCGATGGATTTGCAAGCAGATTCGAAGTCTGACAAAGAGGAAATACCCTGACGCAAACGACCAGGTTATCTGTACTTTGATCGGCGGTTTCTTCTTCTTACGCTTCATTAATCCCGCCATCGTCACCCCGAAATCATACATGCTCATCGACGGAACACCGGCCGATCGCCCAAGGAGGACGCTCACGTATATCGCAAAGATGCTGCAAAATCTGGCCAACAAGCCATCGTACGCCAAGGAGCCCTACATGGCAAAGTTACAGCCGTTTATCCTCAAAAACAAGGACCGAATCAACAAATTTATGCTGGATCTGTGCGAAGTTCAGGACTTTTATGAGAGCCTTGAGATGGATAACTATGTCGCTCTCTCCAAGAAGGACCTCGAGCTCTCGATCACACTGAATGAAATCTACGCGATGCACTCCCTCATTGATAAGCACAAAGGGGAGATCTGCAAGGACGAAAACTCGCATCTTTCCATCATCGTAAACGAGCTAGGCCCGGCACCGGCTCAGGTGCCCCGCAAGGAAAACAGGGTCATCAACCTGCCCTTGTTCAGCAGGTGGGAAACGGCAATTGACGACCTGACTGCAGCGTTGGATATCACCCAGGAGGAGGTATTCTTCATGGAGGCCAAGTCGATCTTCGTCCAGATCCTGCGAACAATCCCGGCGACCTCGTCAGTAGCGAAGCGGCCGCTACGCCTTGAGCGTATCGCCGACGCAGCTGCAACGTCCAAGAATGATGCGGTTATGGTCCGCAAGGGCATTCGGGCGATGGAGTTGCTGAGCCAACTGCAGGAGCTCAAGGTTGTCGATAAGAGCGACGGGTTTAGCCTCTTGCGTGACGAAGTAGAGCAGGAACTGCAGCATCTCGGGTCACTCAAGGAGGGTGTGCTGGTAGAAACACAGAAGCTCGAAGAGGTTTACAAGACCATCCGGGACCACAACAGCTACCTTGTCGGCCAGTTGGAGACGTATAAGAACTATCTCCACAACGTCCGTAGTCAGAGCGAAGGTACTCGGAGGAAGCAGCAAAAGCAACAGGTGTTGGGACCTTACAAGTTCACGCACCAGCAGCTCGAGAAGGAGGGCGTCATCCAGAAGAGTAATGTTCCTGACAACAGGAGAGCAAACATTTACTTCAACTTTACGAGTCCGTTACCAGGGACTTTTGTTATCTCGCTTCACTATAAGGGTGAGTCCCCCATCCAGCATGACGCTTGGCATCAAAACACATCGCTAATACAACCAACAGGGAGGAATCGAGGTCTCCTAGAGCTCGACCTTAAGTTAGACGATCTCTTGGAGATGCAAAAGGACAATCAAGACGATCTCGACCTGGAATACGTGCAATTCAACGTCCCTAAGGTTCTGGCGCTCCTCAACAAGCGGTTCGCTAGGAAGAAGGGGTGGTAGTGCAACCGTCGATTCTCGAGCGCGCTCTGGTGGCCATGTCTGTGATGATAATCCCTGAGCGATCCTCAAACGCAAGGGAATGGAAAACTGGGTGGGGCTTGGAGTTTGGGGAGAGTGTTCGTTTTTTGCTCCTTGCGTTGCTTCTCCTTTTTTGTGTTTTGCTTTTTTTGGCTGCCTCGAAGTTCGACCTTGATACCACTGTCGCCTTGCTTATACACCACCACCCACTTCAACCCCAACCCCCCCCTCCCTTTTCCTCTATTATTTTTACGCATTTGACGTTTTTGTTTTTTGTATTTCTGCATTTGTCTTATCAATACCCCCAAACATCTTTTTTGTTGCTCGGTCAAAACTTTCGAATTGCTCAACCACACGAAAAAGCAAGATGAAGCGATCAAAGTTGCTGTTTTATTATATACAATCACATCTTTTTCGGCTTGCTTTTTGATATCTTTCCCGTGCAGATTTTACAGGGAGGGAAAGAGATATGACGTGGAACCAAGAGATGCACACATACCACGGTCGTTTTTCACTTTTCTCGCCACGTTCTTATATCACGACCTTTTTATTTTATTTTTTTTACACGCACGCACAGCACAAATCGATACCACACACACAGCCACGAAAAGGAAAAGACCAACTATATATAGTGATCTTTTTTAATTCCTGGTCGGCTGGCTGATTTCTTTATTTAATCTAATCTTACTGGGAGGGTGGTGGTGGTGGTGGTGGAAATGGAGGAAGGGAAGGGATAGAGGCATGGGCGGTGGTTTTGCAGGGAGGAGGAGCAGGGGGAAAAGGAGGTACGATAGGGACTTTTTATGATGATATATCTGGGCTGGCTGGAAAAGGGGGTGGGTGGGGTGGAGCGGGAGAATAACTGATGCGAATGTTTTTCTAAGAGAGGGAAGGGAGGGAGGCGGCTGGTCCGGGAAGGTAGTGAATAGTAGCTATCGACGTCGTCGGCGGCTATTTCTTGTTACTTTTTAGCAGGCTGCTTGGTGGTGATGGTGATGATGAATTCTTTTGGCTGGGCTGGACGGGCTGTCTTTTTTTTTTTTTTTGTTTTGGAGGCTTTCAACGACTTGTGTTTTGTATGCCCTTTTATCACCCCTCGTGTCGTTTTTGCACTGATGTTTTTATGAAAAATCAATTTTTTTGCTCATGGTCATGTTCATGTGTTCAACGCTTACCACCTTGCTTGCTTGTCTTCTGTTATTGCTCCGTCTCTGGATTGAGGATCCCCTCGCATCTTCAACGAGGGTGTGTTTGTCACTCTCGCAGGCCCGTACCTTGTCCTCCTGCCTTGTTTTTTTATGATTGTTCTTCGAGCAGGATACCAGATGTCTATTTTCCTTACGATGTCTATTTCTTACCTACTGGCCTAGATAGTTGCGGGAATTACTTCTTTAGTAATTTCTGATCGTAGTGAGACGGGAATATCTCAACCAACATCTAGACACAGATTCCAAGATGAAAAGGGATTGCGTTGGGCTTTAAAGACTACCTGTTTCTTTTAACCACTCACATTGGTAGCTTGTGTCACCAGATACTACGTTACGTCCATAACATAATTTGCGAGCTGCCATCAGCCCATCTTCGTGATGATGATGGTGATGATGATGATGGAGGGTGTGTATGTAATCATTCTCAATCAGCCGAATGAAGATATGTTGTCTCAAGCACCTCTCAGACGTTACGAAGCTCTTCAGAGAGGCAAATCACGGGGTGGGCAAGGCTGCTGTGGTAAACTCGTCCGGGTAGGTGACGGAAGGGGTTTTTGGTAGCTAGATGAGACGTGGCCATCCTTATTAGGGGTGGAATTAAGGTGAGGGGTGATTACCGGTGAAGAGAACATATCCCTCTGTGACACCAAGGCTTGTTTGTGTATAGGTTTACCTAGGGTGCGAAAATACAGAGATGGTCGAGATGGTGTCAAGCAAGTAATGAAAAGTGGGGCCATACACAGTTGGTGTAAGTCAACTTAGAGACACAGATGCTTCAATTCAGCACTTCGACAATCGTCCTCCAAAAGTAAGTAGTACGCAAGTAGCTCATTGAGAGAGGTAATGAATGGAAGGAAATGGAGAATTATCGATGTGAGCCTTTGACTGCCCGAGGTTGGGATCGTGCTACCTTGCGCCCAACTCTCTGGTGTCGATGATCGTGATATCATCAATAACAGCCAGTACATATACACTTTTAGAGAAGTGGTAGGTGGATTGGATCACCGGTGAAGCAATTTGGCCTGGGCGCTTTCGGATACATACGTAGGTATTCCTTGATGTAGTTCCCGGTTAAGAGATTCACGAGGTTGAAGTGGTGTACACACTAGGTGAGGGTGCAGGATACCTATCTCTTATCGTATCACCTCCCCACGTGAAGTTGGCTGCAAGAGGCCCGTTGGGCTATTAACGGGTTGAAGTGATGATGACCCCCACACGGCACACCACTTCATTATCGTCGTCACCCAGCTTTAGGTACCGTTGAGGTTCTTGGCTGGTACTGGGGCGAAAAACGGCTTGCAGAATCGCTATCGGTGGGGGAAGATCTTAACATCTCGGCCAGGAAGAAAAAAAGGAGATCGGCGACTTGGTCCGATCGAGGAGAAGAAAAAGAGCGCATCGGGTATCTAGAAGAGAACGGACTGGTGTTGGATACGAGTAGAAGCGATCTGCTCAATCCTGTGTCGCATCAACCGCAGCAGTTGTATGTCGTCCCATATCTTGGGATGGGGTGATGGGATGGGCTAGACCGTTGAGATTTTTGTTATCAGATGTTTTATTTTAAAGACGGTCCCGCCCATGGGGGCATCGCATGCCGCCATGCGCCGATAACAAATGGGGTGTTGTGCGGAGAATTCAGGGGACCTAGCCAGGGCTGAGCCACCGGCCTGGGCGGACCGTACCCCTAAGCTTTCTCGGCCGAGTTCGCTGGAAGGGGACGTTCGGATGAACTGGCAGGGATCACTTTTAACGTGTTCAGCCCTGTCACTGAACTTTGTTTTTAGAGTGAACTTTGAATGAAAGCCATCAGGGGTCGATCTGATTAAGAACTCTTGAGGAGTTATGATGCAAACTCAAGACAAGAACAGATACGCAAACGGCGATAAGAAACAACCGGAATGCCCCGCGCCTGGCCAACATGAAAGACGACGAGTTAAAGTGCTTGCATGCTGAAGGAATTCAGCGCGTGTATGCTCTCGAATAGTGATTGGACGGACGTCATCATTTTTCATCAGACCACCTTTTTGTGGGGATCACCTGCGTTGCCGAGCCTGCGACCCAGACACGCGATGGGACACTGATCCCTGGAGTCTGGGTCGATGAGGCACTGATACGATATTTGCAAGATGCCATTCTTGCCGGAAGGAAGTTCGTGGTGGTGGTGATAATCGGGGGCTGTTGGACTGACTTCCAGGACTGGCTAGACTTGCCGCAGAATTACCCCTCTTTTCGTCTGCTCCCGCTTGCATACGACGACGAGATCAGCGGCATTGACGAAAAAGAAAGTGGAAAACGCCGATGCCTTGGTTTCCATGTTTCTCGTACTCTCTGTCCTGTGGTATGACGACGGGAATTGGCGTATAAAGACAAAATTGGTTCCTTTCCATCATGTGTTTGTTGTTTCTTCCCCTCTCCAGCTTTACCAGAAGCTTGAATGCCTACCATTCAACTACAACGACAACCATCAATCATAATTTGATACACCCGTCCATAACCCACTATCATGGGCGACAACCAAGAGTTGGAAAGCATCAGCCCCTATGGCCCGGCCCGATCGACCGTCAAGGGGGAGCCCCTCTCGAAGGAGGAGCTCGACAAGTACAATGACTTCTTCAAGGCCAGCTTGTACCTCTCCCTCGGCATGATCTATCTCCGCCAAAACCCCCTCCTCAAAGAACCACTCAAGAAGGAGCATCTAAAAGCCCGTCTTCTCGGCCACTTCGGCTCCGCACCCGGTCAGATCTTTACCTGGATGCACTTCAACCGGCTGATCAAGAAGTACGACCTCGACTCATTTTTCATCTCCGGTCCCGGTCATGGCGCACCGGCCGTCTTGTCGCAGGCATACCTCGAGGGCACCTACACCGAGGTGTACCCTGAGATGTCGGAAGACGAGGAAGGCATGCAAAAGTTCTTCAAGCAGTTCTCGTTCCCCGGCGGCATTGGCTCTCACGCCACCCCCGAAACACCAGGCTCCCTCCACGAGGGCGGAGAGCTCGGCTACTCAATCAGTCACGCCTTCGGTGCCGTCTTTGACCACCCAGAGCTGATCGCACTCACCATGGTCGGTGACGGTGAGGCAGAGACCGGACCTCTGGCGACATCATGGCACTCGACCAAATTCCTCAACCCCATCACCGACGGTGCCGTCCTGCCTGTTCTGCATCTCAACGGGTACAAGATCAACAACCCTACCATCCTAGCGCGTATCAGCCACAAGGAGCTCGAGAACCTCTTTATCGGCTACGGCTACCAACCATACTTTGTCGAAGGTGACGACGTCGACACCATGCACCAAGCCATGGCCGCCACTCTCGAGCACTGCGTCTTGGAGATCAAGAAGTTCCAAAAGCAAGCCCGAGAATCCGGCAAAGCCTTCCGCCCCATGTGGCCAGTGATCATTCTCCGCTCACCCAAAGGCTGGACTGGACCTCGCAAGATCGACGACAAGTACTTGGAAGGCTACTGGCGTGCCCACCAAGTTCCCATCACCGACGTGCACGAGAACCCCGAACACCTCAAGCTTTTGGAGTCATGGATGAAGAGCTACGAGCCAGATCGTATCTTTGCCGATGGCAAGATCAGCGCCGAACTCAAAGAAGCTATCTGCCCCACCGGCACCCGTCGCATGAGCGCAAACCCCGTTGCTAACGGTGGCGTTCTAAGAAAACCCCTGAGAATGCCCGACTTTAAAGACTACGCCATCAAGGTCGACAAGCCCGGTGTCACCATGGAAGCCAGCATGACGAACATGGCCAAGCTCCTGCGGGACGTAATCTCCCTCAACCCCAAGAGTTTCCGTCTTTTCGGCCCAGATGAGACCGAGTCCAACAAACTGGCCAACGTCTATCAAGCCGGCAAAAAAGTCTGGATGGGTGAGTACTTCGCCGAAGACGAGAACGGCGGCAACCTCGCCCCCGACGGCCGCGTCATGGAGATGCTCTCCGAGCACACCTGCGAAGGCTGGCTAGAGGGCTACATCCTCAGCGGCCGCCACGGTCTCCTCAACAGCTACGAGCCTTTTATCCACGTAATCGACTCCATGGTCAACCAGGTATGTCCTCCCACCTTTTTTTTTTTTTTTTTTTTTTTTTTTTTTACCTCATGCCCTTTACTAATCCTTGCAAAAACAGCACTGTAAATGGCTAGAAAAGTGCCTTGAAGTAGAATGGCGCAACAAGGTTCCCTCCCTTAACATTCTTCTTACAGCCGTGGTCTGGCGCCAGGACCACAACGGTTTTACCCATCAAGACCCCGGCTTCCTCGACGTAGTCGCCAACAAATCCCCCGAAGTCGTGCGCATCTATCTCCCCCCCGACGGCAACTGTTTGCTCTCCTGCATGGACCACTGCCTCCGCTCTTCCAACTACGTCAACGTCGTTGTCGCCGACAAGCAGGACCACCTCCAGTTCCTCCCCATGGAAGACGCCATTGTCCACTGCACCAAGGGCATCGGTATCTGGCCGCAGTTCTCCACCGACCGCGGGGAAGAGCCAGACGTGGTCATGGCCTCCTGCGGCGACATTTCCACGCACGAATCTTTGGCTGCTATCGACTTGCTGCTGCAACACTTCCCCGAGCTCAAAATCCGGTGTGTCAACTGTGTCGACCTCTTCAAGTTGATTTCTCACGCGGACCACCCCCACGGCCTTACCGATTCTGAGTGGACAAGTATTTTCACATCCAACAGGCCGGTAATATTCAACTTCCATTCCTACCCCTGGCTGGTGCACCGTCTGGCCTACAAGCGCCCTGGGTCGCAGAACTTGCACGTGAGAGGGTACAAGGAAAAGGGCAACATCGACACCCCCTTGGAGCTGGCGATCAGGAACCAGACAGACAGATTCAGTCTGGCCATGGATGCCATCGATCGCATGCCGCAGCTAGGAAACAAAGGGTCCGCTGCACGGGAGGCGCTGCATAGTGCCCAGATTAAAGCGCGGAATGAGGCTTTTGAGAATGGAGTTGATCCGCCTTTCCTCAAAGGGTGGACGTGGCCTTATGAGCGCACGGGGTTGTGGAAGGCTGGGATTCCCAAGTTGATTGGGTAGGCAAGGCAATCAAAGATAGCTGGTATGTACGGGTGTGATATGAAGGCTATGATATTGGGTCATCATTCAGGCGTTTATGACATGGCTTTTTAGAAAATGAATAGGAAATGATGACGATATTTTGACTGAATGAAAGAACCAAAAAGGGGGGTGATGCAAGTGAATGTGGAATGCCCAGAACTTGTTTGTATGGCGTGTGTTGACATCTGTTCCGACTGTGATATAAATCCTTCAAGATATCTGTCCCTTTTTTTTTTGCAAAAGGAAATGGAAATGATGATAGTTTCTTTTAAAAAAAAGGGGGGTGCTGCACGGGGTGACGGAAATGTACATAGAAATAGATTTGGGGCAATTGAACAATAGTTAAATAGCCACCGCCCGGCTAGCTCAATCGGTAGAGCGTGAGACTCTTAAGGAGTACTCCGTAAATCTCAAGGTTGTGGGTTCGACCCCCACGTCGGGCTCAATTCCCGTCTTTGCACGATTCCTTTTTTCTTTCTTTCTTTTTGCCTAATCCAGCTCAACATGAGCTTGGAATGATATTCCTTTTGAAGGATAGGTGTGTGTTTGTGTGTGTTTCAGTGGGTGAGATATCTCCCCAACTCCAGCGACTTGGTGTTTACTCCTTAGGATGGAAGACTTGGTTGAAGGCGAGCCTGGCGGAGAGATTGTTTCGTGCTTGCGGTTTATTGAGGGATTAGGATAGAAGTTTGATATTATTGCGCTGTAAATCTATAGTTAGTATTTATTGAAGAAAGTAATATTGTCGATAGTCGACTGGATCTTGCATACCTACTACTGCTTAGGGAAGGATTGTATATGCCTTGACAAAACTACCAGGTAGGTAACCGGGGCGAGGCTTGAATACCGCGGAAAAAATCGTTGTGATGATACTTATGCTATCTAGGGTGGTGTGAAGATCAGTTATGAGCCATATTTGTCTCGGAACTCCCCAATGGCACTGCTGACTTTCTTTTGTCGAGTGTGGTGCAAGTCAGGAGACGCAGACTTGATTTTGCTGGCTGGTTTACTTCGTAGGAGGTAAGCTGATGGCATGGCATGGCGGCGGCGTGGCGTGTAAGACGGACCCTGATGCTGTTCATGCTTGGATATCGAGTAGAGTACCAAGTCAGAAAATACTTGGGAGTTTGTGGGGGAATAAACCCAAAGCCAAAGCTGGGCGTCGCCGAGGAGGAGGGACTGGGGCGGGTTTCCACCTCTTTCTGTTCCCACCGGGGTGTAATGTCGTTCAGAGGCTTAGTGAACTAACGGGCTTGCTCTGAATTGCCCGAACATCTTTGACCGTGATGTGATGCGCCATGACCGAACAGTTTGTGAGAATGCGACTTACCTTAGTCGCGATGGGTTGTCAGGTCTCATTTTGGCGTACAGGTAGCGTGTTAACGGACGCTTGTCAGCAATCAGACTTTTACTTGGGTACCGCCGTGGGATCAAGTTTGGTAGAGTCCAAGAACTCACGGGATTGGCGTGCTAGTACATAATGGCTACTTACTCTGGTACTGCGGCGGTTGCTTCACGGAGCAGCCGTCCGGTGGATGGTTGGATGATGGAATGTGCGAAGGCGTAAAAACTCTCGAATTGAGCATTAAGGACACTATGTTCTGACAAGCTTGAAAGCTGTCAATTTGTCTCACCTGAACCCCTCCCCCACTGGGACGGACCCGGATCCAACATTGATAAGCTTTAGGGCTTGTTGTGAGAAGGAAGCTATCCTGAACTCCTGACTACCTTAGTGCCTGTACCAGTCGGGTCTGACTTCGATCCGGCCGGAGCAGAAAAGCACACGGATAGTCTACTGCGTACACACGGACATAGACATGGAAGTTCTTATGCAGGTGAATGGCCCCCCACTTGACCTTCTGACCACCGGTTGCCCCTTTGAGGAATTCCCCTCATCTGAATTTGTAGGAGAAAATTTAAGCTTCAGTAAAGTTCCCAAACCGATCCCTGGAATACACTGCTTGCGTGATTCATCTTGGGCCCGCTGCCAACCGAGCTTGACAGGCGGGCAGAACCCCAGTCATGTCAGTTCCAATCGTGGCGATAACAATACAGTAGCTCAGTGCGCCCGTTCGTAGGGAAAAAAGGGTCCTCCCAAGGAGATCAAGAGCTTCAATGCTCTGATCGAAACGTCTGTGTACACCGCCGACAGACACTACCTACATACGTAGTATTAAAGTTTTATCAGAAGGAAGACGGTAGGCTGATGGTGGAGTATTATTGTGTTCGCCCTCGTTCGTGTTGTTGTGTTTGCATGTCTCCTTTTTGGAGAATTTGTGTCGCAGTGTAGATGCTTGGTCGTTTGTTGGTTTCTTTTTTCTTTCTTTTTTGGGTGACCCTCACCGACCACGTCAGAAAAAAAGGCACAGGACCCACGGTCGTACATCACCGGTCACCATATCCACTCGGTCTTTTGGCTGTGGCGTTTGATTGGTTGGAGGCTTATTCGGGTGTGATTGATAAAGTTCTATCGGATTCTCTGCCTTCTTCCCACATGCCGAGCGATCGAAGTAGACGGTAGATGTTCACGTGCCAGCAACTGCATACAACGGACACGTTGATGATCAATCTTGAAAGAGCCGATCAAGTGTAGAGAGTCAAGGGGAAAGCCCTGGACTTTTTTTTTGCCGAGATGCCTGCGTGCCTAGTCGGCAGTGATAACTGCACATTGATAATAGAGTGATAGTCGAGACTTTATTAGTCCTGCTTTGAAATGCAACCGTCGAGATAACGTCGTGTCAAGACAGCAGTAGGTAATTTGGGGTCATCTAAAAGCCGGGTTAGCGGTGTACCTTATATCCGGCACACATATTTTCCAAGTGTACGTCCGTGATGACATATACGCATGGCCCTGCCGTGCAAAACACATGCTCCAGTTCGATCGGATGCATGATAAGGTACTATGTATAGTGTTTAGCTGGAAGGTAGGTAGAGATGGCAAAGGAGAGTGGCAGCTCGTATCCTTTGCTCCGGCAAGATGCGTTCTCATCTCCCTAGTGATTTGCCCTATCACATCAAGCGCTCAGATACCCGAGCCGCTTCCTACCGTGAGGGTAAAGACGGACAGATTCGGGAACGAAAGATTTTCATTCTTGTGACGTAGGTCCCGTTGGAGCGTTACAGCTCAACACTTTACATACGCCCGGTAAGCAACAAAGACTTCATGTATAAGCCTGGTGGTGGTCCCGACTGTCCGGGAAAGGGTCGATTCATATGGTGGCACAGCTTCAGACGGGATGTATGTGTATGCCACCTGAACTTGTGATTTGCAATAAGTATCCATCAATTGATCGTAATTCTAGACGAAGATTTACACAGAGAGACAAACAAGCTCAACTGCGGGGTTAAGGGACCACATCGCCGTCAAGATAAAAAGTAGCTCACCGGTGAAGATACTACCACCAGTGCTACTACATGCATTCATGTGAGGTTATCAATCGAAAAAAGCCATTGAGAAACTATGTATAGGTATGTCGGGGCGTCAGAGTAACGCGAGACTGGCATTGTCCAACGAGAAAAGAGTATGATAAATTAGCTTGGCAAGGAAACGTCAGTTGCAAAGTCGGATGGGATTTTGAGAAATTCCCATGTTGCAGACATTGTTTTAGCGCCAATCTGCCCCTCTCTGGCAGGACGCAGGCCAGGCACAGGGTTTGGATGATGAGAGTGAAGCGGGCGGGGTAGCTGAAGTTCGCCACGAACTGCTACTGCCGTCAACGTTGGCTTTTGGCGCCACGATGATGAGGGAAGAATCGATCGGGAGGTATTGGGCCTGCTGCTATGTACTGTATGCTGCAGGTAGTGATTGTTTTCGATTGGCGCACATCGAAAATGTTCCTCTGTGCAGGAAACTGGAAAGGGGTGAGCGCACAGAGAGGTGGAGTCTGGATTGGCCAGAATTGGTGTTAGTGCTCTCTGGACCAAGGAAGTACCGGCGAGTTGGAACCATGCCAAGGGAGTCGACAGCGGAGAGAATGCTCCGGTCAAGGCTCACACTTGTTTGCAGCGGAATCGTCGCACAGTCTTTCCACTTCGTCCAGGCGATCCCCTCTCACTTCCCAGTCCCCCGGACCTTTTGCGCCGGGCTGGTTTTGATTTTTGTAGTATCCGGAAACAGTTTCAACTCCCTTCTTCGGTTGCTGCGTAACCACAGTATTGAGAGGGCTCGACTGACGTAATTTTTTTATTCCATTCAGTGTTAGAGGTTCCTGTCGCCGAACGCAGCAACCCTTCTAGAGACCTGTAGAAAAATCACTGCGTTTGACGTTTCGGCCGGGCATGTCGGCCAGAGTTTTGACATCCGCTGGACTAAATTGTTTCCACTGGCGTGGTCCTAGTAATAAAACGGCTCTTGACAAGCCCGAAGAACGCTGACAATCAATTGGCCACATGTGACGGGACTGCTGGACTGCTGGCAAGCCCATCAGCAATTAGCAAGCAGGAAAAGAGATGGGAATCAATTGAACAGACTCACCTCGGAACGGTACGGTGGTTCGGCGTGCTGCAGTAGTGTAGCAGGACGATGTATGTACCTAGGTATGTGTAGGTAAGGTAGGCAGATAGGTGACCCCGCTGATGGTACGGCGCGCGGGCTGGCCGGGGAGGTGCTTCGGCCCCATTATTGACGTAACAGGGGCCACAGCCAGCAGGTTCCATCTCGATCGGAGCTTGCGAGAGCTCTTTGGAATCGGGTAGCTTTGAACTTGGATCGAAAAACCTGATGGCCAAAATGGAAAGTGGGCGCAGCGAACGCAGTACTTTGCGGTGTACACCACCACACGCTACGGCTACTGCCAGGTCTAGCAGCAAACCAGATCTGGCCAAAAGCTCCCGAACCCATGCTGCACCACAGCAGCAGTAGTCCGACGGATCTTTGTGGATCACAAGGGTCAAATCCCGTCCCATGTCCGGAAGACGAGGCGATTCCTTATTTCTTTGACACGTTCTTCTCTCTCTACAAATATTAATAAATGTGTACGGCGAAGCCACCTAATCATCACCCTGACCACCACTTCGCACCAATCCCTCCCCTCCCTTAACTCTGTGTTCTCAACCAAACATCACCATTCAATCTCAACCAGGTGTAGCTCAGACGATACAATGCCCAGACAGCAGCGAGCACCGAGACGATCCTTCACCACCGGCAACGATGCCGACTTCCCAAGGGTTCCAACGGTATGACTTTTTGTTGTCTTGCTATCAACGCCATCTGATATGCATGAAAAACTAACCTCCCAACCCCTATGGCAGGTCACAAGGACAGAAGACGAGAACAAAGAGCGCGCCTACATTGCTGCATCCAGAAGAACTGACCGGAGCCTCGATGATCGCATAAAGTCGGCGCAGAAGGCGTCGGAAATTCACAAAGCACGAACCGGCAAAGCTCTCAAGATAACAAGAGAGGCAGTCGAAAAAGAGCTGATGTTTGAGGAAGAAGATGATGCGCCACGCACATACGCGGCAGGGTACCCTTACACAGATGCGCTGGGTATCTCCACGGCTCGACACGAACAAGTGAATCGGGAGTTTGAACAGACCTTTGGCCATTTGGTAAGGTTCCAGTCATGGCCTGTGCCGGGTAGTTATACAGCGCAGGGTCACCCTTGGCCACAAGCTACTGTCGACTCAATTCCCCAGCATCAATACACCATGGGGTACCACACACAAGTCCCAGCGTCCATGCCGCAGTTCGCGCAACCTGGTCTCGGCGCGGTATCACAACCGTTGCCTATTTCACCAATGGAACTTACAGAACCGTACCGCTCCCCTGTATCCCTTCTGATCCGGCCATCGAATACCGAGGATTCCCAGTCGTCAACAGTGACTATAGGTCCGGCACCTATCACGCCCATCTCCAATACCCCTTCTCACCCTTACGGTTCTTCGCAAAGTCCCTCCCCTGGCCCTGATACGACCAAACGGCAAAAGAGAAAGTCCATGTTGATCGACGCGGACTCTCTGCCGTCTGACGCAGATGCCAACCGAGCGATAAAGAGAAGGCCCAGCGCCGCCGAAGACGCAGTTCCTGTCCTGTCATACTCGCCGGACACCACAAAAAGCACCCCCGAGTTCCCAAATATCCCGTTCCAGAGAGAATCTAGCTTTTCTGGCGCCGTCGATCCTGGATTAGCCGACTCAGTGACTCCTCTTCCATCACATGAATTATTCAACCTGCACTTGTTGGGTGGTGAGATGGGAGGAGCTGAATATGCAGAGCACTACAGCCCAGTGGACTGGAATCAAAATGCGTTCGACTTTCCCATTTATGATTCGAAACAGGGGTCGTCGACGGTTCGGCAAGAATCCATTTATCCCTCTCCGGACTCTGTTGATTCTGGCTGGGACGACCTCGTTAGTCTGGATGATTTGCCAGTTGCGCCAGAAACAGAGCCGTGCGCGGCATAGGAGCCCAGAACTACAGCTGTACCGCCAAGAGCTACCAGATGAAAAAGAAGCCTGTTTCAATAGCTACGCCTTGAAATGCCCACTGTTTTTTTCCGATCCAGTTCAGCAGTGGCGGCATCTGACAATTCTGATGCAAAAGGTTGGACGTCCTCGGCTCGTACATTTTCAAAGAAACGATAGCTACCTAACGCGAACATTCGTTATACGGCGTATCGAGAACGTCAATCTGTTATGACCAGCGATGACACATTAGGGGAAAATTGTTTAATGGAATTAGTGGGGTTTTCTGGTTTCCAAGGAATTTGTTTGCAATTGTTTCTTAGCGAGTTCTGTTTCGGGATGGATGGACACTGGCGCATAAGTAATGAAGGACGAGATGGAAAAGTCGAAGAGTCGAAGATGTAACGGAACGGAGCGAAGGGCTTCAAGGTATCAACAGGCGTAATGCGTCTCACCGGAAACATCAGTTCATTTTTTTAATTTTTTTTCGGAAGGAGGGAATGGTTTGGAGTCGGATGTATGAGTGGAGATACCACGGGATTTTGAGGTGCTAGGGGTTGGGTGTTGCACAAGTGACTGCAGTGGAGGAGATGGGTTTTACGATGCTCTGATATTGAACGATGTTGAACGATACGTGGCCTGTTGTTAGATACTGCCTCGAGTACTCACAGGCCTCGCAAAACAAAACAAAAAACACAAGAATATATGAAAAGAAGGGTGTTATCCCTTTATTCTTATAATATCGGACCTGTCCCATGCTTTTGTGATGGGGATGAGATTTGTGGCGGCGTTTACTCCAAGAGCTGGTGAAGCTCTACTTGTCATATTTTATCCCTTGAAAGAAAACGAGAAGGAAAAAAATGAAGTAAAATAAGAGGAAAGGCAAAAAACAGCAGCAGCCTAAACTAACCCGAACGGAACCGGACAAGCCCAACACCTAAACCGAGAAAATTCACCACCGAACGCCGCAGAGAGTCTTCCGCCCATTTCGGGCCCAAGCAGAAAAAAAAAAGAAAAGAAAAGAGAAAAAAGACCAGCGAGCGGGTTACTTCTTCTCTTTGTTCTTGCCCGCGTCGTAGTCCTCCTTCTTCTTTCCCTTGTCCTGTTTTTTTTTTAGGAAATTGTTAGTAAACTGATTTTTGCTATCTGTTGCGTCTGGTTGATTTAAACCGGGGGTTTGTTTTGTTTTGTTTTGTCTTGGCGTTTTGGAAGGGTAACGCTCAGGGTTTAAAAAAAGCACAGAAACGCGAGGGGAGAAAGGGGGTTGGGTGCTTGGCAATAATAAAATGATTGATGGGGGTTTGAAGGACAGGCAGGCTCAAGAGAGCAATGGATAAGAGGTTAGGAGAAACAAATGGGCTGTGTTCTAGAAGTGGGAAAGGGGGTGCGGAACTCGTGTTACGCTTGATTTTCTCATGGTGCCTATACTTGAGTTTTTCTTACGACTGACTGCGGTCCTCCAGAGTTGGTGAGGCTGCACGCTTGCGTCCCATTACTGGTGGGCGCAATTGTTAGAATACCGCACAGTCGGGGAAACAAAAGCAATGTCTGTCCTGAACATTTGTGCCGATAAGAATAGCACGGCTAAACGACAATGGGGGGGAAGCAAAGTGAGGGACGGGAGGTATTTTGCGACTAGAAAACGTTGTGTTTTGATATAAGGGATGATATCAGATGGTAAATAAGGGAAGGGGGTCAGAAGGGTATAATACGATCATGCCCAAAAACAACGAGTTTTTACGGAAAGGAAAGTAAGAAGAAACTTACAACAGGCGAGGCCTTCTTCTTGCCCTTCTTCTTCTTCTCGTCCTCCTTGCCACCGCCGCCGCCGAAGTTGGTGGTCTCGTAGCCGGACCGCGGCATTGCTTCGTCTCTGTCCGGGGTTCTGGTTAGTTATCTAGCGATCCAGTTCTGACAAAAAACTGACTGTATCATTGTGATGAGTTTAACCGATTCGTTCGCCCAGGCCGGGGAGCGAGATCTATTGACCAACTTTGCAACACAACCTTGAGTTCCCATACAAACAGACGCCTTCAGATCGTCCCTCTCATTGGGTCCACGGTCGCCAGGCTGCATGAGAGGATCCAAGAGCGCTCAATACAGCAGCTCCAGGAAGAACGAAACCTACTAGTGTCCCATCTTTCCATTCGTTCGTAGCTCACTGAGGGGAGCGGAGGGCACGAATGGAAATGTCGGACAATAGTAGGTTTTCGTTCTTGGTGGGGAGAGGAGAGGGGAGGAGAGGGGAGGGGAAGGGGGTTGCGTACCTTTTTGGGAAAAAAAGGAGAGCGGGGGGGGATTTGTTTGTTTGTTTATTTCTAAATCTGAGTTAGTTTTCGTCAGGACAAGGAGAGACTGGTAAGGATATAGTGAAAGATAGGAGTATATCTTGGGATTATCTGAAGGGAATTAGATGGAAGGGGGGGGGGAAGTATGTGATGAAAGTAAGCAAAGAAAGGTAGTAGATCTTGATATATTTGAAGCTTTTGAGCGGTGCGAAACATCCACAGCAGAACAAGCGACTTGACCTAGACCAGACCGACCGCCAGACCGACCGATCGACCGAATGTAAAGACATGATATTTACAACGAGCAGAAACAAGAAAATATACATCTTCTAAGGGTGAGATACCAAACGGTAAAGCAGTAGAAACAAAGATACGTTTTCGCGCGCGAGTGGGTGAGTGATGAACTTACGGTTCTTGAAGGAGTTTGTGGTGGTGGTGATGTTGGTGATGGTTGAAGAGGAAAAGAAATCCAAAAATCGCGACTTCTTGACGACGTCGACGCCGGTCGCGAGGGCTTCGCAACGCGTGATGATTCGAACGCGACTTATCGCGAAGATAACGCGTATCTAGAACGAGGGGGTAATTCACTGAGTTTTTGAAGGAAGGAACGAGTGTGGGTGATGGTGGTCAACGATGGGTTAGCAGAGACAGAGGCATAGGCATAGGCGGAGGCAGACAGGGAGGTATCATTGAGAGAGCTTAGTGTTCTTCTTCATGTTTGGGGGGCATCTGATTCAAATATCGAAGCCGTATGGCTCCCTTCGGGCATGACACCATCTGGTTGAATACCTGATACTTTCTTGCATGAAGTCTACACTAACTGCCTTTGAGAAGTGCTGTTGTGCATAAGAAAGACATCTACAAATGGTATCAAAGTACCTCTGCACATAAAGGGCTTTGCCTTCTTTCTCAGGAGAGATGTAAGGTTGTCTAAGACGGGGCATCAAAGAATTACCACTGTCTATGTACTAGCAGAAAAAGGGGGCTTGGTCAAAAGGGAGTCTTAAAGATGAAGAAGAGTTCTAGGATGGATAAAGCTACTGACAAAAGTTCAGGCCATATCCACAAGTATAAGTCTTCGTTCCCATACCTCCCAGTGTCAACCCAAACACCACAGTCCCTTCCAAACACCACCACAGTCCCTCCAACACAGGCCTCGAAAAGATGTCCTACTTCCGCACCAAAGCTTCCACCAAAAACCACTCCGCTTCCTCCTCCTCCCCCAGTTCTAGCTCGTTATCTCCCGCCCAGCGGCGAATCACCCGAGCCCGCCCCTACGATCCATCCATCTTCCTCAGAGCCAGCAATAACAACAAAACCCATCTGGAAAATACCAACGACAAGGAGAGCGATGACGAGGAGGCAGTCACCGCACGAATCCGCCTACTCTCTCTCCAACAACAGCAGCAGCAGCAGCACCCCCTGCCCTTCCAACTCCCAGCAACTTCGACCCCTGCCGGTGCCAGTAACAACCATACCTCCAATAATGCCCAACAACCAAGATGGTTGGTCCCAGACGACTGGACCGACAAACCCCAGAAATCCAATTCCAACTCTAACCCCAACTCCAGCTCTAGCGTGGACGTGAATATGGAAATGGATACCACCCCTCCTCCTACTTCCCCTCCTCCTCCCCAGCAAGTCACCTCAACCCAGCCCTACTCATCCTGGCTGCCCATACCGGCTCGAAAACCCCACCATCACAACAACTCCAGCGGGGACGTGGACGTCAACATGGACACAGAAATGGACACCACCACCACCTCCTCCCCCCCTTCTACTACTTCCCCTCCTCTTCCCTGGCAATCAACCTCAAACCAGCAGTCCTACCCATTCCATCCCAAACCTACATACCCACCACTGCCCCCACCGGACCGCAAACCTTACCCCAGGTACTGGGTGGGCGGCGCATGCGACGAGACTTGCGACAGCACTGGTAATCACAACCACAACAAAGAAGAGGCCAGGAGAAGGAGAAAGTAGCGGCCTTGTGGAGGGACTTTGACTCCCTCCGACCATCATCCCCCAACTAATTCCCTCCCTCCTTCAGCACACACCTCAACTTGAATCAAAGACAAAGAAACCAAACCCCTTGTGGTGTAGTTGGCTGTCACGTTCGGCTGTGAAGGAATTATTTATTGATTAATTACCGAAAGGTCACCGGCTCGATTCCGGTCGGAGGGGACACATCATCTTCTTTTGCATTTTTTTAACCACTGAAATAGGTACTGACATGCGCTTGTCGTAGATGCAAAAAAACGGGCGTGCTGTCCATCGCCCGGGTATCATATGTTTTTTTGTTGTTGTAACTATCGCCTGCTGACAAGACGTGACAACTCTACTCCTCATCAACCTCCATCTTGTCCTCACCCCCCGCCTCTAGCAGCTTCTTCTTCTTTTCCGCAGCCCGTTCCTTCCTCTCCCGCTTTTCCTTCTTGTAATCACTCTTCTCGCTCTTGTCCTTCTTGTCCTTCTTGCTCTTCTTGGCCTTTTTCTCTTTCACAGGCACTTCCGCCTCACCGTTTGCTTCTTCTCCGTTAACCTCCTCGCCCTTCTCTTCTTCGTCTACCTCTCTCTTCCTCTTTCTGTCCTCGGTAGCAGCGGCAGTGATCTTCTCCAACGTCTCATCCTTCACTTTGGGCGCAACAGCCACCCTAAACTCCTCCGGATTCGCCTCCTTGGCCCACCTCACCCAATCGTGTCTCCTGTGCGACCACTTATCACCCTGCCACGTCCTCCACACATTTCTTCCCAGCCAAGACTGCCGCAGCTCGGCTTCCCTCTGCTCCAGTTTCGTCACGACGTTTTCCTTCAGGTGGAAAGGCACCACGGGCACAGACCCCTCGCCTTTCGACGGGCAGGCGATAATGGCGCAAACAACCGGGTTGCCGTGCTGTGTCAGTGCGATATCAACAATATTTGGAAGGAGCTGAGCGACCAGCAGCTTGTGGAAGTGCGGGACCTGAGGTGGTGAGGCAAGGGATTTTGTAATAATGCCCGCTGTTTGCGCGGAGGAAGTGGATAAATGCACAAGCTTGTCAGCGCCGATGGCGAGGAGAGAAGTCTGGATGGCCTTGGACGGGTTGCCGGGGATGGCGAGGAGGGCAGACACAAGCTGGCACCCGTGGGAGAGGAGGGCGGATTTGTTCTTGGCCTCGGGGCCTTGGAACTTTTTCTTCTCCTCATCTTCTGTCGCTGGCTCGTCGAGCAGGCAGAGTCTCGGAACGATGAGCTTGTAGTTGCCGCCGCACGCGGTGGTGAGGGCTTGCAAAAGAGTGTTGAGCTCAGCGGTGGCGCCGCGGACGCCGCAGCGCTCAAAGAGGGTCTTGATAACGTTCAGACGACCCTTTTCGAGGAAGGAGCCGAGCTCGGGGAGGGATTTCTCGACGGCGTCTGCGAGATCTTCTTTGCTAAGACGGTTGAGGACGCGGATGGCAGGGTAGGAGGCGATGTCGTTTCGTAGAAAACTTGCAATGCGAGGACCAAAGATGTTGGCGTGCAGTCCCTTGAAGATCTTGCCTGGACAGTGGGTTATGAGGGTTTCGAGAAGTCGGGAGCCGATGGGGTCGTAGACCATGCTGTTGACGAATTGGCAGGCGGGGGATTGCTCGTCGGTGAAGGATGCGGGTGCGCCGGGTACGAGCTTCTCGAGTAGTGTGTCTGGTGTGGCCTCTTCTGCCGGCTCTTCCTCGCCCTTCTTTGCCTTCTTCTTGCCCTTGGGTGCGGATTCCAGCTCCAAATCCAACAACAACTGCAGAGTAGGGTTTCCAGTAGGGTGCTTTGCCAGCACTCGCAGAGCTGTCGCGTCGATTCCGGCGATTGAGTCTTGGATGATCTTTTGCACCGCTCCTGTAAAGGACGAAGGAACTGTCCTGGTCTGCTTGCTCAGCTCGCTCGCGTTCGCCGCTGCACCCTCCACTGTGATGTACTCCTTGCCCTTGCCCTGCAGCAGTGACTTGACACCCGCCTGCTCCAGAGGCCTTCCTGAAAGAACCAACAGCAGCACTCTGAGCGCATGTGATCCGTACCGGTCCGACAACAAAAACGACAAGTGCTCTTCAAACTCATCCAGGGTGAGTAGCAGCAATTCCTCCATCGACATCTTCATCGCCTCGGTTATTTCCTCCTCTTCCTCACCCTCTTCTGGCTCGGCCATCTCGACATCCCCTGAAAGCTCTTGCGTCACCACGGGCGCACTCTGCAAGAACAGCTTCTCGCAGCAGTGACTGGCAAACCGATGTGTCACCAAACTGATGAAATGCCCACCAAAGGCCTCGAAAAGCCTCTTCTTCTGCTTGGTGTTGGACAGCAGAATCAGTCGTTCCATCAACCGCGAGCAAGACTGACTGCTCGCCAACTTGAGCTCCTTCCCTTGCGCTTCCCTGTAGACGTTCTGCAAAAACATGTGTCGTTCTTCGGGACTCGGGAAATCGTTGAGTTCGAGAAGTTCGTCGGCATGGCGAAAGTACTCCTGCTCCTCCTCCTCGAGCATACCAAAGAACTCGCGCTCGAAGTGGCCGCCGACATGGCTTTGCGGCTGATCATCATCGTAGTGTTCCTCGTCGCGGATCTTGGGGAGCTGTTCCTCGTTGCGGCCCTTGTGCGCTTTGGTGCCGACTGTGTCAATTACGAAGCCCGTAGTATTGTCGTCGTCGAGTGGGATGAAATCGGCAGTAGCATCGTAGGCGTCCTCGTCTGTGTGGCGCTGGCGTTTCGCATCGCGGGATTCGTCGTCGACCGTTTCACGCTCGCGCTTTTTGGCGCGCTTCTCGTCGCGGACCAATTGGCGCTTTGATTTTCTGTTTTTGCCCATTTTGTACGATGTTGATGTGGTTTTCGGTCCCGGGGGGGTTGCGTTGCTGGGAAGCTTGCTCTGGGGAAAAAGTTATGAATTGGAAAAATCCTTATCTTATCGCTCACCGAGGCACCAAGTTTATTTCTTCACGGGGCCTTCACCGTTCGCCGAGAAGCGCAATGCAACGCTAGGGAACGGCTGAACGGCTCATCGGCACGAGTGACAGGCCCCAACAACAGGCCAACAACGGTCGCGATTCCCACCGCATTCGTTCAAAAGGAGCGTCGCATTTGCAACCATCAGCCCTATCATTCGTGCGAGAGAGCGCAGTAAATGGAGACAGCTTGGCGTCATCTTTTTCTCAGCCCTGGAATGGCTAAGCTAAGGTAGGTACGTACTTGGGAACAGCAATGGATGCGCTGCTGCGTGATGTCAGTGTTGATCACATTGGACCAAAACCACCTGAAATGGAGGAGGCAGACACCACGAAACACCGCCAAGCCTCAAAAACACAGCCATGTTGGTTGATGGATCTTATTCTTTGTAGATATATATTTACGGTGCCCCATTTTGAACTTGATTATTGCAGCTCATGTATCTCGCTCTTCTTTTCGCTCCATTTCTGTTTATCATGGCTTTATTTTCGTTTTTGAGGAAGAAAAAGGATGAAGGGGGAAGCGAATCGTCAAAGTTAACTGGGTTAACCAACACCAAGTTCTTTGGGTCTCAAATCGGTGGGAAAGCCGTCATCAACTACAGCTACACGGATATGCCATGGAAGCTCATGGCATGGGATGTTTTTTACTTCTTTAAGTTCCTCTGGGCAATCCCCTTTGTCGTTTGGCCTCTGACCCCCGCCGACTCGGGCGAACTCGGCGAGCTGTCTTTCACCTTCAGGAACATGTTTTGCCTCGCAGTGCACTTTGTCCTGATCATCCTCCAAGTAATCTTCATTCTCGGTCTTCCCGCCCTGATATTCCTCCCGGTATGGACCTCCATCGGCATCTTTGCCCTCGTCCTCGGCATCAACAAGGCCCTGTGCATGCTCCTCAACGGCAGCACCGTCGAGTACCACTCCAACCCCGAATACGCCCCAGCCCTCCCCGAACATGCCCACGAGCAATGGATCTTCATCAACGGCGTCGCTGCCGGCGAGCACTGGATGCAGTCCAACCTCGACCGCCTAGCCCTCACATTTAAACGCCCCATCCTCGGCATCCACAACAAGACCTCGGGCATCCTCTTCGACGTTTTGGAATGTCTCATCCAGCGCAACTGGGGCTACGCCACCACCGACGTCCGCGTCTGCTACCGCATCATCAAGGAGAAACTGTACAATCCGACCTACACCAAAGTCGTTTTTCTCTTACACTCCCAGGGTGCCATCGAAGGCTCCCTCATCATCGACTGGCTTCTCCAAGAACTGCCCCAGGACCTCTTGTCCAAGTTGGAGGTGTACACATTCGGCAACGCCTCCAACCACTTCAACAACCCCCACCGGCACGTTGACTCCCAGAACGCCGCGCGCCATCACCACCACTCCTCCCCCATTGCCCCCCGCATCCGCAACCCCATCAAAGAATCTTCTTCGTCCTCCCTCGTCTCCTCCCCCCTGAGAAATTCAACAGCCTCCACCCTCTCCTCCTCCTTCCAACCCGCCACAGACGAAGAACCCCCTATCGTCCCCCTAACCAAGCGGCAAACTTCTTCTCTACAATCCCTAACCTCCTCCACCCTTTCTCCCTCCCCGTCGTCTCTCACCGACCGCGCGATAGGGCACATAGAACACTACGCCCACACCACCGACTTCGTTGCCCTCTGGGGGGTCCTCCATTTTTCCACTTCTTCCCTCTCTTCTACCACACTCCCCAGATTCATAGGCAGAGTCTTTGCCCGCACCACCCCTCGGGGAGGGCACCAGATGGTCCAGCACTACCTCGACGGCATGTTTCCCCTCGCCCGCTCTTCTTCTGGCGAATTACTACGGGATCCCCAGACAGGGGTTATTGTGGGCGGGTGTCTTGACGGGGAGGGGGAGAATGAGTTTATGGAGAGCGAGGTCGTGCTTGGCGGGAGTGACAACCCTGATGGTGGGGAGCGAGAGGGTGATGAGGAGGAGGACGATGAAGATGAACCAGTATTAGTAGAACTCCATGGAGCGAGTCCTGTACTGGAAAGGAGACTTCGAAGGAAACAGACACAGGTCAAGGTTAAGGTTAAGGAGTTGAGTCGGTTGTGGCAGTACCGCAATGGGAGGTCGCCGGAAGATCATCATCATAGGGGTGGGGGTGGGGTTGCTGGGGGAGTTATAAGGGGGAGTAGTACTTTGTAAATAGGGACAGGGGGAGTTGCATACACAGCATGGCATAGCGTAGGATAGGTGGTTGGTCTATTTTGATTAAATGTTTCCCCAACACGGCATTACACTCTTGAATAGCGGAGACGTGTTGAGCGATCGTAACCTATTGACAAGTGCATCGTCGTCAGTTTGTTCTGCCTGAGAGGATCAAACAAGAGCGAAGTATCGGCATCATCTCTCTCCCATAATCCACAACTCCTAGAAGCCACACCCACCCCACACCCGACCACATAAACCCAACTCAGAAGCCACAAACTCAACAATGGAAAACAAGCAGTCAAAACTCCAGCCGGGTGACTAGTCTAGTGGTCAGGACGCTTCGTTGTGGATGATTGATTTCCTTCAGTCGAATCAACACATGCGAACCCGAAGAAACCCCGGTTCGATTCCGGGGTCGCCCATGTTTCTTTTTGTCTCTCTCTTTCAGCTTGTTTCAACATACCTCGTTAGGTGTATTTCCAACTGTAGAATTGCTTCCTCCCGCAATACGCATCAAGAATTGCCGACTTGGGCAGTCCACAGATACGGCCATTCGAGGCAAGTATGATGAAAAGATAACGGGGGAGTAACCAGATCACTTCAGTTCTTTTGCTGGTTGAAAGTTGGGAAGGCATGTACCCCTTAGCTGCTACCCAGTCCGGAGATCCCAGGCAGAGCACTAGACCTCTCGTCAAGCTGGAAACTCTTGGATTTCTTCGATTGTTCACAACAGCAGAGCTTCGACCGCATCTCATCATTGCCATCATCAGTGCAACCCTCGGGCAGTTTGGTCAGTATCAACAAAACATTCTATTGAAGACTCCGTTACGATCTGTTTCCCACATGTCTGCTTTCTCCTCATATCTCGTCTGAGACCGGGAAATTTCCAGGCCCCAACACGATCAAGTAAGCGCACAAGATGGTAACTTGGTGCGTTGCCTTCGCTGGTCCTTCTTGCTTCCAGTCAGAACCAACTGATGGCGACAATCTGGTCAACAGGCCGCGGGCGCTCGACACGTCTCCGCGCCTGTCGAAGAGAGCGACGCCGGTGTCCAGCACGAGGCTACGGCAAACCACGCCATTCCCCTTGAAGAGGAAGTTGCCGTCGAGGAGATTGTTTAGAGGAGCCCGAGTTTGAGGGCTTAATTAGTGCTGAATCATCTGACCTGGCCACAGAATTGAAACCATCACCATACCGCCAAATACACATCAATAAGCCAGCAATGGCCTTATAAGGTATAGAGTGGTGGGAAAGGGTCTATTCAAAGGTATCGTTGCCGCATCGTGCCGTAATCTTAAACCGAGAGTAAGCATTTTGTGGCACTCGTGGGCTAGAGGTCATACTGGTTGCCCCCTCTAGGCCCATAAGCAAAAGTCTTGGACTACGGCCCGGGGCAACACCATGAATATAGCAACACAAACTGCAAATGGCTCATGGTTAGAGATTCTTCACCTTGGGATATAAGGGTCCCGAGTTGATGCACTCTTCATAGCCATTCGTCAAGCAAGCACACACTCAGGAAACACAGCAACAACATCTCAGCCCACTTACCACACCAGTTCTCTTGTTACTTCTCCCCACTCATTCAACCTCTTATCATTCAATATGCCTCCCAAAGCTGCACCAAGCACCACCGCATCCTCCTCCGCTCGGGCGGGTCCCGCAGTCAGTATGCACCACCGCATCCTCCTCCGCTCGGGCGGGTCCCGCAGTCAGTATGCGCAACCGAACCCCCGTGTTCCCCCTTGAGACGCTCTCCCATCCGAAAACCGAGAACGCCAAGAACAAACTCCCTATACCGCGCTACGAAGTCAACGTCCCCATGACGATGCCTCACAGGCTTTCAGAAATGACAGCAACCTTCGCCGACGGGGACACCATTCTCTGGACCGAGCACTTGTCGGACTGCGCCGTCGTCGTCACCTGGAACCAGGAGACCTGCAGACGCAGCCTGACGCACCTTCCCGGTGGACAGATCTCTAGGCAGTGGGCGGATGACCTCGCCGCCAATATTGATAACAACGACATCGTCATCACCGCCAACGGCACCGCCTACTTCTCCGAGGACTCCTTCCGCAGCATGATCTTTGACAACGTTCGGAAAGAAATCAAAGCGGCCATGGACCGTAGAGGCAAGAAGCTGCACCCCCAGTTCTGGTCCTACTTCACCAAGGAAGCGGAGCCCAAGCAGGTGGGAGTTCGCATCGACACGTTTGTCGTATACGCTAATGGCGTCTGTGGGCGCGCCGCCCCCCTTAACACGGCGGCGGGAGTCAAGCTGAACCCGGCTCCGATCATCTACAAGGATCCTGCAAATGCGACGACCGTTCGGTCGGGCGATAACACTCCCTCGAATTCCCGTCCCGGTTCTTCGAGCGGTAAGAAGGCGACGGCCACGGGTGGCAGTCCCGCGCCCTCGAGTGGTAAGGGGAAGCCGGTTGTGGGCAAGAAGTAAGGTAGAGAGGTGAGGGGAGCCGTTATGGTGGATGGTGGGAAAGAAAATATACACGGAGGATGGTGGAGTGCGCTGGATTTCGCATCATCTTGGGTTGGGTTCGCATGGTATCTGGGTTTGGGTTAGAGGCGGGCAAATATATAGATAGAACGGAATACACTTTTCTGCTGGGCTGGCCCCAGAACTTACTTACTCTCTTGAAGACCTGAGATCGTGAAGGTGTGACAGTCGAATCTGCCTGACCAGGAAGAGTTCTTCCTTTCTCATACCACTTGAACCAAGCTGAGCTTCTTTCTTTCCCTTGCCGGTGGCCTCACCCAACACCTAAATATCGAGGAAATGATTACATCTCATATCTGCCCTCTACCTGTGTTAGTGAGAGGTGCACAAGAGTCAAGACACAGGCTTACACCACCCAACAGGCTTGCACAATACACACCCCTTTTATGTCTTGGTGTGCGGAAGACATAGTATCCGACTGCTTTCGGTATTCCGATCGTGAAACTAGCCCTATAACATCAGAGTCATTTCAACTTTGGCCCCCATTCCCCCATGAACCAACGTTGCATTCATTAGATCTCTGGGCTGCCTTAGGGCTGAGGTCTCGTCTTCCCGATGCATGTCGTGGTCATTTCGATTAAGCTTGGCAAGCCAAACATAGGACGACTTTTTGTTCTCGAAAGGATTCGACCGGGTAACTGGGCCTCCACATGATTGGTCTTGTTCTTGCGAGATGGAAAAGTCTGGGCCCTTGATGTTACATTGGCCCTGGCGAGCTGGGATCGGGAAGTTTGTTCCTGTCAGACTGAGCCTCACCGCACGGATCCTATAGTTCAGTATTGTGAGCTTTCGATGTGTGGGGATGTCAGATGCCAATGCGAGTAGGATCAAATGAGTTGCCTGATGCAATCACCACCATACCCCTTGAATCTCGTCTGAAGTTTTTGAGGCTCGAGGCTTGACGACTCCAGAACTACAAATATCAGACTCTCATGGCCCTAAATATGATGATTTTGTTTTTTAGGACATGGCAGCTTGCCTCACTCACTCGGCACACTCCCACATCTCACTACGCCTTTCAAGGCAATTCCACTCATTCATTCATCAGACCCCTTGTTTCTTAATAATAAATAATGCTCAAGATCGTAAAGCTCCTGACGGTGGCCGCCGCCGCCGTCAGCGCCCACATCATCCCTCTCGAGGGCCGGGCTGCTACCACGCATAAGCTATGCACCCAACTCACCCTCCCGTCTGAACTTCAAGCCCTGGCCGAGACCGCCGCCGTCCGGGAAAACCCCGCCAACGGCAACGGCGTGACCCAGGCTCCCTCCACGGGGTGGTTCTCCCCCGCGCTGGCGGCCCCCATCGGCAAGATGTGGGCCAACGGCCGCACCCTCCGGGTCAAGATCCTCAGCACCCCCCAAGCCACCACGAAAGTCAAGGCCAAGATCCAGGAGTACGCCAGCAAGTGGACCGAGCACGCCAACATCAAGTTCCAGTGGGTGACCTCTGGCGACGCCGAACTCCGCATCCGGGTGGACGACAGCGGCGCGTCCAACTCGTACGTCGGCACCGACAACCTCCTCATCGCCCAAGCCAACCACACCATGAAGCTCGGGTGGCTCACCGACTCTACCGCTGAAAACGAGTACTCGCGGGTCATTATCCACGAGTTCGGCCACGCTCTGGGCTGCATCCACGAGCACCAGTCCCCCTCTGCCGCAGGGATCCCGTGGAACAAGCCCGCAGTGTACGCCTACTACCTCGACACCCAGGGTTGGTCCCCCGCGCAGGTCGACACCAACATGTTCAACCTCGTCTCTGCCTCTTCCACGCAGTACACCGAGTTCGACTCTTCCTCCGTAATGCTGTATTCCATCCCTGCCAGTCTTACTACAAACGGCTTCTCCACCCCCTGGAACACGGTTTTGTCTCCCGTAGACAAGGCCTACATCGCCAAAGTCTACCCGCCCCAAGCCCCCGTTCACGACATCAACACCTTCAACACCATTGAAATCCGCCCTTCGACGGAAACCAGTATCAAGGAACACATGAAGCGCTTCACCTGGTCCACCTCCTACTCTTCCCCCCCTAAAATCGCCCTTGGGTTGAACTACATGGACATCTCCCGCGCCACGGTTCCCCGCGTCAAGACCTTTGCGACCGACACCACCACCACCAAGACGGACATCAACATCAACACCTACGCAGGCGACACCACCCTCTACGCCGCGGGCGCGACCTGGTTCCGCCACGCTGCCTCTGATCCAGACTTCCAGTCCGGCCACTGGAGCACCCAATCCCACCACCCATGGAACCAGCCCCAGACCCAGACCGCAAAGCAAATCACTTTCGACCGCGCCTATTCCGCCCCTCCCAAGGTCATCGTCTGGCTCACCCAGCTGGACATGAACAACAACGCCAACTTCCGCGTGCGCGCGCTCATCTCGAATATCACCACCACGGGCTTTGTTCTTAATCTCGACACCTGGTCGGACTCGACTCTGTATGTGGCGGCTGCTACGTGGATCGCGTACCCAGCGAACAAGGCGGGCGTGGCAAGCGGGCGGTTTACCACGGACGATGTCCGGCCGTGGGATAAACCTACCTTGAACACGCAAAAGACGATTTCTTTCCCTGCGAATACCTTTACTGACAAGACTCCGACGGTTTTGGTGGGATTGAATATGATTGATACGGACCGGTACAAGAATATTCGCGTGTCGGTGGGGGCCACGGGGGTGAGCAAGAGTGGGTTTACCTGGCATTTGGATAGTTGGGCGGACTCTACGACTTATAGGGCTGGGGCGAGTTATTTGGCTTTTGTTTGAGGGGGAGGTTGAGGACGAGGGGAGGGGGCAGGGAAGAGGGAGGGGGGAGGGATTAGATCATGAGAATGATATGTAACGATAAAAGAACTACAGTTTTCGAGTTTGGATCTTTGATGGAAAATGTCTGGATGGATAAAGTGATTCCGAATGAATGTGAAAGCGGCCGCAATGCTGACAAGAAAATGGAATTGAAGACGGATCTTTTCCCCCAGACTCCTCTCCCAGACCCCGGAACCTGGAAATGGAGCTGACACTTCAGCCCTTCCACCATAGCGGTGCCCAGCTACACAAAACGCGCTGTGGAAGCTTCCTATTGGTTAGCTTTTCTGCTATAAGACAGGGGTATTGTTGGTGTGGGCGGGGTGCAGTGAGCATGCATGCTGAGTGAAGGCGCAGGCAAGCTGGGCTGTAATAAGGCTCCCGTCGGAATCCTTTCCTCTTCCTCTTCCTTCACACATGTCGGGTCGGGCTGCGGGGGTCGGGTGTTGTGTTGGGAGGAAGGGAAACGAGGGAAATTATAACCAAATAGGCTGAGCCTTCTCAACTCCTAATGTTTTCTTCTATTTTTTTGTGGTTTTTCCTCCTTTTTTTTCTTTTCGATTTTGTTGTTTGCTCGCTCCACCATCCGGGTGATTCGGTAATGTTTCTTGCGTCCTTCTTATGACAATTGGGCAATAATCCGCTTTTTGTTTTTCTGGGAGAGAGAAATACACCGTCAAAATTCTTGGGGAGCTCGATAAGGGAAAATAGTTGGGTGGTAGAAAGAGGGACTCGACAAAACATAAAAAATGTCAATCGACCTCGACCAAGTCCTCTACTCCCGCGCATCATGGCGCAAAACCCTCCTAGTACCCGGCTGGGTCTTTCAAATATTCGTACTCCTCACCTTAATGGGAATCTTTGCCTACCGCCTCGCCGAGACCTTTGAGCACTATGCCGAGCACAAGAACAACGGACAAGCTCCCCTCGTAGAAGTTGTGTATGTGTCTTCCTTTTACCCCCCTTCTCCTCTTCAGCACTAACAGAAGAAAAAGCTGGGAAGCAACAAACGTCGGCTTCAACCTCATCTCCCTCGTCTTGACCATCATGGAAATCGCCCGCTACGCCACAGAACGGTTAACCCCGTTCCTCATGCTTTCGACTCACATCATAAAACTCACTTTGTCCTTTGCGATCCTGGCTCTGGATGTTGTGGCACATTTGCGCCAGATGGACGGGCACTACGCGACTATTGGGCTGGCTCTGGATTGCGGGTTACTGTAACCTTTCTCCCCCTTTCCCCCTCTTTTACAGTTTCTAATGTGTATGTGTCAGAACATCGTCGATAATATCGTTTGTATACACCCTAATAACGTATCGCCGCCTGCTTAAATACGAAGATTACCACCTCACTGCCGACACTAAAAACCAGTTCGTCATGTCCGGCGGCGCTAACGGTTACTTTGATGCTGGCTCACACGAAATGAATGCTACTACTCGTCCGTATAACCCCAACGGACCATATAATTACAGCTACGCCCGCACTGTCGAGTCGGAACACCGCCGCATCAGCGCTCAATCTACCAGCTACCCCTCTCAGACGAAGAGCCTGGGCAAAGATGGTCCCGCTACAGTGACAGTTACTCCGGCACTCCCCTCCCCGTCTTTTACGGACAACACTCCAACTCCGGCGCTGTCGCTGTCGAAATCGGAAGTAGACAGAGCGTTAGGGAGCGAATTTGGATGGGACACGCCGACGCCCTCGTCGCTGGGGAGTGAGCCCGTGGTGGTCGGGAGGAGCGGAAGCGTGGTGGGGAGCGGGACGGTGCAGCACCACTCAACGCCGGCGCTGTTGGTTCCGGGCCCGCCGGAGCTGTCGAGAGCGCATAGTTGGAAGACGGAGATTATTGAGGAGGAAGGGGATGAGGAGGAGGAGGAGTACGACGGGGAAAGGCAGACGCAGGTTATGGGGGTACGGCCACCGGATAGTAGGGAGGGGGATCGGGATGGGTTGTTGAAGTAACTTGCACCTGAGAGAAGAAGATTTTGGGATAAGGCGTACACGATGGCTTGCGGGAGTTTTGGGAGATTGTGGCTTTTAATGGGTCTCTGGGCTGGGAATTTGTTTCGAGGCGGCATGAGAATTATGATACGGATATGAGGTTATGAGTTGGGGTGATAATAGTATTATCTTTTCTTCGGCTTCCTTGACTTGTTGGTGGGACCAAGTTGTCCTAGTGGCGGGTGTTTACGACGAGACTGGGTAGGAATCTCATGGCCCTCGTCTACTGCGACCTGCACCTAGGCCTTTCCACCTCAATCTCCCAACCCTTTTTCTCTAGGTCAGCCAGTTTCTTCTCCCCCGTTTTATTGCTGGGGTGAAAGAGAAGGAAAGCGAAAGAAAAGCAACTAACCAATCAGCAAACCCCTGAATCTTCTCTTCCCGCAATAACAACTCGACAGTATAATACCTCCTCGCCAGATCCTCATGCCCAGCAAACCGATGCACAAAACCATGACAAGCCCCGCACAGCCAGGCCACGTTCTGCAAGTCCTCCGCAGGGTGCCAGCCTCGTTTGACCACTTTATCGTGCACCATCCGCGGAATCAGATGGTGATAAGTCAAGTTGATCCAGTCCCTTCCGCAGATCTCGCACTCGGTGACTTTACCCCTGGTAGAAGACGGTGCGGGTGGCGGGGTGATTGCGTGGGAGATGTATGCAGACAGGATGGGAGTGAAGAAGGTTGTTAGGGCCTCTTCTTCGTTATCTGCTGAGAGGTAGGTGGTGAGAGAATCAAGAATGGAGGGGTCAAGGGAGACGAGGAGGGAAGAGACGGTTTCTGGGGATAGGGGCAGGGGGTAAGTGGAAACAGAGGAGGAGAAGGTGCGGTGGGAGAGGGATTGCAGGTCTTTGGGGAGGGCGGAGAAGACGGAGGTGGCGATGTATTCGGTGAACTCTGCTAGGTCTTCTGCGTCGTTGTCGGTTGCTGGAGCAGCAGGGGAGGAGGGGGTGGTTGATGATGATCTCTTGGCACGGCGTTTAGTTTTGGGAGAGGTGTGATGGTTCTTGGGAACAGTGGAGGGGGCAGTGAGTTTCTCGATAAGGACGGCAGAGAGGATGTCGCGGAATTCGGAATAGTTGGCGGAGTACTCGTCGGGAATTTCTGAGGGGTTCATTGTTACTCTGTTGCTGTGTAGATTGTTGAAAGGGGTGAACATAAGTGGTGATGTCAAGGTAGTACTGTCACTTATACGTTTTTTAGGCGATGAACCCCAACCCACAGCTACCGTTCATCGATAAATCCCACTTCTCCGCACTCTATACCAGACTAAGCCCGCCGATCCCCCGAGAGTCAACATAGTCAACCGTTGCATTTCAACTCCACCGATGAACGGGCGTACTATAGTAATGAAAGAACCCGGCTTCTGCTCCGGTGCTTGGCTAGATGGGTATTGTTAGTCTATCATGTCATCCGTCCCCGATTACTGGTACCATCTGGGGTAGCCGCGGGGTAGCTGGCTTGACATTCTCACCACTCCCGCATCTCAATCAGCCTCAAAACCAAACCGAACCGAATGAGTCAACCGGCCTGAATAACAACTAATGCATGTCGAGACGAAAGCCACAAGCGCCAACTTGAACCAAAACTGCACCCCCGAATTACAAGTGAAAAGAGGGGGAAAAAATGGCAGCCGAAAAAACAACCATAGCCTTCGACCTCTACGGCACCCTCCTCTCCACAGACTCCATCGCCGCCGCTCTGTCGCACCACTTTTCCCTCTCCCTCTCCGCCGCCGGGGCCCTTGCCGCCCTATGGCGCCGCTACCAGCTGGAATACACCTGGCGCATCAATAGCATGGGTACGCCTATTCCCCCCCTTCCTCTCCCCTTCCCCCCGACTAATCCTCACAGGAATCTACCGCCCCTTCTCCCTCATAACCCTGCAGTCCCTGCACCACGCCGTAGCCGAGTCTTCTCTTCCACCCATCTCGGACGAGGACGGGGTGAAACTGATGAAAGCCTACGACTCTCTCAGTGTCTTCCCCGAAGTTCCCAGAGCTTTAGCCAACTTGGCCGACCACGTGGACGCCTATGTTTTTTCCAACGGGACGTACAGCATGATTTCTGCCTCTGTCAACAAGTCTCCTGACTTGAACCCTTCTGTCTTTAAAGGTTTGCTGAGTATTGAGGATGTTGAAGCCTATAAACCTTCCCGTAAGGCGTATGAGTATATACTTGAGCAATTTGGAGGAAAAGAGGAGAGACAAAACGTTTGGTTGGTTAGTTCGAATCCGTTTGATGTTATCGGTGCCGTGGGTGCTGGTCTCAAAGCGGTTTGGGTGGACAGGACGGGGAAAGGATGGGTGGATCGTCTGGGGGAGGTTATTGGGGGAGACATAAAACCTACGGCGGTGGTGAAGGGGGTTGATGAGGCTGTTGAGGAGATTTTGGGGAGGTCTTGAGTCTTTATGGGGTATAGTTGAAGATTACGAGTATTCTCGAAAAATAAAGTAGCCAGCAGATCATAATTCACGAACGACAACGAGCACAGAGAAATGTAAAGCCCCCGCCAATTTGGCCAAACTGAAGTGGTTTTATATTTTCCACCCGTAAACGAAAAATAACCCGCCCAGAGAAACAAAGCTGCAGTTCAAAAGTTGGCGCTTGTCCTATACCCATTCTTTCCAAGAATTTCCCAATAAAACCAATGTTGTAAATCCGTCAGTGTTGGGGCACTGATCAAAAGTCTAAATGTTCAAGCAGGCGTTGGGCGTCCACCCTTTGCCCCGACCGAACCCCGTGTATTAAAGTTGTATGCCGAATTCTTTATGTATGTGCTCGGGAGTTGAGATAATCATCGAAGTCGTAAAGACGTGCCATTGCACAATCTCAAGATCCTCTAGACCCCCGAGGTCACAGGTTGTTGTGCGGTAGTTTACTTTCCAACCTGGTTGACCCTTGCGGAGTCAAAGGGCACAACGTTGCCGCCTTGATCAGACATGGAAGGCGTGGCTGGGTCGAGGGTGACGATGTTTTGACGCTTAACATGGGCTATCAATCCAAGAGTCAGTATAAATGGTCCTTCGTTGCCACGTTTTGGGATGTCTATTGCCACGCACAGTTCGCATCTACAACGGGGTAGGCAAAGGCAACAGTGGCCATGGCGAGGACAGCGGCGATGGAGAACTTCATTTTGACTGATTTTTGGTTTTGTAGTTTTGAGACTTTGAGAGACGATTTTTGTAAAAGAACGATGTCGGCCGGCGACGAGCAAGATAAATTTCGCAACTGAAAAAGGATGGGTGGAAGAATATTAAGACACAGCAGAGCCAAAAGAAGAGAAACAAGAGCGGGATGAAGAAGAGAAAGAAAGAAAGAAAGAAAGAAAAACGGCCCGGGGCAAGAGGCATTGAGTATTTGTATCGCCCGGCCGCAGATTCGACGATCAGGATCCGCGGAGGTTGATGGACTCCATGCGTTTCAGGACGGGAAGAACATGGTAGAGCAAGGAGATCACTGTCTGCCAAGGATCAAAAACAACAATCCGCCACTCAGGATCTGTCTGTAAGCCCACGTAGCTCACATGAGACAGGAGCAATCCCAAAGAAGAATGAGACTACTTATTCGCACTAGGATTATAAGAAGTAAGGTGAAGGCGGTAAAGCCTGAGACGAGAGCCTCCCTAGCTGACAGAAGAGGCGCTGTTGTTTGGATACGTTGATTTGGAGATTCATCATTCAGCGTATCTGATGCTACCAAACTGGCGAACAGCCTGGACCTCGTTGGAAGCTGGTAACAGCGGGCGGCTGTTAGCGCAAAAATGCTAAGCTTGTTCGTCCATGTTACAGTGGAAATCCACTAAAACGTGTTTAATCGATGGACTGGCGCACCTTGATCAGTCTGAAAGGTGCCAAAATGGTTGTAAGGAGCGCGAAGCTTTTTGGGGGCAGGGGGGTGAAACCGGCAGCATGTCCGCTTCAGGAGGTCGTATCGAGGAGAAGCGCGCTCCAAGCTGGGAATGCCTCCCGGAAGACCACCAGCCGAGCCTTGGACGTCGCAGAAAAATGGAGAGAGCCTCTTCGTCCCGTGTCGCAGAATCCACTGCTGTGAGAGCACCCTGTCTGTGCACGGCAAGGCATTTTGAGGGAAGGAAACGTAATTGATAAATAAGACGCCCGCCGCCGGGATTGTCGTTCGACTCAAACTTCTGGGATCAATATGAAACTGGAGAACTTGTCAGCTTGTTGAGCGAGGACAGCTGGCAAATGTCAACAACAGCTGGCAACTATCAGAACATCATCAGGTTGTTTCAGTGTGGTTCTCCAATTCCTGACGTTATACGCCCCTTTCCGAGCGCTAATATCTCAAAGTCGCCGGATGGTCCGGACAATGAGGTCAGACAGGAATGAGGATGATCGCAGAGTCGGCATTGGTAGCAAACGTCACAACCACCAAAGTTTGCCAGGAGGACAGTCGGTCCGGGTGCTTGATATGTTGTCCTTGTCTTCCCGAGGGAGAAGGATTTGTAGTCGAAGATAATGCAAGCCAGGGGCAATCGCTTGAAGTGATTTAACCGAATCAGCTGAAGGAGCATCAGAAACTCAGGAAACAAAAGCTCAAAGCTGCTTGCAGCTTGTGAGAGAGAGCTCATCTTCCTCAGAGCTTGGAAGTTGGCGATGTCGTTGACTCTTGAGGTGGAACCGTCTCCAAACCGATGGAGCCTGGTTCTGGCCAGTGCAGGCCACAGTGGAGTGACTGCTGGAGCCAGTACCGGCAGTGGTTGCATATACATGTAGACATCAAGGTTCACGATTCTTCTTTGACATTTAAAATGATTGAAGGTACTTCGTATCACCAGTTGCGCTGATAGGCAAAACTAACTTCAAGTCATCCGACAAGTGAAGATCAACAGGTCCCCGATATGGGTCCTGAGATAACCGCGAATTCCAGGCCTCCTTGGCCAGATCTTGCAACCCCGAAGCGGCTGGAAACGTCGATTGCCGGGAACACACGGGCTGGACCAGACCCGTACGAGAATGCTCCACTCACGATAAACCACCTCTTCCCCGCTCGCTCAACACCAACATCATCCCCCACTTCTGGTCGCCTTTCCCCGGATCCATTGCCCCTCCAGCCCCTCCAGCCCCGCCTCAACTGACAAACCCCCAGGCCTGGTTCGAGTCGCGCGCCACCGAATGCCTTGCTTTTGCTGGCTTTTGAATCTTCTCCCTGTGATGCGAGCTTGATTTTTCTTCTTTTCTTTCTTTTCCTCAGTTCCCAAGCGTGAAACTGTCTCTGACCGCGTTGAAGAAAAACCCAACCAGAAAAACGAGAAAATGGCTTCAGTCGAGCACTGTCTCTTCTGCTTTGAGGCGCTATCCGCCAAGCTCGAGCACCGCAAAGCACTGACCCTAGCTCAGGTGAAAAAGTCCTGGGCCAGCTACGTCGAAGCTACATCAAAAACACCCGCAGCAGCAACCAAGCTATCCCCTGCGCTTCGCCGTCTCGCAGCCGGTTCTTCTTCCTCGACGTCCTCCTCCAGCAGTTCCACCTCTTCTGCCTCCAACAGCAGCTTATCGCTAGGCGGCCAGTCCACCCCCGCAACCTCCATCTCTTCCGCCACCTCCGAAGTAGACGATGAGGTCCCAGCAACCGAAGACGAAGAAGAAGAAGAAATCACCGAGTCCCCCCTCTTCGTGACATGGAATATCGACCACCCGCGTCACGGACACATCCTCCGCGGATGCATCGGCACGTTTGAACCACAAGAACTCGAAGATGGCCTATCATCATACGCCCTGATTTCGGCGCTTCAGGACCACCGCTTCAGTCCCATCTCAGCGAAAGAACTCCCTGCATTGTCTGTCTCGGTCACGCTCCTCACAAACTTTGAAGAGGCCGCCGACCCGATGGACTGGGAGCTCGGCAAGCACGGCATTCGCATTTCATTTGTCTATCACGGCAAGCGCTACGGGAGCACCTATCTTCCTGATGTCGCGGTCGAGCAGGGGTGGGACAAGGAGGAGGCGCTCATCAGTCTTATCCGGAAGGCTGGCTGGGTTGGCAAGAGGGAGAAGTGGCAGGATCTGGACATAAAGCTGGTACGATACCAGGGCAAGAAGAAGAGCCTAGAGTATGAGGATTTCAAGCAGTGGAGGGAGTGGGAGTCTAAGAGCGACAAATAGACGGTTGGAGTTCGGGAAACCTTTAATGGCAGGATGGCGCAACGTGTAGCGTAGGAGTCTCCAGAGGGAAACACAGAACACGGAGCAGAACGAAGGATATGAGACGTACGGATGATTACGACACTATCCATTTATGACACCATTTCTTTGATTTTTACAAGGGCTTCGGGATGGAGGAGGAACAAGGGCTAGGGAGATGATATCCGTTCACAGATCCACCAGATGTGATGATTTTATTCTGATAGCTCTGTGGCAAGCATCTGATGACATCTCGTACACCTATGGAGTCTTATGGGTAGCTAACAGAGACGAGATGGATCATGATACAGGTGGCGATAGTAATGATCTGACGAATATCTACCACATCGAAACTACGACCCTCATGACAATCCCATCTTGTAACGCAAACAAGACTCCGTTCCGCAACAACCGTAATTGATCATCGTATTGAAGATAGAAAGTAAAGCTCCCATATCCAGGCGGGGCAAATACAAAATTATATACAAGTTGCCAGACAACAATCGAGCCAGAAGAACCCCCTTCCCGTATCCTGAGCCTGGGTTTTGTTCAACAAAATATGTACCCCAACAGAGAAAACCCCCAAGTACTTTGGTATCCATGCGCTTGAAAAAAAAGAAAACTCGAGAATCTTTCCTCCTCCGCCAGACCGCGTAAATGATTTCCGTGAAGAAACAAGTGTAAAAGATAACGAGGAAAATAAAAACGCACACTGATCCTCCTCCTAGTCAACCCAGCATGACATCAAACCATCACTTCCCATAACAGCCTAACTTAGACAACCGGCCTCTCCCAGAAAAGCATTCTCGGTATACCCACCCTGATGTGCACCCCTATTCCAACAGAGAAAATAGGAAGAAAGCCTTTCTCCCCTCTCCATTTCCCTCCCTCCCCTTGGGCAGCATCCCAATTACTTGAACGAGAAGAAATCACCAACACCTCAACTTCTTCCAAAACCCACTCCCCCTCCCCGCACCCCCTATACTCGGCCCCCTCACCCCTGGCCCTCTGTGGTGATGATCCCCCTTCTCATCCTCATCCTCTGCATCTCGCCCAGAAGGCAAAGGCGTCAAAGGCTTCGTCATCCCGCGTTTATTCCCCATCATATCCTCTGCCCCCAAACCGGCCCTGGCGGTATCCCCCATCTCGGCCAGTTTTCGTGCTTCCACAACCCGTCGCACAATCAGCGCAAACGTCTCTTCGATATTAACCTCGTTCCGCGCGCTCGTCTCCATGAACCCGCACCCTCTTTGTCGTGCCCATTCTAACCCCACTGCGGCAGGGACTTGTCGCGACTCTTGCAGATCGCATTTGTTTCCCGCCACGATCTTGATGGGGGGAATCATCTTCGCTCCGGACCCTGCTCCTCCTCCCGCGTGGTAAAGCCCATCCGGCAAAGTGGGGGAGAGAGCTAGCCCGGCCTTGCGGGCGCGGGCGGCGTTGTCGAGACGGGTTTCGGCTTCCATGTCGATTAGGTCGTCAAAGTACTGGAGCGCATGTAAAGAGTCGAGGGAGGTGATGTCGTAGACTAGCAAAAACGCGTCGGCGCCGAGGTTGGAGGAGGCCCACATGCCGCGGTATTCTTCCTGTCCGGCGGTGTCGGTTAGGGAGAGATGGTAGGTGACGCCGTCGATGCGGCGGGTGATGGAGTAGCTGTCTTCGATGGTGGGGTCGTATTCTTCGGTCCATTGCGAGCGGACTAGACGTAAAGTGATGGAGGATTTACCGCAGCCGCCGTCGCCGCAGATGGTTATGCTTATGGGGACGGGGACTGTAGTGGAGGGTGCTGCGGAGGGGGGGGAGGATAGGTGGCCCGGCCCGGAGAGGGAGCCGGAGGGGTTGTGCGTGTGGGGGGAGCGCATTTTGTCTATCTTCTTGTTGTGTGGGTGGGCGAGTTAAAAAGGAACCACAGAAGGGTAAATTGTTGGGTGGTGGGTGGTGATCTTCTCTCCCTGGGTGGGAGTTGCGCGCGTGTCGTGGTGGGTGCAGGAATGGGGTAGGTCGAGTTTCCGGGGGAGAGAAAAAAAAAATAAGGATTGGGTGGGAAACTCCAAAAGCCCGTGAAAGAGAGATCACCACGGAATAACCAAAATGGGATTTAAAAAAAGGTAGGCTCCCCTCTTTGCATGCACCAATTTAACACAACTTCCCCGGGCTTCCTTGTCGATATGTCGCGTGGAGTTTGGGAAGAGGCAAAGGGGAGTCTTTCGGTTCGGTTGCGCGCGCGCAACGACCTGGTGGGGTAGGTATGTAAGTTTATAAGTGTTTTCTGGGACACGCGCAGACGTCACGCAAGCAAACAAATGTCCAAAAGGGGGGTTTCCCGACGAAGACCCAGGGATGGGAAAAAATCAACAAAAGAAAACACAAACTGAGACAGGTATGCGGAGAGATTTGTTATGGTACCCGAGTGAATGGAACCAAGGGGGAAAGAGAGACAAATAAAAAGAAAAGGGAGGGGGAGGGAGTTATCTCATGTGAAGCATCATCTTTTTGTTGCACCTTTCTTTTCTTTTTTCTTTTTCCCCATTCCTTCGATAATGGGCTGGTGTGTGCTCTCGGGTTATTATTATGTGCAGGATTTTTATGGCTCTCTTTTTGACCCTGGCAAGTGCTTGTGCGCAATGTGACAGTGTGCCGGCCCTGCATGGGAGGGAAGTGCAGCTTTTTTTGCCAAAACGCAGCAGCAGAGACTGGTTGACAGGTTATGGATCAGTCTAGACTCTTGAATTGAGCCGAGAATTCAGATGACAGCTTCATCATCAGCATCAGAATTGTTGATGCAAACACTTCAAGTTTGCTTGCCTCGTAGAACAAATCCATGTAAGAGCGTATCGATAACGTTAACATTCTTGAAAAAAGAAGCCAAGACTACCCCCCGGTCGCTGTCGATTTCGCCCTTTCCGAACTCCCCCACATCCCACTTCTCCCACTTTGAACTTTTGGGGACACCAAGAACGCTTGTGAAATCTTTTCTTTTCCAAATCCGTTTGGTCGAGGCCCATTTTGGAAGCTTCTTTCCGGTAGTGGTGGTATCACGACATGCAGACCCTCTCCTACGCGGAGATGATCGTCAATGGGCGACAGATGGTGGTCCAGTTGGGTTTTGCTGCAGCTTTCCCCTCACAACAGGGGAACGTTACCTTCACCACCACCACCAAGGAGTCCCCTGTTGGCGAGGGCAGTCAAACCAAACCACTCGCATCGCTCCGAGCTCCTGGTATCCATCTCGGCTCTTCCACGGGTTTGGGTTCATCGTTTATTACATAGGAATAGAACCATCACATCGGTCTCTGACATCCTTTGTCAGAAAGGGTTTCCCAGTCGTTTGGGAAACATCCAATTATAACCAGGTTGACCATGTTCTGTCTTCCAAACTTCAGGAGCGTTTTCAGTACCAGAATAGTACGCCCATGCGACCGAAGAGATCAGCGCGACCCTTTGTTTCAAGACCGTCAATTTATAGACAGCAAAATGGAAACATGCAGCGCAAGGAACCATGGAACCATGTCCAGAAAACGGCATGCAAACCGCTGCTTCGGGGCTTAATAGGCTCCTCCCTGTCATTAACAGAGTCCTCCCCCGTCCCATCGGCCCGGGCAGCACTCATCGACATGAGCACCTCTCGCCCGTTCCGATTGACTTGTTGAAAGGCGTTGGGTGCTAATCTTGCTGGTCCGAAACCGCCACACTGAGGAAAAGTGAAAATATCGACAAGAATAGCGACAACCTCTTGACTCCCACGCTACTCAATGCTTAGCTAAAGACAACCCGCGCCTAGACTAGCTTCTCCTCCTGGCGATGAGGTCATTTTGCGCCGGCTTGCGCACAGCTTCAACGGTTTTCTAGATAGCCCTCATAGGGCTGCTAGGCACCATGGTTCTTGGAACCCCATGTTTGCGGCATTTCCATCGACCCCCTCTTCCATGCGACTTGCCGTGGTTTGCATTGACAGGCATGGACTTGCTGGTCAGAAAGGTTTTCATCCGCCGCCGAGGCAGGCAACGCCGGGGATACGGCATGACTGAACAGGATTGCGGGTTTAAAGTGTGGGTGGAACTCCGCTTCGGGCCCGGTCCCCGTTTTATATTCCAGAAAAATCCTGCGGTTGGCTTTCTCATGACTCCGTTCCATGCAGCCAGCCTTCAGCCATTTTCCATTCTAACGTGAACCCTGTTTTTGCAAAGATGAACGGACACAAGACGGTCGAGACCCTAAACAGGGCGAGTGAGGTGGAGCATGTAAGTGGAAACATCAACGATACTACTTCTAAAAACATAGCGTGGGCTAACTTCCAATGGTGAAATTAAGCTCATCGATGCTGTAAAATCACTGTTGATCCCATTCGTACAAGCCGCCGATGATGCAGTACCGTCTCGGGCTGCTGGCCAACTTCTTCCCAACTCTCAAGGCCTTGTTCAAAATGCGCTGGTGAACTCTCTGAAGCCCGAGGCCCTGGTCAAAGAGCTGGCGTTGTCTCTCCCCGCTGGCGAGGGTCGTGGAGAGGAAGGCCTTTTGCAGAGCATAAGTGATATTCTCAAGCACAGTGTGAACACTTGGGATCAAGGTTTCATGGATAAGCTCTATGCCAGCACCAATCCTGTAGGTTACCCAAACCACACCGCGCCGTCTCCTCGCCCATTTCCTCTAACTTAAAATCACGGAAAGGTCGGCGTCGTATCAGAACTGCTCCTCTCCGTTCTGAACACGAATGTCCACGTCTATCAAGTCTCCCCAGCTCTCACCGTAATCGAGAAACACACGGCCAAGACCCTCGCCGGTCTCTTCGGCTTCACCGGACCCCGCGCCGGCGGCGTAACCTGCCAAGGCGGCAGCTCCTCCAATCTGACCTCGATCGTGATCGCCCGCAACGCCCTCTACCCCGAGAGCAAGCTCCACGGCAACAACTCGGCACCCACCGGCCCTTTCGTGCTCTTCACCTCCGAACACGGGCACTACTCGGTCGAAAAAGCCGCCGTAACCTGCGGGCTCGGCTCTTCCTCCGTATGGACCGTCCCCGTCGACGCTGCCGGGCGCATGGTCCCCTCCGTCCTGCGTGACCTCATCGTCAAGGCCAAGGACGAAAACAAGACGCCCCTCTACGTCAACGCCACAGCCGGCACCACCGTCCTCGGCTCTTACGATCCCTTCGCCGAGATCTCGGCCGTTTGCAAGGAATTCAACCTATGGCTGCACATCGACGCCAGCTGGGGCGGCCCCGCCATCTTTTCCGAACAGCACCGGCACAAACTGGCCGGTTCCCACCTTGCCGATTCTCTCACCATCAACCCGCACAAAATGCTCAACGTCCCAGTGACCTGCTCCTTCCTTCTCGGGCCCGACATGAATATTTTCCACAAGGCGAATACCCTGCCCGCGGGGTACCTCTTCCACGCCAACGACGCAGTTCCCAACGGTTGCGGTAACAGCAACCAACTAACCGGCGAAACTAACAACATCCCGGAGGTATGGGATCTAGCAGACCTAACCCTCCAGTGCGGCCGCCGCGCCGATAGTCTCAAGCTCGCGCTCAGCTGGATATACTATGGCGCAGCGGGCTTTGCGAGACAAGTCGACGGGGCGTTTGCCGTAGCTGCTTATCTGGCGGATTTACTTTCTTCCAAGAAAAACTTTTGTTTGGTGTCGTCCAACCCGCCGCCTTGTCTGCAGGTTTGTTTCTATTATGCTCCCCTTGCTGCTACCGATGAGGAAAATACTCGGCGCACGAGGGTCATGGTGGAAAAACTGATTGGGAGGGGGTATATGGTGGATTATGCCCCCGGGGAAAGGGGTAGTTTTTTCAGGGTGGTGGTGAATGCGCAGACGTTGCGGAGTACGGTGGAGGGGCTCGTGAAGGCTTTGGAGGCGGTTGGGGAGGAGGTTGTTGGTGCTTGATTGCACCACACCATGTGGAAGGGAACTTTTCGAAAGGGCACTGACTGCTTCATAGAGGAAAATCACGTTTGGAATGTAGATATCATGATGGTCTAGTACATATATTCCCTTTATTAAACGGGCTGGCTGGGCATTGTCTGTAGAGATGGAGCAGAAGTTTTCGAAGACATGGAAAAAGGCAAAAGAAAGAAACGACATAGACAACAAGATATCTTGCGCCCCCCTGTTGTGCTAACATAAGGTAACAGAAGTTCCCCGCAAAAGTGACGCGTTGCTCATTTGATCCTGAAATTTCCTCAAACGTCCGGTATTCTGGTCTTATGTTCGAGCCAGGGAATATCTGGGAATGTGTGCAGTGGGCTGCTGAACATCCACTACTCACCAAAGCAGAAGCAAGGAACTTCGTAAATGTAGTCTCAACTTTCATTTCTTAGAGACTAATGATGTACAGCAAGCAACTAACTAACTACCCATTATCCGTATACTGTTTCAAACTACAGTGGGTAGGAAGACAAAAAACAAATGGAATGTTCTGTCATATTCTTTAAAGCACTTCCTGTCGTGTTCATGAAGAGACCAAAATCCAAAACGATTAGTCTCAGTGGACATGACATCCATTTCAGATGGCATTCTGCTTCTTGCGGAGCTCATAGACCTTGAGAGCCTCCTCGGCAGCCTTGACGCCGCTGAGGGCCATGGCACCGAATGTGGGACCTAATTGTTGGGCATAACGTATCAGCCACTGTCATAAACGGGAGAGAGAGAGAGAGTACGTACCCATGCGATTGGCACCGTCCACCTCGGAAAGCTCCATGCCGCCGACAATCAAACCGGGGACAATCTCGCGGGTGTTCTTGACAATGGCATCCTCAGCACGGCCCATGTCGAGACCGCGCATGCCGCCCAGCTGCTCAATCTGCTTCATCGAGACCAGTCTCTTGACGGAGAAGGCACCGAACGGACCTAAATTTTTTTTTGTCGGTGTCAGCTTTACCCGCGAAAATGGAGAAGGAAGGTAAGAAACATACCATCATGTCCAGTCATGCTGATAACCACATTAGTGTTGATGGTGTTAGGGTCCATGCAGCTCTGGTCATCGTGGTGCATCGACACCAAAGTCCAGTTGGTCACCACACCGGCAATCCGAACCTCGCCGGTCTCCTGGTCCTGGCGCGTGATCAAGTCTTCCACCGTAGTGGCGTTGAAGAGCTTGATGTTGGGCATAGCCAGCACCTTGCTCAAGACGGTCGAAGTGAACAGCGCGGCGTGCTTGACCACGACGTAGTCACCCTCGTCCTCATAGGGGACGCCGACTTCGGTCAGAAACACGTCGGCGGGCTTGCGCATGACCATGGCCGAGAAGAGCTGGCCGCCGAGCCAGGCGCCGCCGCCGGGGGAGACACCGGCCTCGAGAATGGAAATCTTGAGGTCCGGGCGGAGCTTGCCGAGGACGTAGGCGCAGGAGAGACCGGCGGAACCGGCGCCGACGATGGTGATGTCGGACTCGGCGTAGCTGTCTAGGTCAGAAAAGTAGCGCCGGGTCATGGCACGGGAGACGGTCGACTCGCGGATCGGGGAGAAGGCGAAGGAGTCCCAGTTGTCGAACATGGCTGTCAGGGGGGAGCTGAGAGCAGCTTTGTCGGCGTCCAGAGCGGCAGCAGCACCCTTCAGGGGGTGGGTGACCAGGGTGGCGGGCTTCTGGGGAGGGGTGACTGCGGAGGGAGCCATTTTGTTTGGGAGAGACCTGGGTTTGGTTAGAGAACATTGAAACGGAAAAGAGGTAAAGGGGGCAGAAGAAAGCATGATCCTTTCGCTGGTATTATCCAGATCAAGTTCGAGGCCGTATAATCTCAGCCGCTCCTTTCTTCTCTGCTCTCTTCGTTGATTAAGAGAACAGAGAGAAGAGGATTGGCACCGGCTCATGCAATCAGATAGTTTACCTGACGGATGATTTTTTTTCTTTCTTCTTATTTGATCATGGTCTGGTGGATAAACACCCAGCAGCAAAGGACTCCATGGCTTTCATCTTGTTGAATGATGGTGGTATTATGTACCGTTTGGTAGTATGTCTGGGAAGCGGTTAGTGTGTTCCTCCCTTTTGATGGGACAAGGCAAAGGGGGAAGTGTGAATATTTACGATTCTGTTGCTACGACTGTCAAGTTTGACACAACATCAAGATTGCTTTGAGAAGAGAAAAAAAGGGAGAAGAACAAAGGTCCCAGAGAATTAAGAGGAGGAGGCTTTATACCCCTCCTTCACCTCTCTCATCCCCCTCTTCCCCCCGGCCCCGAGCTAACAAGGTATGGAACGAGACGAACCCCACGGAGGTAAACCTTCACATCCACTCCAGCCAGCATCCGAGAGAGCCAATGATGCCTACATCGACGGCCATCAGATGATTGGCATCGGATAGTGTCACTCTATGTTTGTGCGTTCATCCCAAGATACAATCCCCCCACGAACCCCTCCAAGAGAGAAACCCCCCTCACTCAACTCGAAACCTTCGACCCCTCACTGATAGTCCAATGACGCTGATCAATTCGCTCCGTGCTACCCACCTGCTGCAAGTCTGAGTAACAATCTCCACGGGATTGAGGAGAGTCAATTGATAAGAGCAATTGGAAGGTCAAGAGAATACAGAGGTCCAGACCCGAGAAGCGGACGGATAGCCACGGCATGTAGTATGCACGAGGTGCTCGGCTCGATGCAATGGTGACTGACATATGACATCCAATACAACTCTTCCCCACCCCGAGCGAACCCCCGGGATCGGAACCCGAGCTTTATCAAAAGTCTTCTACGTACTCACCGGATGAGAGAAAATAGCCAAGAATGCGGGATTTGAAGGGGAAGATTAAGTAAAAGAAAAGAGCAGAATCAATACACAACAGATGACTAGAAGAAAGAAAAAGACGTTGTGTCGGTAATTACCATAGTCATCTCCAAGAGCTCCTCGAACCCAAAAAGTTACAAAGAGAAAGGAAGAGAAGAACCAAGACAAAATAGATTGGAGAAGATCAGACCTCCAAGAAAAGAAGAATCACCCCCAAGACCAACCCCACCACACCCCCGAAAACCACACTTCTCTTTACATCTCCAAATCTCCTCACGCTGCCAGCTGTGACCACTGCAGGCGGTACCGTTGTCGGCGTGTATGGTGTATGGCTCGCAACTGGCACCAGTTCTGTAGTGACTGTCGCACCGGCCGTCACTGGAGGTGCATAATCCGGAGTCGAAGGCGAAGCAATACTGGAATACAACAGACTGGGGCTTCCAGGAGGAGGCAGGAGTGGGCTTGGATTGGGATACGGCTCCGGATTGTAAATCGTAGAGGTTGTGGGCTTGGCAGGGTCATCAACGGTTAAAGAGGATGGCATAGCACCTGCACAGCCTTCACAGTCTGGTGGTGGGATAACTACGGTTGCGGTTGCAATCGTGAATGCTGTTTCTGTTGCCGTTGTGGTCAAGATAGCTGTACCTGTAGATGTTGCGAACGTGACCATTGCAGATGATGAAGGATCATACGGGCTGCAGCCATGACACGGAGATCCCGGGGTGTGACCAGGAATCGTGCCGATGTACGTCGTGGTTGTACAGGTATGGCAGAGCTGAACCGTCACCGTCACCGTTGGCTCTGTTGAGGCTGCACAGGAAGTCTGGGACTCGTCAGTATTCGGATTAGTTGATGACTGGACGGAATGAGTTGTGCTTACCACTGTGACAGTGAAGATATCATCAGACGACGTGGGAGTGCCCAGGACGCATGGGTAGCATGGATGGTTGGTGGTGGAAGTTGCACAGATTGAGCGTGTCAAGGTGGAAACATCAGTAACCGTTGAGGTGACTAAATGTTGTGTTAGTATGCTTCAGATAAGGGACTGTAAGAGGAATAGAATACCAGTTGAACCATCGTCGGGGCAGATCTCGGTGGTTACAGTAACCTCCACAAGGTAGATGATTTCGACTCCGATCCATGCACCACATTGGCTAAAAGATGGTAGTGGGATTTCTGTAGCAGTAACATTTGTTGGCTTGGACGTGCCGCTTCCTACTCCAGACACTGAATAGGTGTGGCTTACTGATGGAGCAGAGTAGGAACCAGGCAATGTGTTGGAGCTAACTGGCGTCCCAGAGATCTGCCCGGAGGACACAACAGATGTTAATCCAGCGGATGTGGTGTTAAGCGTTCCAGAAGGCAGAGCAGTGCCCGAGGCGAGCCCACTGTCGGAAGGCCTAGCAGAAGGACGACCGGAGGCCGTACTAGAGACCATCTCAGAGGACGGCGTACTAGAAACGATCCCAGAGGGCATCATCCAAGATTGCGAAGGTTCCGTTGAACTGGGGGAGACAACAGACCCAGGTGGCGAGCTACTGGCAGTACCCGAAAGTGAACCCAAACTTCCGCCCAAGGGATCAGCCGTATTGATTTCTGAGTAACTGCGAGATGTGACAAGAGAGCCAGGTGCCGAGCTACTGGCAGTGCCCGAAAGCGAACCCAAACTTCCGCCCAAGGGATCAGCCGTGTTGATCTCTGATGAACTGCGAGATGTGCCTCCACTCTCATATCCACTTGATCCTGCTTGAGTACTATGCGACATTCCAGATGACATACCAGGTTGACCACTTCCCAAAATGGCAGTGCCAGATGATGGGTATGTCGAGCGTGTAGTCGCCGGTATGACTGAAGGGGTAATGGTAAGAGTCTTTGTTGAAACCCTCGACACACTACTAGACTGGCTGCCTAAGCCATCTCCAGATCCATTACCTGGGGCACTCAAGGTGGACGCGGATTGTGCTGGAGGTAAGACAGTGACGGTCGAGGGGGCCGAGCCCGATGAAGAAACAGACATTGCTGCGAGGGAAGAAGACCACCCACGTATGGAACTGATCGAGGCACCTGGCATGCCAGGTGACTTGCTTGGCTGGCCGGATGGTTGCATAGTAATCGTGACTCTGGTCTGGGTGTCCGACGATTGCGAAGGGGTAATCGCCGAGACAGACATAGAGCCTTCTGCTATTGTTCCAGATAGAGATTGCACAATTGACGCGGGTACGGAATTGTGAGGTCCCCCGACAGTCACGGTGGCTGGCGGGGTAGCAAACTGTGATTGGGAAGCTGAAGCAGATTTATCCGTGACGCTGCTGGAACCAAGCCCAGATGAGCCAGGCGGACTACCTGATGGCTGAATTGTGACAGTTACTGGTGAGGATTGTGTCGAAGAACCCTCGGGCCCGGCAGAGACGGTGACAATAACAGTGCTCGGGGCGTTATCCGAAGACGGCCCAGACGCCGGGGAAGACATTAAAGGAGAGTCGGAGGTGGCGTAGGATGGCGATGATGTCCCTGAATTTCCCGAAGCTGTTACAACGACGGTTCCAGGATCGGCAGAGGCAGTGACGATAACAGTGCCCGGGTCGGTATCTGACACGGTATCTGACACCGGACTAGACACCGAAGCAGACATTGAAGGAGAGTTGGAGGTAGCATAGGATAGCAACCCCGTCCCCGGATTCCCGGAAGCTGTTACAACGACAGTCCCAGGCGAGGACTCGGAGACAGATTCCGAGGTTGATTCTGATGCTGTTAAAAGCTGACTTGTGTCACTCCTTGACAGAGATGATGGCATCCCAGGCTCACCGGAAGCAGTGACAACCACCGTGCCGGGGGCTGTCTCTGTGGGCGACACTGAAGGCGATCCACTTCCGAAATCATCGGAGGCAGTCACCAGTACCGTTCCAGGCGTTGTCTCCGGTGGGTATGCAGATGACGGCCCTGCGCTTGGTCCACCAGAAGCAGTTACAACTATGGTGGTTGGAGCGGGCTCTGTAGGAGCCAACGACGAGCCTGCTCCAGAATCGCCAGAAGCAGTCACTTCCACGGTCCCAGGCATTTCCTCTGTCTCGGTCTTCAAAGTGGACGAAGAACCTGTGCCAGATTCATCAGAAGCAGTCACAGCTACCGTCCCAGGCGATGTGTCTGGGGGCGATGCGGTCACGGACACGGAGTCGGAGGGCCCATCCACCGTGCTAGTGATAGCAGGTGGGTCAGGGTCGTCAGAAGTGGTAACATTGGAAGTAGGCCTCGGTGTTGAAGTGTAAGGAGGTCGTGAAGGGTATACTGTGATGGTAACCGGCGGACGCCTGGACCGCGTCGAGGTCGGGTACGTTGAAGAGTTGGAATACAGCAAGCTGCTGGTCAGGCTGCTGTTTGCATAGCTCGAGGTGCTCGGTGCAAGTGTGCTATTCATACACTTTAGTTACAGTCCCACTGCGCCATTCATATACAAAACTTACCTTGAGTTTGTAAAGGTGGTGCTGCTGTATGTGGTGGAGCTGGACAAGCTCGATAATGCAGTGTGCAAACGGCAAACACCTGGAGATACCACCCCGAACAGACATTTGCAAGACGACGAACAGGGGCTGTCCAGTGCACCATTGAGCTTTCCATAATCACACTCCTCGTTGTAAGCCGTGTCAGTGATGTTGTCGCCGCATCCCATGGGTGTTACCCCACGAGCAATGATGTACGGGATACCCGAAGTATTGTCCGCAAACGTCCGCTGGCCGATACCAGTGGTGTTGAGAGCGATTGCCAAAGGCTCGAAAGCACCAGAGCCCGTGGTTGGATACTCTGCAAATACTTCATGGACACTGCAGTTCCAATTGCTGGCAATCTTATCATTGAGGGATGTCATGGACTCATCTGTGGCGACAATATGAGCATTATTTAGGCAAGTCAGGTTACCCCGGATCTTGAAATCCCCTATTTCGGAAAGCGCCTCGATGGTAGTTGGCAAGGCTCTGCTCTGGTAGTAGCATGACAATGAGAAATACATCCCCGTGCCATTTTTGCCCGTCGAAACTAAGGCGATGGAGTCCTTCATCATGGCGTAGGCGCCGGACAGATTGTACCATCTGGCATGATATGACGGGTCAGTCCCTATGAGGACCATGTTGCCCGTCACAGCTGGGGACCAAACTTTCTTGGTGTCATCGAGGAACTTTATCGTGTTCAGGCTCGTATTGCAGAGGCAGTCGGGGACGATAATGGCCTTGTACTTGGCAAAGTCGGATGTGGTCATGCGATTCCATTCGTCCTCGTCCTTGCACACATGGGCTATATCCACTTGTCAGCTCCGGCCGGTCTCTGCCAACGAGACTCCTTTCAACTTACGGTTCAATCCCAGTTTCTTTGCTTCATCATATTCCCTATACTTTAGCCCATGCATATAGGGAAACAAGACATCCTGGGCTAGGACTAGTGCCGTAACGCTGGCCAGTGCCAGGAAAAGGAAGCGAGTGACGTGCATCGGGTCTTCAGGGGTAATTCAGGGGCAAGTGAGTGGCAGAAGGAAATATCCCTCGAAGGACGGGGCTCCAAATGAGCGTCCAAGTAGGCGAATGCAGGACCCAAAGAGGTGGTTTTTTTGTTTTGTGTAAAGCAAATTCCCATTGTCAGGCGGCGGAAATGGGCGACAGGCTTATTTCAACTATCATCACGTCCCGCATCTCTAAGATTGAAGAGAGTCAAGGTAACCAGCTCACAACAACCACGGGACATACTCGGCCAAACGAGATGAACACGAAGAGAGAAATCGATTATTCTCCCCGAGACCGTCTTAGTTCTCCAGAATAAGATCGAGGGTTTTGCTTGCGTAGCCATGGGAGCGAGGTGGTGGTGGTGGTGGTGGTGGTGGTGCTCTTGGAGTCCTTGGTGATACGGGTCGAGGATCGGACATTACTCTGGACCCCTTTCCTCAAAACAAAACAAAAGTCATCCATGTCACTATCGCATAGTGCGCTGAGCAGCTCGACTGTCGACCTGAGCCTCGGTTGCCACTTCCGTAGTTCGTGGGGGGGAAAGGGCCAGTACTTGTTCCCCAAGACATCGGCTGCCCCCCGAATGATCGGCATTGGATCCCTCACCGAACAGCACTAGTCTTTTGCAGATACAGCAACTCAGACGTAGTAGGCTTGAGGTTGACCGGGGAAACCTTGAGTTGATTGCCGGCATATGCAAGCTGCCAGGGCGCGGATGAGCTCTTGTACGCCATCGCGATGCCTTGGCCCATGTCAGCTGTTTTCAGATAGATGGCAGCCAAAGCTGAACGTGGGTAGCCGTGAGACGTTCGAGTGCGGCCGTGAGACGAAACACCTGGCAGGGTACCCATATGCAACTGCTTGTAAGAAAAAAAAAGGAACCGAGGCGTCTGGGGTTCAATCTCCTGCTTGGTTGGATAGAGATTGGAGAGACCAGTAGATCTCTTCAAGACAGCAAAGGTCCCATCATGGCGTTGTCAAACGCTGCGTGTGCAGTGTGACCCGAGCCGAGCAGCTGCCATATCGAGCACGCACCACGCACGCATCAGCCATTCGCGCATTGCGCATCGCGTCCTCCCCATCAAGTCGAGAGTCGCACAGAGTTTTTTAAGACCTGTGATCAAGCGGAAAGTGACAATATTACCGGGCGACCGGGTGGCAATAAAAGTAGTCGCATTCATCGCATCGCGCGGGTCTCTCGGAAGACCAGGTAGCTACCTACCTAAGCTACGAATGACTTTTTGGTCATAATACGGCGTAGCAATATCGAGAATTGCCGTTGCTGCAAGTAGATGGAGCGAAGAATTGTGAAGGCGATGGTGAGTGATGGGAAGCCCTGGTTTTTTGTTGACTGTTGTTGAGGCGCAATGCCACCAAAACGTGATATTTTTGATCATGCATAAACTCGGTGAGATAGCCGTCGCGATTCCGTCTGCGAGATGCAGCATGAGATGCTTCGAGAAACGCCCGGTTCTGGGAGACGGGCCTTTTGGAGATGAAATGCGATTATGTGATTGGAACCCTCGGTAAAAGATGCAGCCGCCACGAGAATAATCCTACGCAGGTTCGACAGCTTTTGCCAAGCGCACTCAATATAGGGAGAGGAGGATGGAACTGCTAGAAGAGAAACGGGCTTGGAAAAGGAAGAAACGCGATGGGGGAAGGACGTCGTCGCCGAACACAGCCAAACGATCCTGTCGGGATTTTGGGAACGAATCACAGGGGGAAACGGTTACTACCCGCTGAGGTTAGGTATAGCTGCGGGCTGTGCACACATTGCAACCTCCCCTACCTTTATGATGACTGGCCCACCGTTCAGGTACCTACCTATCCCAACAGTACGGCTAGCCCTTGTCGTAGGTGTGCTCTGAATGACACCTTGCATCCCGCGCTACGGAACGGGAAAGTCGTCACAAACCGGCCCTAGGTAGAGGGAGGTACACGGGCTAATTATACCTAGGAATGCTTAGATATATCCCGTACCTACGAATACGTCGAACCAAAACCTATCGGGAAAACTATGTCGTTGGCTCGCCGGTCATCAACCAGTGACCATTCATCCAGTCATGTCATCGACGACAGAAAAGTTCGCGTGTGTCAAATGCGTATCCATTCCAGGTCACAAAAACGTGCTACAAGGGTAAAAATGGTGTCTACTTGCCCAAGTAGGTTTAGTCAGCACTCGTACTGCCAGGTTACAATTCGTACCTGCGTTGGTCTCTGATCCTGCAATTCGTGTTCATCCTCGAGACTACAATTCGCTACTCTATTTCCTCTCTTTTTTTTTTTTCTTTCTTTTTTTGTCTCGTCAAGTCCTGCCCGGGCAGTACAAGCTTCGGCTGCATGACATCCGAGAGTTTAACTGGAGTTCTGTGAAACCTAACATGGAGCCGAACAGAACAGACAAAAAAACAAACTTTCACCTTAGCTCTCTCTCAGCCCGTCGAGTTCCTGCCAAGATGCTAGTTCGACCATCTCCTTCGCCTCCCAACATCGCTTGTCGACGACACACCCCCAATCCCTTGAGGATGAGTGGCTCCAAGGGAAAATGTAGTCATTTTCCAGGCTGCCAGTGGCAGTAATGGAGGGACGGGAGCGGCGAACAGTGAGCCTCGACTCTAGCTCTCGCTACCTACCTTACCTACTAACACACTCTATCGGGCTGTCATTTCTTGTTCTCCCCTATCTCCCCTACGGCTTCAACGGTAATGGAACCTCACGCCCAAGTAGCCGTTGTCCCCCCCCCCCATGTCTACTACTACCTCAGCTAGCTCGTGTCAACGGACGACATGCTTCCCCGGCAAGGCTGTTCCTCTCATCTTCTCCATCTTCCCATACAGCATCACGATCGCCATGATCTGCCTTCCCTGGCTCACCAGCCAGGCTGTCCAATAGTTGTCCGAGCTGACCGGATTCTGGAGAATGCGTATCTCGAGACAGCCATAGGACTTTCTGACAACGCCACCCAACCCACACCCGCTGTCATCCCACGCTCATGCCCAGCCTCTCAAACAGGACAGGCGCTCTCTTCTGTCACCGAACGAAAGGGGTGGTGGGCCAGCTTCCCTTATCACCAACAATTTGCAATACTCTGGGCATACGGGAGTGTCGGCATCTAGAGCGGGACGGTCCGGTGTGGTCTTTGTCAGGATATAAAGTCAAGATGGAGGGTTGAAAAACGGAGAAGCAGACAGGAGTGCACAACAGCTGCTACGGTAAACTCGGATTTTCTTTCGACTGTTCAAGACAGACAGACGCCATGGGCCAACAAACGTCAAGACCTGCCTTTGATTGTCTTCTGACAAAAACCCATGTTCTACATGCTCTGGTTCAGCAGGACGGACGACATAACGACATCCCTACGGTACGTGGCCTCTTTGCTGATGTTAGGGCTTAGCGGTTACTAACCTTTTGTCGCCTTACCAGGCTCTCGCCACTCTTCTCTTTCTCGAGGGGACCCCCGAGATGTTCCAGGAGATATACGAAGCGAAAAAGGATCTATTCAGCACATGGAACCCATCACCTGGGGCCATCGCTGACGAAGACACAAAGACACGTCTCCTCGGAGATATCAGGTACGCTACCTATATTACGCGGCTTCGATACACTCTATTTCAACGCTACGGATGTGCTAACGGTGATCTCACAGGTTTCAGCGCTCGTTTATGACCTATTTCAGTATGGAAAACGGAAGGTTTGGAGGCAATTCCAAAGTCCTGGCCATCGCACAGCTTTTCACCCGGACAAAACCCCTAGTTTTTGGACTCTTTTCTGGACTTGGTCTGCCTCTAGTTTTTTTAAGCGACGGAATCGAGCTACGCAGCTCTGTCATGGTTGTCGAGTCCTTGACGGTAGCAGCCGTGGACTGGACAGATCCCATCTTCGAAATATTAACGCATCCACAGCTTGCGCGACCCGCCAGCGATCTTCTTTCCCCTGAACAGATTATACGCCGCCTGTCTTACGATGGGAGATTCAGCGGCATCATGAAATCCGGTCCTGGGTATCACGGCGTCATCAACATATTTTCGAATCCCAATGCCAAAGCTGCCGTGGTCGAGTACATCCAACAGCTGGACTGCCGAAATCTCGCGACACTGCTACCACAACTTGCCGCGCTTTCTGTGCAGCTCCTATGTGCCACACACAAGCCAAACTCTCCAGCATTCGACTTTTACCTCAGCCAGCTCCTGATCACAGTCAACAGCGCCAGGGTTCTGCTTGAAGACCTGGAGGAAGGCACGCATAGAGTCATTGTTGCCCGTGGCGTTTGGCTTCTCTTCATCCTGGCCTATGTCACTCAGCTGAGGCCTGTGATGGACACCTCGCTGTTGTTTTCTACGGAACATCCGGCTGAGGATGGCGGGTGGACAGTCATTTACAATATTTTCTGCGAGGAAGGCATCTCCGATGGCAGGTTTGCGGACACCCAGTATCTGAGGGTGCTTCGGAGCCTGCGGGAACTCGACAAGGCATACGGCAGCGTACACGGAAATCTGTACACGCAGGCAGCGTGGAAGCTGCTTTCCCAGTGGGAGTCCTGGACGGGACTCGGCGCAGACCGAGAGGCGACTTTGAATATCAGGCTTTGATGGAGTCGTCTCTGTCTGTAACATTTCCATTTCGACTGGCCTGCTGGCAGGTTGAGTCACTGTCACCTTTACTGTATACCTGTACCAAAACTTACTGTACACACTATCGCTGTAACATTGGTAGATCAAAAGCAACTTGTTTTTCATTAGTAATACAATGTCCTGTACCTACCTAGGTACCAATGCCTGATCTTTGACGATTTACTGTTCCCCATCTCAAGCCTGCCAGGTTGATACAACACTTGGCAGGGTCATCTCTGGCAGTGGATGGCTCGGCAAGCTCGCCTCGCCCTCCTTGATATCGCTACCTATCCTGTGATCTCGACTCGCCTAGTTCACGACGGAGCCATTACTGTGATAGCATCCGCCGTCCGTTGGGTCGAATGAAGTCAAGCGCCCTGACTAATCCCTAATCCTTAGCGTTCATCAGGTCCAAAACGGGGATCAAAGTCCAAATAAGGTTCTTCGGTCATCAACGTCCACCGGCCCACCACCATCTTGACCACTACCGACCTGTCATTGCGGGCTAGCGCGTCCCAAGCCCTTGGATCTGGACTGTGAATCCTGTCTTACCGCCTCTTCCACTCCCTACCAGTCTGCCTTACCTACCTACCCATCCAGCAAACGCCACCGCTAGGTAAACAACACACGGCGAATATGTACCTTGATAGGGCGTCACCGGCCGTGTAACCCTATCATTTCCCCGTTCCAGAAGCCCATCATTATTGGCCCCCAAAAGCGATATCTACAAGTCCGATGATACCTTCACCGGCTTCCCCGACGCTAGCTGCTAAACGACCAACGCCGTTTGAACGGGCTTACCAACATCATCTAGGAACTAATTAGTTTGTCGTCAACGCCCCCATGCGGGAGTGAGTGTCTAGATAGAACCTTACATATGGCACTTACCTACTTTGAGGTACCAAACCGACACCCACACACACGGAGCTGGCTTCTAGATCCCCGTTAGCCGGGCCAAGATAGGGGTCTTTTCTGGAAAGACTTTTTGTGATACCATCGGACTCGTGGTTTCGTCGATAACCGACATCATCATCAATAAATGTCCCCATTCACAGAGTTCTTCCGCAGAAACTATGTCAAGCATGTGTAAGCAAAAGAACCGTTTGGTGTAAGCAAGAAACATCCATTCTTGGCGTTGGATGCCATCATCTCCGAAACGTCATTTCCTCTCAGCCGAAAGATCTCAAGAAACGGTCATCAAAACAATGAAGCTAGCGTCGAGATGTAGTCGGCGAAGCGAACCCCCGATTACTAACATCGCTCGGATTATCCTCCTGAACCCGAAGGCGAAATGTCGAGCCGTCCAGCCAAGAAAACGAGTTTGGGTTAGGTTAGGTTTGGGTTGGGTTGGGTTGCATTCCTATATGCAATTGATGGGGCCATGAGTAAGCACGCCAACTTCAACAGCAACCTGAACCCCATTGCATGGCTCTCTAGAACTTGTACGAAGTAGAGGTAGGATCTACAACGCCTACCTACTTACATTATGTTACTAAGCTGTAGATAATGTCTGCAGAACCTGTATTGACATTAGTCGTTGCTTGAACTGCACGTCATATGACTAACCACCTCCTCTATACAGACGACCCAGAATGATATTCGTAGCTTGCAATGGAAGCTAGCAACTTCATGAGCTAGAAGGGTTTAATCATAGGTATTTCAAAACCCTCTGTAACAAACAAAACAAACAAGACCATAGAAAAATCAAGACCTCCAATACCCAGCCCCCTGACTCCAAGTCATATTCCCAAAAAACCACGTCCCGGCCTCCGTGTAATCAAACGCCCTCCCCCCCTCCCCCAGGTAGGCAAACCGGAAATACTCGTCCGCCTGGTGCTGTTTCTCCCAAGCGAACCTCATATCCTCCAGCCTTGTCTCCGAAAACCACCCCCGAAACCTCTCAACATCATTAACCAGCACGCTGATCCCCTGTATCCCCGACCTGTGCATCTCCACCTCCGAGACTACCGCCTTCCACAGGAACGTAATCTTCTTGACCGGTCCCAGCAAGTAAATCAAAGGGGGCGCCACCTCCGGCAGTAGCGACCCGTACTCCCCGTCCCCTCGCAAGGCGTCGGCCGTCTGCAGCAGCGAGTCAAACCCCCATCTCGCCACGCCATTCACAAACAGTCCCAACAGCAGCCCCTGAAACAGGAGACTCGGCCGCGTCTGCATCGACGTGCCAGGCAACAGCAGCAGCCCAATAATGTAGTGATGCAACCTCAATTCCAGACCCGGAAGTAGAACCAGCAGCCCGATCCCGACCAGAACCAAAGAATAAAACACTAGAAAGGAAGGTAACCGCCCCTCCTGCCACAAGTGATACGCCTGCAGGACCGTAACCGCGAGCAAAAACACAATAATGACCACCAGCGCCGCCACCGCCCCCTTTTGCGCAGCCAAGTCGTGCGCTCTGAGCCGGACGATAGGAATCAGCGGCTCAATCGTAGAATTCGACAGCGCTCCCACCCAGACCGCCCCCACCCACAACAAGACCTTTTCCACGTTGACTGTCGCCGGTAGGTTCTCCAGACTTTTTCTCGCCACAAAGAAAAACACCACCCCGGCACAAGCCAGCGCCGGCAACAGCCTCCCCACGTAGATAGACAGCAACTCAGGCAACAACGCCGAAGACCTTGTCGTCAAGTCCGGCGGGTTCGACACCAGCGCGACGTGCCCAAAAACTCCCACAAACACCACCCAGAACAAAACCCCCGAAGACGACGTCGTCAGCCCAATAATCACCGTCATCACCACCGAAACAGGCAACAAGACCCTCCACCTTGGATCCCCTCCAAACCATTTTCCCCAGATGACCCCTTTTTCCTCTCCCTCTCCCTCTTCCGTAGGCTCAATAACAAAACTCACAGGAAACCAACTATCAAACCCTATACTCTCCACCCCATTTTTGTGTCCTCCCCAGAATCTGTAGTACTCCCCCAGCAATCTCACCCGTCCACACCCCCCCGTTTGGTCGTCAATAACCCCAGCATGGATCGCTGCTCCGCAGATGAATGAATCCCCTCTATACCTCCCCGTTGTCCCGTTTCCCTCCCCGCCTCCTACAACCAGCGGTCTGTAAACAACATCCTCCCTCCCCACAAAGTGCTTATTCAGCACCTTGACCCCTTTACAATCCGCCGGACACCGAAAACTAAAACTCCTCCCAGAAAAAGGCATGCAATCCACCCCGTTTAATCCACACTCATTATTCCTCTTCCACAAAGTCTCGACGCACGAGATCTGCTTTACTTCCTCCGTTTCTTGGCGCCATTTTCCTTTCTCCCCTCCCCCTTGTCCTTCCCCGTCTCCGGATGTTACAGTAACCGTTGCCTTCCCCTTGGCCAACGACAACGGCACCAACACCGCCAGTCCCCATAGCAGCAGAAAGATGGCAAGTACAACCCCCCTGTGTTTTTTCTGGGGGAGGACTTTCTCCAGTGCAGTATGCGGGGCTGCTTGCCACGTCCCGGGGAGAAGGGGACGGGAGATGCGGTGCTGAACTGGGCGGGGGTTGCGGAAGGGGGTACAGATTGTTCTTTTTCCTCTAGCCTTCCTAGCTTTCTGCTGTCGTTGTTGATGGGGATTACCGTCGCCGTGACCGTCAGAGTCGTAGTCGAATTCTTGAAAGTTTTCCGAGGTTAATAATTGCGCTTCCTCATCGCCTCGTCTGATGGCATCATCACCGTCGTCGGAGTGGTCAGAGTGGTGGTGGAGTTCGACAACATCGACGTGTTGCCCCTGTCCCACGTTGTTTGGCGAAAAAAAAGGCTTGGCGGTGGTTGTGTCTTGGTTACCAATTCCTCCATCATCAACGTCACTACCGCGGCGGCGGGTGTCACCGCTCATGGCTTCACTTGAATCTTTTTTCCCAGCTGATGATAACCGTATTTCCTTTGTATGCGTAACCACAAATAACAGCTGATCTTTTGGCGTTTCGGTGTTTAGAAAAACGAGATCCCTCAATCCACAAGCTGAAAAAAAAAAAGTTTATGAGAGAGATGGCGTTTCGTTCGGGTTGGTGTAACCGCACGTGAAAAGAGAGCTGAAAATTACAGGGGCAAGGAACTAAGGCAGGGACGGCGTTCGTAGTGAAAGAAAAAAATACGAACAAGATCTCAATCAATGAAGGCGAGAAAATGAGAGACAAGAAAGATTGAAGAAGTTGAAGAAGAAAATGAAATGGGAGTCGCGGGCTGAGACTGTCTTTTCGTAAGATTTGATGGCAAACAACCCCTTCTTCAGCTGAGCCAGCCCAGCCAGCTGAAAAGGGGATAGAAACATGAGACCATTGGCCCAATAAAATGACTAAGCAAACATTTTTCTCTCTTCTTTTCTCGAACCTCTTGTGAATTTTGCAGCTGAATATACTGTCAAAAAAAGGGGCAAGAGGTAGGCCAGAAATGACTTGCATCGTACACGTCTCAAATTTTCATTAAGCAGAGGAGGAAAAATATTATACACAAAGTTCATCATACATTTCAAAAAAAAGGTGTGCTTCCCCCCAAATCTCATCTTCAATCCAGTGAGAGATAGAGAATTCCTTTTTTTTCGGTCAGTTCGTTCCTTCAAACCGATTCATAACCCCCCCTCCCTTTTCTCCATTGATGAATTTAAGCATCAACAAAGCCCTTGACGTTCTCCAACCAGGCAATGTACTCCTTCTGCTCCTTCATGTCCATGTAGTCGGGCACAAAAGTAGCAAGAGCGGGCGTGATGCCGCGCTCCTCGAGGTAGCGCTCCATCAGGATCTGCAGGTCCTCGTCGAGGGAACCGAAAGCGGGGCCGGGGTAGGCGTCCTGGGCGGCGTGCACGGCCTCGGCGTCGCTGCTGTGGGCGAGCTTGGCGTCCTTGTAGTAGTAGACGTTCTCAACCACAATGGAGCCGTCCTCGGCGATGGCCTCGACGTTGAGGGCGCCCTTGCCGGGCTTCTCGACCACAACGTTGAGGCGGACGGGGATGGCGGCCTCGCCCGCACCCTCGAGGTCCTCGTCAAGGTCCTCCTCGGACTCTTGCGCCTTGTTGCGCTGCTCGGCGGCGATCTCGTCGAGCTCTTCGTCGGCGAGCGCGGCATCGTCCTCGTAGGGCTCTTGATAGTTGGACAGGTCGGAAATGGAGAAGGAGACGGTGATCCTTTTTGGAGAGAATATTTGTTAGCTTTTTGGTCTTCTAGTGCTGTTGCTGGAGGGTCTCCTTACTTCTCATTCCCAAAAGTGCGGGTCAAGATGACGTCCTCCTTGCCGGGAACATCTACAATCTCAAAGGGGCCGTTCTCGACAAAGTCCTTGATGCTGGCGGGCAGCACCTCGTGCTCCTTGACCGAGTTTTCGTACTCGAGCTCGGTGGAGAGCTTGGCCGAGAGCTCCTCGTCCACCTCACCAGCGGGCGCCTTGCGGAGGACTGTTGTTGAGAAGGCAGAGGCTCTCTGGGTAAGGAAAGAGGTGGTTGGGCGGGCGGCGGTTCTGAGGAGGTTGCTGGTGGTAGAGGTTCTGAGAGACGAGCCGGCGGAAGCACGGGCGAGGGCGCGGGGCGCTGAGCGCGCGATGGCACGGAGGGACATCATTTTGAAATATGTGAGACTGGAGACCAACCAAGAGGGGGTAAATGTGCGCGGGGTTCAAAGAAACAAGCGTTGGTGGGATGGTTTGTTGGAAAATTTGTGTTATGCAATGGATAAGATGGATAAGACGTTAAGGTTCCGTCGCAAACTGCTGTAATGCTGGGCGGCGAACCGTGCTCGTGGAGCTTGGGACTGGAAAAAAAAGGTCGGGGCACGGACCAGACCGGGGACCGCTGTCCAATCAAGCGTGGTAAACGTCACTGATAGCGGCGATAAGCAGCCAGTCCACTTTATTTGAATTCTGCTATAAGTGCAGGAGTGGTCGTTCGTTTCAGGCATTTGTCGCTGGCGGCATTTGTGAGCTGTATATATATTTCTCATCTTGACCATCCTTTGCTGTGATGATAGGATATATAAAGCTTCCTTTTTGAGAGCTATCGAGAGCTTTGGAATTTGGTGCGACTGCGAACCAGTGGGGCATAGCTATTAGCTACCCATCTTCAAACTCGAGAACTTTCGATGGCTCCATCTGAGCTTTGGAGCTTGAAGCTTCACGAACCCATACCATAGCTTCCTGACCTGCTGGAGCTGTCAACTCCTCCACCAGGCGGCCCGCCCATGTAAAAGCTGAGGTTCTTGCTCGCACACTGTAAGTGAGAGAAACTGCTTCCAGTGCCAACATACCATCATCACCAATACATGTCCATAACGCACCCAGTGGCTTGGTTTCAACATCATCTCTGCTCTCTCCCGCCTGGTTCCAATGCAAGCAGAACTACTACCCCCCCCCCCCCCCATAAACTGGGAGGTACCAAGGCAAGGAAACAATTGTCATCACAGTTTCTTATTGAGTGCAAGATAGGTCGCACTCCCCTTTTAAAGCAGAAAAAAAATCATGATGCCTGGTATACCCCAACGCCTTACCCCCCTTCCATCCAGTACCAGCCTGGATTTTACTGTTTCCCCTTTCCCCCCTTTTCAAGCCCATCGCACACCCCCCGACGACCCCCTCCTCCCAGTCTTGCGGTGATGAGAATGCTGGTGATAATACCCCGTAGTAGTAGTATTCGCCATCCCCCCGGCCCTACCACTAAAAGATAACGGATGAGGCGGCGGCATGACACCACCACCATTTCTCTCTTTACACTGCCAGCACTGCTGCTTACTAGTATCCCTCTCGCTCAGCACGCCTTCCAGACAACTCCCAAAGATTCCCGTGGCAGCCTTGGCCACGGGGCACAGTTTCTCTGATATGAGAACTGTGTCCTCGCACCGGCAGAGGAGACAGATTCTCACGTGGGTGGTGTAGGTGCACATCTTTTTTTCTTTCTGTCTGGTGTCTGTTAGTTAGACAGCCTTGTGGGTTGGGAGGTAAGTAAGTAACATACCAATGTCTTTTAATTTGAAGGGATGATTTTGGATCGTGTGGTACAGAGATGTGTTTTTGTTTTGCTTGTAGTATAGGTAGAAAGTAGGTAGCCTTTGATGTGATCGACAAGATATCTGTCTTGTGTGAGGTTGTCTATCTTTGTTTCTCAAGATCGACGGATCGACGGGTAACAGGTAACAAGTAGAGGTAACCTATGGTGTGAGAAGAGAAGGATGTAGGTAAGTAGATGAGGGGGGGGGGGGGGGGTGAATTGTTCCAGAAAAAAAAAAAGAAAAAAGAAAAAAAAGAAAGGGGGACCACCCCAGTTGTTGTATAAAAAGTTCAGACGATCTATCTTTCTCTATCTTCGTCCCTCCTCCCGATCCGTTGCAACACCACAGCTCCTCGATCGAGGGGGTAGTTTCCATCTCTCCACAGAACAATCCGCCGCTTCCCGTACCCGAGAAAAGTGTGTTTGTGCCCCTTGATCCTACAGTATAGAACAAAGAAGGGCCCAGAGTAAGGGAAAAAAAAACAAAAAAGGGAGAGGTGTTTGTCCCGACCCTGCGGGTATGCCACTCTCACTCGCAAGTGGTTCGTTCGTCCACCATCAACCCTGCAGATGGCTGTATAACCTCAAACCCTGGCTAGCTAGATAAACCTGAGTGCGAGTGTGGGAAAACAACGTACAGTACTCCCCAGGATGATAAAAATGGTGCCATTGTTGTAACTCATTCGTGAGACACAGAGGCCTTTGGAGGCTGCAAATATCCGTCTCCTTTCCCCTCTTCCCTCGTCTCCGAAAGACATTTCTTTCTACCCATAGGAAGAGGGGGAGGGGAGTTTTTAGAGGAGACACAAACCAAATAGCAAAGACATGCAGCGATACACAGACATCGGAGGAAGCAGCGTCAGCAGCAGACACACAAAGCAGAAGCGGCGAGACGACGACTTCAACCCCGGTTTTTTTGGGTTGCCGACATAGTAGTAATCCAAGACATCGAAAAATGATGTAGATTGCGTAGGTGATGAAGATTGAGCAAGCCACCTAGCGGGGGCTGAGTCTCCCTTTTCGGTTTCCCGCTTGTCAAGGATTTTACAAGAAACAAAAATTCCCAGGAACCCGGTCTCATAGAAATGAAATATGTTCCATAAGACCCCAGAAGCTTTCCTTCCCCCGACGGGCCGTGGCCCTAGGGAACTCGGCAGCGTGCCTGGACGCCGCGTATCCCTTCTTTACCTTTGCGAACCCCGCCTCAATTTGCTAGTGCCGGGAGGGCATGTCAGATTTCTTTCTTGCCTTGTGTCTGCAGGGGGGGTTTGCTGGCCTAGCGGGCGTTAAGTCTTTGTTGTACAACAGTAGTCCGAGTGTTGGCAGCGATTGTCAGGGCCTCGGAGCGGGTAGGATCTGTTACCCGTAGTTGCGTCTGAGGTCTGAGGTTGCCCTCCAATCGCGCCGGCAGGGTGGCTGCAGGACGCTGCTGCTGGGATAGTGTTTCGAAGATGCAAGTCGTTGTTGGCGTGCGCAGCTCGCATGTGTTGCGGAGGTAATGAGCGGCATGTGTTCTTTGACTCTCGGAGATGTAGCTGATAAATTGCATGGCTTGCGGGAGCTTCTACGACTCCGAGCATGTTTCGTTGGCAGGACGGGGCAGACTTGGGAAGGAGTGTGAGGAGAGGACGAGACAACCCAGTAGGAAGCACGACATTGAACCGCATATCCGCCGTGGCCGCTTGGTGGAAATCCGACGAGGCCTCGGAGAGTGAGTGTCTTAGACACTGACCTGATTAAAACCCTCCTACTACACGAGAGAGGAAGATTTTGGGAGCAAGTCTAGCCGGTCCCGGGCTGACTGGAGGGTTGCGTCACTCTGCGCATGTGGCCAGTGCCAAAATGACAAACTTCCTGCACGGCTTGGCCGCTTTCAGAGACCCTGAGGGGGGAAGCTGGAGGGCTTCACCAACCCTTCAGCTGTGATCTTGACCCATTTAACGCCGGAGAGAAACGCCCAATTGTTGTCTTCCCAGCGTTGAAGCATCTCCACATTCTTCTCATCGCTCAGGTCGGGCATGTCTGCAAAACGAGTCAGCTGGGTGGAACTGAGACAGCAAAGGAAGGAATCTGGGTCTTACAAAAGCCATTCTGCTGCTCCTTCTCCAACTCTGCGATGGCCATCCTGAGGAGATCCTCTCGGACGCTGGCTGGCCGCCCTGCACGACGAGTCTTCTTGATCTCGTTGTATTCCTCATCATGCTGGTGCACAAACCTGAACACAAGATTAGCATCTTGTATATATGATATTATTTCTAATTTGCGACGATGAGCCTGGTAGGATGGCGGACTTACTCGCTGATCTTGGACTGGATGGCAGCAAGCTCCAAGGGCTTGCCTTCATTATCATTCACGGCCTGGAGGAAAAACTTGGTACGCTTGACTTGATTTCGATCCCAAATTAGAATACTTAGAAGATTCAACAAATGTGTGACGGAGACATACTCAAAGGTTTGTCCCTCTTCCGCTTAGCCTCTGCCAACTTGTCGAGGCGATCATCGCGAACAATGGCTCTGTGAAGGCGCTTTGAGTTACGACTGTTTTGGTGCAGAGCGTCGATAGAGCCATTTCTCTTCTTGGCAATCTGCTTGCGCGTCTTCTCAAATGTCTTGGCCATTTTGAATGTTTTCTTCCGCGATGAACTGCCGATTTGCAAGATGAATGTCGATGAGAAACTCCCGTGTAAGATTGTGTGGTAGTAAACTCCCCATGTGCTCAGGGAATTTTTTGATGGAGTGGAGATATCCCATTGGTGGGGCGGGCTACTTTGCCGATAAGGTTTAAGTGCCTGCATCAGAAGCCAAGGAGCGAGCTGTCAGCGGGCGGCAAGAGGACAAACCGACCAAGTCTGAGAACTGTCAAAGTCGAAATGTTATTATAGTCTAAACCTAGGCATTGTACGATATAAATACACCAACAATAATATTTGATTCGAAGCTATGGTACATGTGCTTGATACATAGAACAACAATACAAATCCGTGACGAACAATTATTGACAGAATTGGCTTGACCATGTATTTCGTCTTCCAGAATGCTGAGACCCCGCACTTTAGAGTCTTGAGCCCTTGACAGGCAGGGACGGTCGCGGGGGTAACGGGTCTCGAGACGCGGTCGCGCTTCCATGCTTCCATGCTTTAATGCTTTAACGCCGTGACTTTGCCAATTCAGTGACCCCGGAAAGACCTTTCTCACCTCACCAGAACAGGTCAGGCAACCTCCACCTTCAAGGCTGTCTCTCCAGTCCACCGCCGGTTTTGCAAATCCCGTTCTCTCCACTGGCATACCTTTTTGTTGTATCTGCTGTTCAACCAGCAGTTCGTTAGGTATTGCAGTCTTGTATTCCGTATGCACCCCTGCTCCAGTCAACACGCTTTCATGCGCTAGAACGCGTCTCGAGATTTTCGCCAAGTCCAATCGCTCAACCACAAATCCAACGTCAAGAGTGCTTGAACAACACCGGTTTTGAGACCTCATGGCAGCGACGACTGTACTATAACGACCTTTTCTCATTTGGTGCCATTGTGGAACCTCTCGTCTTTGAGTGTCCATACCCTGGCCGTCTTCACTTCATCTCGCCGCCCCAATATTTCTTGGAAGCCGTGAGAATGGGCATTCAAGGTAATCGACCCCCAGCCTTCTTGCTCAGCGTGTGGCCAATTTCTAACGTATTCTCTCTAGGACTTCTACCGTTGCTCAAGTCCATCCATCGGCCGACCGAACTCAAGAAGTATGCGGGCGAAACCTTTGGAGTCGACGGCTATGGCTGGCTCCATCGAGGCGCTATTGCATGCGCCATTGAGCTAGCCCAAGGCAAGCCGACGCGAAAGTAAGTCCCGCCACTACCTGCCACCTTGTGTTAGGTCTGTCTGAAACTAAGAATCATTAGGTATGTCGATTTTGCTATGCATCGGGTCAGGATGTTCAAGTACTTTGGTGTTACCCCGTATCTGGTGTTTGATGGCGATTTTCTTCCGAGCAAAGCTAAGACCGAAGCTTCGAGAGAGAAACGCCGTGAGGAGAGCATGAAAGCTGGCATAGAGCTCTTGAAAGCCGGCAAGGCATCCAAGGCCCATACTGAGCTGCAAAAGGCCATAGACGTAACCCCCGAGATGGCGCGTCATCTGATCGAGGAGCTCAAGAAGGCCGGCGTGCCATACGTCGTTGCTCCATATGAAGCCGACGCCCAGCTCGTATACCTCGAGCAGCAAGGCATCATCGGCGGTATCGTCTCGGAAGACTCAGACTTGCTTGTTTTCGGCGCCAAGCGTTTGTTGACCAAGCTGGACCAACATGGCCAGTGTATTGAGATCAACCGGAAGGATTTCTGCGCGGTCCGCGAAATATCGCTGACAGGCTGGACGGACAACGAGTTCCGGCACATGGCCATTCTGAGCGGCTGCGACTATCTCGCCCCCGTAGGCGGTGTCGGTTTGAAGGTCGCTTATCGTCTGCTCCGGAAGCACAAGACGCCCGAGAAGGTTATCAGGATGTTGCGATTCGAAGGAAAGCAGCGAGTCCCCGAAGACTATCTTGAAGAGTTCAAGAAAGCTGAGCTTACCTTTTTGCATCAGAGAGTGTTCTGCCCGAAGGCTCAGGACATTGTCTTTCTGACCAACCCGGGACCTTCTGTTGATGTCAGTGAAATGCCCTTCATCGGCGCGCCAGTGGATACAGAGTTGGCCAGGGCCGTTGCCGTGGGCGATTTCAACCCCATCACCAAGAAGCGTATTGTTCTTCCGCCTTCGCCAGGCAAGAGAAGGATCAGCCAGATCACGGCTCCCGTGAGCGTGCCAGCCAGGAGTCTTGGGAAGCCCATCAATGAGTATTTTGCTGACAAACGTCGGATCCCGTTGGGTGAGATGGATCCCAACTGCTTCAATATCAACACAGAGCGCAACGGCGGCTCGACGGCTGCAGAGCCCCGGCCTATCGTTTTTCCTCTACCAAGACCATACGTAGAGGGCGCAGATGCGACAGCAAGCGGCCCCACTCGCCGATACACCAGTATCGAAGGAGCGATGCGCCGAAGAAGCGAACCAGTCTCGAATCTCCTAGCCACATTCGATACTCAGTCATCGCAACATCGTCGAAGGACAGCTGGGCCGGCCATTCAGATTTACCAGGATCCCAGTCCTGCCACCAGACCCCCCAAGAAAGCGCGCCTGTGTGAGGACTCGCCTCTCGCCGATTCAACGGAAGAGACACCAGAGAAGAGCAGATTCTTTTCATCGAAAAAGAAGCCCAAATCTGCGAAAAAGGAGTTCGATTCAATCCTTATGTCGGACGATTCGGTCGACGAGGCGTTCCGAAATCTCCCAGAATGTGAACCACGGCGGGCAAACCCAACACCCAGTCGTTCCAGAACCGAGATCACCGTGTACGAGGAGTGTACCGCTGAAGACCTCATTGAGGACAGTCTACCACCCATGCCTCACGCGGAAGAACACGACAACGCTGTCGGTGATGAGATTGAGGTTCCCGTGTCGTCCCCTTTGGAGGAAAAACCTGTACTAAAAGCGAACAGTCGCAAGGCTCTCACGGTAAAACCTCTAGGTGAACTCAGTCAAGGTCTTGCGTATGACACAGCGCGTGCTCAGACCCGAATTGTCCACGGCCTCCCCACACCGTCATCATCGGCATCGTCATCGACCGCAACACCGAAGACTGCTGCACCCAACTACTCCCGAACCCCAATGATGACCCCACTCCAGCGCCTTGGAGCTCGGGCAATGCAGCGAGGAAAGCCTGCCTCCTCGATTCCCAAACTTGCAACGTCGACTGGTGTTGGCAGACGCACGGGCTCCCTGTCTGTCAACCCTGCTTTGGTTCCGCTGCCAAAGGTCGATTTGGCAGAGGTAGAGGCGCTCAATACGGTAGTGGGAAGCGAGGACCAGATCATCCCCTCGAGCGACGGAGAATTGGAGCAAGATGAAGAACCTCAAACCGCCAACCGACCCCTAAATCTGTCGCGGTTTATGTACGCATGATCTTTTTTCAGGAGTTGACACGATGGCATAGCTCTGGCGTTTGGACCATCATTCTGTTGGGTTTGTTATGGATGTCTGGCATCGAGGGGCGGAGGGTGTGTCTCTCCCCGGGATTGTAGAAATAGGTAAAAGGGCATGGTTAGGCGTTGTAAGGCAACTCAAGGATTATGTATCGGGTTGAAAAATAAAATAAAAAATAGGTGCATGTGACAAAGAGAGCAGAACCCACACATGTATCAGTTGCGGTTCATGCTGAAGGTTACAGTTGGGCTCTGCACAAGGACAAACAGTATACCAAGAGAAGCCACTTACACAGTACATGTAAACCAGAACTAGCAGTTTTTGTAGCAATTTTGAAACCTTTCATGGGCTGTATTGTGCACATGAAACATGATATTTTATCAAGCCAATATAAATATCCTATTTCCGTTGATCTAGATATTTCTGGCCCTCTCATCTCTTCTTTGCTGGTTGAACGCCGGAGAGAAGCTCCCCTCGACTGTTCAGAAGGTTGAAACATAATCTCGACAGCGCCAAGACACTAGATATCCACCGCCCGGCAGAACCCTGTGAAAATGTGGGGAGGTCGGCTGGGGTACTCCACATCAAGCCAAAATTTCGACGGCGATAAAAATCATTTGCCAGAACTGCCCTCCTCACGATTTTCCTCCCGATAATAGAGGCACCTGCGACGACAGCGACCGCCCAAGACAAACACTACCAAACCCTGTCGTTTGTACTTTCTTTCGACTTGGTACTGCGATAATCCGCAGCAAATCGTTCTATCTACACAACAGGCGCAAACATGGCGGACACCTCGTTGCAGGTATGCAAAGCGTGGTTCTCAATTCATTCGGGGACTCAAACGCTAATCTCTGAAATGCGAATCTTCAGGAACGGCTCCGCGACCACTCGCAGGCCTTCAACGGCTTGTTGTCGCTCATTCCCGCAAAAATGTATTACGGAGAAGATACCAGTGTATGTTTTGTCTGCTTTTGCTTCGGTGCTGTTTGTTTCAGGAAGCTTTCCCCCCTCCGCCACTTGGTGAAACTCCTAGCGGCCCCGCACAAGCAAGCTACAGAAAACTTAAAGGGAAGTTTTGCTGATGCTTTCCCAACAGGATCAATGGAAGAAGAAGAAGCAGACCAAGGAACAGGCCAGAGCTGCCAAGAAGGCAAAGCTGGATCCCGACAGCGAGTTGAACCGCAGTGCAAAGGAGGTGCTGGACGAGCGCGCACGGAACAAGCGCAAGCTGAAGGAACTCGAAGAAGAAGAAATCGACAGCAGCTCCGACGTCGAGAACGACATGGAAATTGACGGCATCGAGTTGGAGAAGCCTCTTGAGGGCCTGAAAAAGAAGGAAGCCACCGCCGAGGAGAACGAGTCGCCCGTCGCCAAGAAGCAAAAGGTTGTCGCCGAGGAGGAAGAGGAGTCATCAGCAGCGACAGCACAGACCCCGAGCAAAAAGGCTCCAACAAAGGAGGAGATCAAGTCTGCAAAGAAGCAAAAGAAGGAGGAGGCAAAGAGGTTAAAGGCAGAAGCCAAGGCCGTTGCGACGCCGTCAAAGGAAAAGGTCCAGCCATCAACCGAGATCGACAGCGAGCGCGAGGATGGCGATATGGAGGACATGGACGTCTCGGGACTGGTCGCTGACGAAAGCGCCGAGTCAGAGTCGCCCAGAGACTCACCGGTATTCGACACTAACAACAACAACAACAACAACAACAACAACAACAACAACAACAACAACAACAACAACAAGACCGATTCCGCTGAACCCATCAGCACCACCACCTCGATCAACTCCGCCGTTCCCCCGTCAGAAAAGCCCAAGTACCTCAAAATTCCCGTAATAGACGAAGAAGCCAACGCCCGACTCCGCGCCAAGCTCGAGGCCAGGATCCTCCAGATGCGCGCACAACGAAAGGCCAACGACCCGGATGGCAAGCCCGTCAAGACGCGCCAGGAGCTGATCGAAGCGCGCCGCCAGACCGAAGCCCGGCGCAAGGAGCACAAGAAGGAGCAGCGTAAGCAGCAGAAACTCGAAGAAGAGAAGAAGCGCGAAGAAGCCCTCGCCAGTACCCGCAACTCCCCCGATGTCAGCCACCTCTTCGCCGACCAGGTCGACGACGACAAGACCGCCAACAACTTCTCCTTTGGCCGCCTCGCTTTCACCGACGGCACCCAGCTCTCCCACGACGCCACCTTTGAGAAGAACGCCGGTTCCGCCAAGAAGAAGGGCCCCTCGGACCCCAAGACCGCCCTCCTCAAGTTCGAGTCGCAAAAGAAGCGCATCGCCGCTCTGGACGAGGAGAAGCGCAAGAAGGTGCTGGAGCAAGAGGCCTGGCTGGCGGCCAAGCGCCGCGTCGAGGGCGAAAAGGTGCACGACAACGAGTCTCTCCTGAAGAAAGCGCTCAAGCGCAAGGAGAAGGGCAAGAAGAAGTCGGAGAAGGAGTGGAAGGAGCGCGCCGAGGGCGTCAGCAAGGCCATCTATGACAGGCAAAAGAAGCGCAACGACAACCTGCAGAAGCGCAAGGACGAGAAGGCCGCCCACCGCTCCGGCAAGAAGAAGAACAAGGGTGTCGTCACCAAGAAGAAGAGCAGACCCGGCTTTGAGGGTGGCGGGTTCGGGAAGAAGTAATTTAAATCATCATTTCTGCTGGCAGCCAAAAACTATCTGAAGCGGTTATACATACGGTCGATCACATTACGAAGGGGAAGAAGACTTGTTGGTTGACTTCGGTTTTTGTGTTTGGTGTTCTTGGGCGTTTATTGTCAACACTTGAAGGATAGAGAATCTTCTCTTCAGAGGGGGATATCTTTGTCGCCCCTCTTACTTTCTCGTATCTGGTTCCTGTTTTTTCTCGGGATATAGGTTATGCATTGCAGTACATGGCGTTTTTGAGGGAAGGGCACGGAAAATTTATTTGATTATTCGAACTAGTGGATCACTCACCAACCAGTTTTACATTATATGTACGGGAATTGATTGATATACACATTTTTCTGTCATTCGCACAGCAGAAGGGGGGGGGGGGGGGCGAATGCCTAAAAGGTAGTCATGAGAAGTGAAGTGAAGCTAATAAAGATACTTGCATAGAAGAAGAAAAACTTGAAGTGGTATAAATAACAGTACTACTTGAAAACATGATCGAGCGTTTTGCAAACATCTTTCCCCCCACAACCTCCAGCATCCAGTCCCTCCACTCATCCATACCCTACCATGTTTTGCAGCTTTGATTCCTGGTCCCCCTAACCCTTCACTTGTCTTATCTTGGCTCATTCATGTATACCGGTTGTTACAAACTTAGCTCCCCATTTCCTCTTCCCTTTCTTCCCTTTCCTATCCCTCCCTCACTTAGGGTAGTCTTCCGTTCATCATGAGACCTTGGCACTACCTCACGAAACAGGAGCCAGAGCGGGAAGAAGCAGGAGAGAAAGAAAAAAGAAAAAGAAATTGGTCCATTTTTTCCCAAACATAAAATCCTTTGCTTGCTGCTTTGAGACATAGAGAAGAAAAAGCAAGATAGTAACAAAAACAGGACTGAACTTGAATAAAAAAAACCAAAAAGCCAATGGCAGTTTCCTCCGCCAGCAGCCCACCCTCCTCCCTCCTGATTTCCGCCATTTCCCCTATCCCCAATCCCATCCCATCCCGATGAAACTGACCGTCGCACATTACTGGGGGACAGATCAGACTCCATTTCCCAATCTCAAGGGGCGGCTCATATCCGGTGGCGTCGATCTCGAAAGTGGGAATTCACAGAATCAGTTTCGTTTACATTAGTAGTGTGGTATCGTATGAGGGGCCCTCCCCGTCTCTTTTCGCCCGGTTTTGGATTCTGGGAGCTGCGAAAAGGGATTGAGACTGGAATTTTGTCTTGTACTCCAGAACCTCAACAGACACCTGGGCTTCGTTTGGGAGTTGACTGGCATGGAGCTGAAGCGAATTGCAGCTTTTAAAGTAGCGAATCCAAGCGAGTAAAGACATTGAGGCAGGCGGCGACAACCTCAAGTTGAAGCTCCTTGTCCTTGGCTTTGTTCACCTCCTGTTGTCATGTCAGTTATCAGGTATAAAAAGGTGAGAGAGCTTTGTAGCTGGAGGGGGTATTAGGGTAACGCACCTCAGTGATAACTTGCGGGAGGTTCTCTCCAATATCGTTCCGCACGGCCGTCTTGCCAAACGGCCACTGGCTAAAGTCGGCCAGGAGCTCGTCGGTCTGGTTAAACGCCTTCTCGCGGGCCTCGTGGCCGAGGGTCGACAGCGCGTTCTCGAGGACGTTAGCCGCGTAGGCCGCGCAGACCATGGCAATGGTTCGCAGGTAGCGAAACTCGAGGCCCTCGGGCAGCCACTGGGAGCTGTTGAGCACGACGGTGCGCTGGGTGAGGACGTTGCGCACACGCCGCCGGATTTCTTCCTTGGCGCCGCCGTCCACCACGGGATGTGTGGCCATGTCGAAGAGCAAGAAGTTGCGCTTCTCGGTGCGCAGAATACCCTTGTCTACCAAGCCCTTGGCCAGGCGCTCGCGGACTTGTTTCAGCTGGTAGCCAATCTTCATCAAATTCCACGTCTCGCCTTTCGTGACAAGTTAGTCTTTTCTCTCCCAAAAGGTGACGGGGGGGGGGGGGGGGTTGAGTGAGGGTTTTGTGGCTGCATACCGCTCATCAGGTCAATCCAGCTGCTGACGCTCATCTTCTCGCTCGACTTCATCATCTTGAGCGCCTCGTCCAGCAATACCTCGCCTGTCAGGGTGTCATCGATAACTTCAATCACCCGGTCGGCGAGCGGGAAGTTCCGTCTTGAAGGGTTCTTTTGCATGGCGATGCGGCCGCGGAAGGCGAGCTCTAGCACGATGCACCCGCGCAGGGCGTACGAGATGTTGTCATTCCAAAACGAAAGGTAACCCTTGACTCGCCTGTCAGCATATCTTTTTGCTTTTCCCCCGGGTGATCTGCCAAAGTGAAAACAGAGGCGTATGAGGACAGAAGGACACGAACCTGCTTATCCTTCAACCCTAGCAACAACACTTCCTCCATCAGCGTCAACTTGGGCTGTTTGCTGCGCTCGGCGCTCTCGCTAATGTCGCGCGGGTCAAAGGCAATGCGGTGGCCATTCTCGCCGCTCTCGTAACTCGTCTCGGGCGCGCTGTGGGCATCCCGCACATTCGCTGCCGAGTTGGTCCGCGCGCCGAGCCCGCTGCCGCCGTTGCTATCCTCGCCGGTCGGGGTTCCCGCGCCACCTCCCCTCCTCCGTGTCAACCCCGACGTGCTAGTTGCCATTGTTTGTGGGAAGGGTATTCTCTTTCTCTATTTTCGGGTGTTTTTTATGTGATGTTATGATGTTGCTTAATTTGTCCCTGTTCTCGTGGGTGAGTGGGCGTGTGGGACGTTTGCCTTTGACGGGCTCGTGTTTAATCTCGGAAATCTGACTGGTGGTTCGTCGAAGGGGAAATTGGAATTAGGTACTTTGAGGGAGGGGGGTATTCGGTCGTCTTCGGTATCGTCAACTTCGTAGAGTCACTTCTTGTATCAGTCAAGAAGGTGAGAAAAAGAGGTTCGCAGTCGCGGGAAAGGCTTTGCAGTGGTGGACGGCCGGTCAGTTCGGTCGGTCAATGCTTGAACTTGTCTCTCCCTCGCGCGGGTTGTCCGTCCGTAGGGCGGTCGGAGCGAGGCGGAGTCGTCCAATTTCAGGGTCCTCTTTTCTTACTTCTTTCGGCCGGGGGTTACCTATAAGAGAGCCAAGGAGCGCGACACCACTCTTGGAAGAGAGAAAATGCAGGGCAGAAAGAGTTGCTGGAGGTCCCCAGACTCAATTATCTTTCAAGTCCCCAAGACAGATTGGACTTTTGATAGACTGGTGGAGTAAGCCCCAAAGTTTAAAGTTCTGCGCCTTTGTTATTCGAAAAGAGACCTGTGTTGCCTTCCTCCCTTTTTTCTGCATGCTGCCTTTTTCAAGGTGTCAGAAACGGGTTTAGCGAGTGCTGATAGCGATAGACACAGCAGTGGTCGCTGTTTGTGCTTCCAGACCACTTGACGCACAGATGGCGATTCTGGGCTCAGTTGGTTGCCTGGTGCCAAGGCCGTCGGACGGAACGAGTGTGGGTTAGGGTTATGTACTTGTATATACATAGTCCACAACCACTGAGAAAGATGAAGTCTTCAGACAAATGAAATGGCTCTCATCTAGATTCCGATGGTTATAATAGTTTACAGTCTCTATCTTTTATTTTATTAAATTCGGGTTCAGTAAGCCACAACCGCCGCTCCCATACGTGGAAGCCTACCCCTAAGCCACTTCGAGTTTGTCCCTGAGTTTGGTGCCCACGAAGCCCAGTACCACAGCTACCCATCACTATACCATAGATGCGAACAAATATTCAAGATTGAGAAAAACATCGTGATTAATCCATATGTGCTCTAGTGTGGGTGTTCTCTGACGCCCCAGACATTGCAAGCGTGTATATAGCCCCCGTATATCGTCCCCTCTAGGTACCCCCGTCCACAACGACCAGCCCAAAAACAAACGCCCCAATCCTGTCCGTCCGCCCGGAGGCTGTTGCTATGCAAATAAAAAGGAAAGACCGAAATACGTTGAGCGTTTACGTGGCATACCCCTCCTCTAAGACACGTGAAATGAGGGGCTTGCGTCCTCTACGATTCAAGACCTTAGAGGATACCCTCCATGCTCCAATTGCCAGCTTGAGCACGCTTGAGCACCTCGCGGCCTTTCTCTGTCAGTGATGGCTTTCCAGCCTTGTCGGTAGCTTGATTGAAGAAAACCGGCGTCCATGCCTCTCCCTTCTTTTCGCGCTCGCGAGCCTTCTCTCGCTGAGCTTCCTCCAGTTCTTGCTTGACTGTTGTCGCGCGGGAGAATTGTTTGGACAGGATGGCTTTCGTAACCTCGCCCCAAAGCTGAAGGGACTCGTTCGGCATTTGCTTCTCGGGAGGTGGCAAAACTTTGGGCGCGACGCTCAGAGGCGCAATGTCAATGATGGTGATCTGTTTCTCAGGGGGGTGCGAGTCCTGCAACAAATGTTAGAAAACCTGCCGTGTCATGATTGCATGCTGCCAGTGGCTACTCACTAGAGGCTGGTTACCGAGAGTAAACACAATCTTCTCTTTCCACGGTCCTCCAAGACGAACGAGGATATCTCCTACGGGAACGTCCTTGATTTGTTGCTTGTCGTCGTTTTCAGGATCATACCGGAAAATGATGCCTTCCACCTTGTTGGTTGTGCGGCCAAGCCAGCCATCGTCGTAGTACCGCAAAATTGCCTTGAGCTTCGTCTCGGGGCAGGTGATATAGCACATGTCGCCCACAGTTACGCTGAGGGCACCGCGAAGAATACCACCGAGATGCGCAGCAGGGTGCGTCAACTGGTACGTCTCGTGGTCTCGACGGTCAACCGTGATGAAGATGCCCAGGTTGTGCTCTCCGGGCATCACTTTGATAGAGGTACCGGTGAACTTTGCCGTGATCTGATCGAAGCCCTTCGCATGTAGGCCCTTTTCGGGGCAGTCTATGTAGAAAGCGCTGACAGGTGGATGGTGTGATGTTTGCTCAGTCAGGTATGAGATGCGAACAGGCTTCGTCGGGTTCGTGGCCGATTGCGAGACCGAGACAGTGGACGCGCCACGAGGATCTGTTGAGCTGAGCCCAGCAGGGACCGCCGATTTAACAGATTTGGAAGATTTGAATGACCTCGAGCTGGAACCGCTGCTGCTTCCGGGTGGGCTTCCGCTTGCCCTGAGTGCACGAGTGTCGATTCTCGGAGCATCATCTTCAGTTTCCCAGTTGCACTATCGGGCCTGTCAGCGACCGTTTCCTCGGCACGTAGTATTACGTAGGCCCTGACTTACCCTGAAAAATTCGCCCAGACAAGAGTTGTAGGGCTTGCACGGTTTCCCCTTCGCATACTTCAGATCCTTTGTAAACCAAAACCGCAAAACCTCGAGCATACGATCCACAGGGTCATCAGCCGTCCCGATCGCCACAAACGCGTTTGGGGAGTCAAGGTAGTTCCAGTATTCGAGATTAGGTGTAGGTTCTAGGAGTTGGGACGGGAGCGAGAATCGAACGGACGCGAGATCGCTGACACCGATGAATCTGTCAAGACATGCATGTGAGCACTAGGGTTCCGCTACAATATCGTTGTGCAGACAAGAAGCCGTTGTAAGCGGCGGGAGCCCACCGCCCCTGGCAGACGTCACCGCCTTGTCGGGTGAGCCCCAGTTCCAGGTTGGAGCACGTGTGTATCTGGTGATGAGACTCACTTCCTCAAGATGCCAATGAATGTCTTAAGCTTTGATCCATCGCTCGCGTGCTCCTCGCCAGCTGCTGGGTCTGCAGGCGCCGCTGCCGCCGGGGTCGGAGCGGAAGAAAACCACGACGCCATGTTTGATAGCCTCCGTCGGCTTTGGTCCTCCGTACAGCTCGCGCGACTTGTTGAAAGAGGAGCGGAGAAGGTGAGTGTTTTGCGACGATGCCCAGGTGGTTGTGAGCAGTGTTCGGATGAAGAAAAAAAACAGTTCGTTAGTGTTTTCTTCAAAGTTAGAATACAGTCTAAGACCTATGAATGGTCACTCGAGTGCTAAGATATGGATGCGATAGGCTAAGCGTAGCATAGCGTTGCTGCCGCCGAGTCAGCGGCCGAGCGCCACCGATGTTCGATAAGAAAGGCTACAGGGGTTGCTGCGGTGATAAGGACGATGCGGGGCAGAACGGCCGCTGGGTCGTCGGGCAACCTGGAACGGTCGGGTGCACTTTGTCGGCACAATTTCCGAATTGTGAAAGTCTGTACCTTTGGATCACACAGGTTGGGCTTGTATCACAATTGGAGCAAAGATCGGAATCTTACGCAAAGTGAATTATAGCAGTAAAGATAAGGGACTCGGTTTCAGTTTTAACTGCACCAAAGGAACCCCCACTCAGATCTTCAATGTGCCCCCCAAACACCATCTCGGCTCAAACCAGCGAATCAGCGACCAATCAATTGCCCACGAGCACGGCCTAGCTGAGACAAGCTGACCACTTCAACGACATCCGTATGACTTTGCACTCTTGTACATTGCATACCTACAATACATATTTGCCAGCATATCATCATGGCTTACGAGCAAATCATCAAACAACGTGTCATAGGTAAGGGCTCGAAAGACCTGTCACGACAAGTATTATGCCGACAAGTACCCTCATAGACTCGGCGTAACAAAACGTCTTCATTTTGTTTAAGGGTTTCCGTTTGTCAATTGAGCATTCTTAACCGGCTGTCGACTGGGACACTACCTTAGTCTTAGGAGTAAACCGGAAGTTACTCGCCATCATTAACAAGGCTATGGAGGAGACGTAAGATACTCGGCGGAAAATTCCACCAAGAGTCCCATCGACAATAGGGATCTGGTGAATTCAGAGGGACGAACCGTTGCCGTACTATCTCCAGTCATTGATGCCTTCTCGGTTTATTCTTCTGGGTTATAATTACTGTTAGGAAGATCCACCCAGCAGGTTTTCTCCTGCTTCTACACTTCTCAGACAAGTTCGGCGTCGATACCTACCTTACCTAGATAGATATGCCAGATCCTCAACTGGTTCCCATCAACCCGGGCCAGGCCATTGTTTCTGTATTAGATTCCTTCATGAATCCCTCTGATTCGAAACAACCTTGCAGGTTTCCTAGATGTCTTCCACGAGCCTCTTGCTTGTTCTTGTCATCTCCTTACTATGACTCGACATCAGTCAAGACTTGAAGTGGGAAGTGATCTTTGCCGTGAAGATACTGGTAAAACTCAATGATATACCTACCTACCCAGGCGACAATAAAGTGGTTACAGACGCTAGATACTATTATCATCAGAAGTCAAAGTGAGATAACCCTCTGGCCGAGGGTCAACGAACAAAACCCCTTGATGCAATCATCGAGCTTCGTTCCACAAATGATGACTTCTACACCTGCCCACCTTAGGTAACCAAGTCAGTGGACTCAAAGATTTCGCAGTGATTCAAGGCAGAGACGTGACACAAGAGATATCTACGTGCGTTAGTCTACTAGGTTGATTACCAGGGCACTTGAAGGGTAACCAGAACAGGAGGGAAGAGTAGATACGCAGCAATAGTTTACAACCCGCTGCCACTAAAATCCGCAGTTCAACAGCACCTAGCATACAACTCAACTCTTGTCAGAGGTAAGACGAATGACTTTAACAGAAACTCAACTATCCTAGGCTCGAGATGAGGTGCATTGACGGTAAATGCTGAAGGGGAGTTTGCTAGCCAATATCCCAGGAAAATTTGCAGATGTTACTTACACTATCTAAGAAGGATAGGCCAGGTAAGCACTCTCATTATCTTCCAGCCTTCGAGCTCAGAATTGCATGGAAAGTATACCTAGGGCCCTGTTCAAGAATCGGCAGTCTCAGGATGGGATAAGCCTTCAAATATATATAATAGGTAGTCAAGTCAGGTATCTAATGACAACCTTGAACAAAACAGTCTGCGTAAACTTGCACCTCAATAAGACGTGATTTAGGAATCCTGACTTCATCAGATCCGAGCCAACAGCCATTCACATCCCATCACCCCTATTTAAATAGCTAAAGAAAGTGACAAAATGGAATGAGATCTTTCTCGTCTCGCCCAGTTATTATGGCACTTGATGTAATATCTTCGTGAAACACTCAGAAGGCTATGGCTCTTACCCGTCCCAGAACTATACCCTATGTTAGGAGGGTTGATTGACGATTGTCTATAGGTATAGGCAAGCTCTTGGGTCTTGGGGCGCTTTACCTTTAGGGATTTTGTTATTGTCAGGTCCAACGCCATGTCCCTCATCTTAGCCTACGGTAGTACTTGATCATTTGAACCCAGACATCGGATTCAGATATCCAAACCAACCTTGGGAGTTACTCACTTCCCAGCCAGGATTGGACTATCCGCTGAGCTGTCAAGAATGGCAGACTTCCGAAGATCAAGTCTAGGGGGGCACAACCTCCCTCTAACCGATTTTCAAGCCTTGAGATACCATTACCTTCCACAAATAATGATCACTCATCACATAGATTATGACTGATTCCATATACGCGGCATATAAACAATCAAACTATTCTCCATCGGATGATGTTCACTACCAGTTCTTGACTGAAACTGTATTATCTCAAGATGATACCCTCTCACAATCAACAAAGAGCCTCTGCCAGGTAGCGTAAATCTATCTTTTCAGTAATCATTTCGGGTTGTCCTGGAGAATGAGCCAGACTTGATTCATACTCTCAAGGCTGATGGCACTTCTCTTTACCAAATAGCCCAGTCCGCCAACTCTGAACTTCTGACATAGCACGCAAACGGTGAGCTCCAGTTCTACATCAGGGGGGAGCATGGCCACGCCTAAGGCCGTACATATCTCACAATTTTGATAGTGAACATACCTTTATGGGCTTCCCTCAACACTATCAGTTGGCTCCTCACTCACCGCTCACCGCTGAATGAAATGTCATAAACCGAGCACGATGATCTTTCAGGAAACGGGCAGCGTAAAATACTTCTTGTCAAGAATGGGGTTTACCCTTATTGCCGGTCTGTTGGTGATATGGGAGACAATCACGAACCAAACCACACAGAAGTCTTTGAGGACGAGCAGTATATTCACTTTGTGATATCTTGATGGTTACTATCTCGCGACCTGAACGACCTGTTCCCACTGCTGCTAATAGAGAAGCCAAGCAAACAACCTTCAGCCTCGGGTGTGCCTCATATTCCATCAAATCGGTACCGTGTAACTTGGTCTTCTAGATACCTAGATGCTGACACTTGATCTTCCGAGCACCTCATATTTAGCACGGGCGTGCCCACGTGTACCCCTTTCTTGAATGCATCGTCGTTACCTCTTCCCCACCTCCACCCTTTCTATTGCTTGTGGCACTCCCCCCTTCCTCAGCCACAGTTGCCCAGAACTCAAAAGGTGTCCAGTTATCCGGGGTTGGCTGTCCGAAGGGGTAGGTAACCAAACCCCTGATCGGCAGTCTTCTTTCTTGTTTTGTACGGTACGGACTGTACGTGTGTATTGCGGACAAGTATTCGCATGTTCACACACTAGATACTTCCAATGGAATCCCATCGTAGCATACGAATAGATCTACAAACCTTTATGTATGCCTGTCTCTACAAACATCTACAAATACCAATATATATATCCCGAGTGTAACAAAGTACAAAGTAGATCCATCACATCAAAATCGGTAGCGGTTTACGAGGTGGTATCAACCGGCAGAGCGTACCCTACCTACCCTACCCATCCCGAGGAAAGATACAACAATACCCGTACATGTGTATTCTCTACTCTCGTATAACGATTGTCGATCATCTGATACCTACCGAATGCGAGTTTGACCACTCATTTCCTCCCTCACTGTAACAATCGTATTTCTTTTACAAAATATACCTACTAGGTAACTCTCGATGCCGATCACTTTACAGGTTAAGAAAGCGGGGGGTGGCTGGGGAGTCAAGGGAGGTGATGAGGGGGGAGCTTGAGCACGGGAGCAGCTCTCGGTATTGCTTCCCATTCGAAGCTCTCGCTGCTCAGTCTTGCTGCTGTATGTAACCCGCAGGGACCGACAGGTGCCGTGGAAGGTGGACCAGTTTGCAGAGATTGTCAGGGTTTTTATTCTGGAAAGAAATTTTTTTTTTTCATCGGCAGCGCCGATCACCCTTCATTTTCCTCAAAAAAAAACCCATGTACCAGAGTAGTATGTAAATGATGTGCTGCCGGCACTGGCCGCGGACAAGGACCTAACGTGGGTGCCTGCTACAGCGGCCTCCAGTGTGATATTTCTGACGACTTGCGATTTTGTGTGATATTCTCATCAGAAAGCAATATCAACAGATTGATTACTTTCCCATCTCATGGCCTCATGTGAGCCGCGCACCCAGGGGCGAGAGATCGACACTCAGCCTTGAGGAGGCACACATGAGAAGGGTAGACTGTTCGTAGTTATGACGGTCGGGCTGTTCTCATGAGCTGAACCCCCACGTGTAGAGTATGAAGTGGTGTGCAGTGCGCAGCTGATGAGTCCGCGAGAGAAAACTACCGTGTGAGCAGAGTGTATCACCAGATCTTCTTCGGTGGTGGTGGTTGCATAATCCGCCACAGTAGAATCATATGTGGCGGTGATAGTCCCTTCTAAACTTCCACTGAGGCTAGTGATTCGTTCCCATTCACCCGTTGCGGCCTGTGCCATAGGTACCCAAAGTCCATAATAAAAGGTCTATTGCTCATGACGACCAGTGGACATTCTTGTGTCAAGAAATGCCATTTGGAATGCAACCCAGTGTTGAAACGTTGGGCTGGGTGGTGGCTGCACTGTGTCTACAACATGCACTACATATACCAATCTGGAGGAAGGAGGGGGGTATGTATTTCGCTAGCAAAAAATATCGTCAGAATGAACAGATCGATTCCTAGGGAAGAGGTGAAGGAGTGAGTGATGGCTTGCAGAAATGCAACGGCGGCACCAACGGGCATGATGCCTACTCGTCGATAACATGCGGGAGTTTTGATAACCGCGGAGAGGAGCATTGCAGGAGATGAGAGTGCATGAACAGAAGCGATTTCAACCATTCAATTGTGTCGGCGAACCTGAAAGGTTAATGGACCCATGGGGACCCTTTCGATGATCACTCCAACCCTTCTTGGTGATAGTACCAAAAAAAGGAATCAATCCCCACCCGACATTAGGCCTGGGAGGAATCGAGGTGATCATCTCGTGTTTTTTTTTGTTTTTTTTCCCCCTCCTTCTTCTTCTTCTTCACGTTTTGTTGTAAAAGGCAGTGTGCTCCTCTTTCTTTTCGGAGATGTTACACAAAATTGGTCCCATGTGGATTTCTGTCGTTGAATTTTGGTGGAGAGTGACCACTTAGGCACTGGCTAGCATTTCCTAGCACGGACGATTTCGTCCGGTGCTCGACCCCTGCACGTAATTTGACAGCCTCTCACGCTGATGTCATAGCCAAGACCCTTCCCTGTCACAGTGCTGTTAGCATTGCGGGGTGCGCAGTCGGCACCTTTTGTCAGATGAACTGCTAGTCAGCAACCCGTATACACCACAAAACGCGCACACAAAACGAAAGACGGGACCAAAAATGTAGCAGAGAGATGGGATTTCACCAACAATCCGATTCTCCCATTCAAAACTGTCGTGTCAGTCGATAATGACGTAGACACTGCAGGAAAGGCATCGTCCTCGTAGCGAATCGCGCGTGAGCGGGTGTTCCTGTCCACGCACGCGGCAGGACTGGCCCATCGTCCGGTTCCTCTTAGGCATATAGGTACTAGGTTAGAATGATCAGATGATGGCGCCAATTCCATTGTCCACTTTTGCCGTTTTTTTTTCCCCTCGTGCGATCATTTATTTTCTTCACCGGACGAAAGCGAATACCAGAGGAAGCGGTGTAGCGGGTATTTTGTGAAGTGGTCGCCAGTCACCATTGGGGGCTCTGGGGTAGGGTCTTGCAGGTTACGTTTTCCCCCAAATTGGGTTAATGACACGGAATGGATTCATGCAATAGTTTCAGAATGGGAAGCTGTTTGGCCGCTCATGCATGCCGGGTCTCCGCTTTAGATATGTGTGATGAATATGCCACGTCGTTTAGCACCCGACGTGAAGCGTAAGCACCGGGAAACAGTATCTCTTCTGGCCCAAAGGAAAGCAGTCCCAGGAAGCATTTTTTTTTCTTCGTGCAAAACGGTTTGGGGGTGGGAAATTAACCACGGGCGTGTGTGAAACAATGACGTCATACTAGCTGGAGAAGGCTGGGGATAGCTTCAGAGAAGCACGAAGATATCCCAGTACCTTAAGAAAGTTGTGATATGAATCGAAAGAAGCATGTTATTGCAATAAAGAGGAATGGCAGAGAGGATATGAGCGAGAGAGAATCAATGCGATATTTTTACATATGGTCCATGTATTATGTATATCGGCTTGGCAGAAGTGAAGACGATCACGAGGCTGGAGGTGGGAGGGGCATGGACTGTGAGATTAATTAGCACTTGGTGAAAATACTGCACTTTACACACAAAGGGAAATCAATATTAGGGGTCTTTTCCTGCATTGCAGTTCCATACGTCCGCTGATTATTTCCAGCTGCGGCGGTCGGAACGAGGGACCAAATCGCTGCCGTGAGCCCTGAAAAATGCCATTACATACTGCAGATCGGAGATCGATCAAATCAACGGTACGATCCACGGTAAGCGATGTAAATAAGGGTCTTCTCTCAACGATTAAGGCGCAGCCGAAAACCTTTATCTACACGTGGAGAGTTTGATTTTGTTTACATGTCTGCGAGCATGATCGTCTAGCACGAGGCAGCATATACATACCTAGATAATGTTGTATACCCTTTTCTGAATGCCTTTGCGCTCGTTTATCTGCGGGATCAACAGATGATGCATGAGGTGCGGAAGATACCACCTTGCTCAGCCTTACCTATGTGCATAGAGAGGGGACTTTAGCCTGTCCTCTTACTTTTGTCGTTCTTGAATTACACTACATTTCAATATATCCCCCGCGCACTAAACAACTGAATATGTGTCACTAGGGCACAGCCAAAACTGGAACGATCACAGAAGCCTGGTGACACGTCGTAAGCGATCGGTAACGACTCAAGTGCGCACTACACGTGCAGGGTAGGTTTTTCGTGACAGACATTTTGGTGTTCTGGCACCAGAATGTTTCCAGAATTTGATTACCGAGACTTGGGGTTCGGGATCCTAGAAGAAGAGGATCGACGTAACTGTGCTACTGTAGATACATGCCTATATACATATATACGGGTCCCCCAGTCGGCCACGACGCAAGCTTCTGATGAACCTATCCCATGTCCCTCACAGTTGAGTTTATGCAGTCAACCGAAGCGGTTTTATCTGAAGTGACATTCCCCACCTTGGCCGAGACGAACGTCGCCTATTGTTTTAAGAATGATCCGGCTACGGATGCCGTTCCGAACTGTTGAGGTTATTGTATTGACATGTGTTTTGCTGCGAAACAGTATCCCAATATCGGTCGTTCCCGACATGACGGATCGCGATTCAGTGGATCTGGTTTCCAAAGAACAAGCGAATACCCTACTAACGGTGAAGAGAGGAAAATACAATAATTCAAAAGCATCCACCTGATTCGATGGCGCGATGAGGGGAAACCCATCGTTGAATGGAGATACAGATGATTTATCGCGCTGTGACGTCATTATTTGGTAGAATTTGTTGGAGTTTTGGTGGATCATAATCCGGTCTTGTGTCCGTACAATATGATTGGTTAGTTTCAGCTCAACACTGTCCACACCACCCTGAGGACCCCCAACCTCGAAAATAAAATTGGATTGCAAAGGGTCCAAGATAGAGTAGACAATAGGCGAGAGCTCTTTCTGGATTGATGAGTCTACCTGTTCAGACTTAAAACGACGATATGGCTCCAGACTTGAGAAGAGAATATCGTATGAGCATTTGCTATCAGCTATGATACCACGTGATACCCATTGATCTCGATGTCAAATGGTAAAACTGTCAGAACTGATGTGAGCCGCGCCGAGTACCTAGATTACTTGCAGGGTTCACCCGGCTAACACTCTACGCTACCGCTGGGACAAGACGGAACCCCATACCGTAACAGGTGCGCTGCCGCGCGGGCGGGCGGGGGGAACTCGAATTGGGTGTAGTGGGTGTTTGTCTGCGGAAGAAGAACTCAAAGGCCGACGACACTTGTGGCGACAGGAGTAACTATCCCTCTGCCTCAGCCACAACGGAGCTCAACAATTCATTGCAGGCGCTCGAGTCCAGTCCGTTGAGCATCCAATAGGTTCGCACTGCGTTTTTCTTTGGTGTTGCTTGAAGACGGTCCAGACCTGACAGAATAACCCGTTGAACACGAATGAGGAGATTTGCCCGAGTTGTCAAGTCTTCTTTCCCGCCACTCTTGCGTAATGGTGTGTAGGTAGTGACAACCAACTTCACTTCTGCTCAGCGGTTGGTTCTACCAGACGGGACAAATCCCAAAAGTGTAAAAGTGAAGTCACTGTGTGTGTCTGGACGGCTTTTCGGCAAACCATGGAGGTTCGGCGAGGCTGAGCACCGCCACAAGTCATACACCGACTGTAGGTACCTTAACGGTGCCTCGACCGATGTCCTGGATAAAGGGATTGTAGCTTTACTGCACTTTAACCGAACGACGCACCATCGCTTAAGGTGCCTTGATTCTTATTTCATTGCCAGCTCACATATCTTGATGGTTCGTCTTATAACGGCTTCCCGGGGCGTTGGACAGCCAGAAGGAGCATCTGATAGTTTCGGAAAATGCTACCGGTAGAGAGACAGACTCATACTGGAAGACAGCTTTTCCCGAGTTGGCGATTTATTCGGTGATGGATACGAGGTCAGCAACAGACTCCATTCTCTTTCTCCCCTCCTCGATATAACGTTATCTATCACCTTGCACCTACACGTGTATACACACATCCAACACATCCATCCCCAGATACTACGGCACTTGTGTGGTGGGTTTATAAGAATGTAAAAGCTTACATATGTACACGGGATGAACGGACAGCTCGGTCTGAGCATCGTCGACACAGGGCTCCATCGTTCCCGATTTCGCTCTTCTTTGGAAGATTGAAAGAAGCGGCACGGTCGGGAGATGATTTTGTGGTTCTGCTGTGGTTGAACGAAGTTGCGGAGGGGGTGTGGCGCAACGAGCCCTCCTCAACCCCAGCATTAGGTGGGTCACGGAACTCCGGTGTTCCTCCTTCACAATTTTAATTCTCCCCCAGCTGCTGCATTATTTTCACCACTTCCTGTGATTCTCAGCAGAATGCGAGATGGTGCCGCACAACTCCGCACTGTTAGCTCAGAGTCGACGTCGCAGCAAGTGATCAGATAGGAAAATGAATCTGGTCCCTCTACTGTTTGAGTATGATTGCGCTCTTTGCGTTTTGCTTCATGGGATCGGGTTTTACAGAGCGATTGTATCGACAACGATGACACCTCTGATCCTTGTGGCCCAGCGATTGCCCAGCACACACTCCCAGCACACTCGCTGCAGCCTCTCGGGAGAGGGCAAGGGAAAACCCCGCACACATGCTGACTGACGGGGACGAACTGAACGTCTCCGACATGCAATTCTCGAAACACCCATATGATCTGATGGACTGCCTGCCTGATCCCTTCCAACCCGCTTCAAAAAGAAACACACGGATATTCTACGAAACGCACCCAACAGCGTGTATCCGTTCGACGGGAGTACTTTGCCTTTTTTTTTTTTTTTTTCGTTGCCTGTGGCAATTGATGTCACTGCCCTTTTCCAGTCGTCCACATCTCATTCGTCTCTGTAAGGTACATACATAGGATGATGCAAGTACGAAGAAGGTAGACTTCGTACATCCGCTGTACCCCTCGCAAAGAATTTCCCGCATCAGCCATCCATCTCGGCCCGTTGTTCTCTTCCCCCATGCGAATGTCCCACCATTGAAGGTACAGTACTTCGACTCGAGCAGAAATACTAGCCACACACCCCTCCGTTGCCTGTCTCGCACGCCAATAACAGCCACATTTCTTCCGACCCTCTCATCCCTTCTATTACTACTGTTTTGAGTTAGAGCCCTTCTGTAGCGCTCAACCCACCACTCCCACCCTTACTCCATCTGATCCCAGCGCACCCCCGACAGGACGAACAAGGGACCTGCTTTTCGAGGTTTCTGCACTGCTTCGGGGGGCCTGTCTTGTCAAAAACTCTGGAGCTCACGTCTCCCATGTCTCCTGTGTTTCTGTTCTTTTCATTACACTTCTTCTCATTATTTTTTCCCCTGCTCCACAGACAAGTCCTGTGCTTTTGCGCTTTAATTGTCAGTACAGTGGGGAGCAGCCCTAGCTTCTGAGGAGCCGGTATATACAAGGCCGGCCGCACTTTCACTTCATGCAACCACCACCACCACCACCTCACCACCGTGACCAGATTTAATAATCTCATAAATCTCGACACACTCACACACACTGGGCACCACTGCCGTTTTCTCTCGCTTTTTTCTTCTTTTGGGTTTTCTGCCTCCTCTCGTTTTCACCATCTACCTTTTTGACGAAACTGCGAAGCATCCTGGCTTTATCAGTTCACTGGAAACCCCTCCCCACCGCATCGCACCGTATACATCCTCCCTTGACACCAGCCACAACACAACACAACAAAACACCACCCCCCCTAAGTCTTCGAGTCCAGCGCACCTTCTGGCGCCAGCCTTTCCCCGACGGCTGTGGTGTGTTTAGGGATAGAAAAGTTTCGAAACGTTGAAAAGCAGCTCCCGACGTTGCTGCTGCTGAACTCTCTCCCGGTTTTGCTGTCGCTGGACAGCTCATAATTCTCGACAATCATGTTTCGTCAAAGGTGAGTCCAAAAACTGGCACCGAGGTTATGGGGAGTCTACAGAACGTTGGAGTGGCTTGCGCGCGTGTGGTCCCGGTCCACGAGAGACCGGTCATGAGTCGGTTGTCGAACGTCAAGCTAACTAGAGCCTCTTCAGAACGAGCTCGCAGAAACCCGGGGATGATCTTCTGGCAAACTTCAGACAACAATTCCCTGAAGTCGCCGCTGCAACTTCAACCAATCCGCCGACTGCCCCGACTCGGACAGTAACTGCCGGTCACGCTGATATTTCAGCCACAGCACAAGAGAGGTAAGTTTGTTGGGGTTTTCTGTTTGTTTCTCATTTCGCATGAGTCGGCGTGCCTGAGCAGCTGTCGTCTGGTGTAATAATATTCCGGGAATGCGGCCAAAAAAATGTTTTGATTATTTTGACCCAGCGGCGCGGGGTTGTGGTCCTCGACGCCAGTTCCAGTACTTACCCATTGTCGATCACTTCAACACAGGGTCTTGGCACCTGCTGGTTAGAAAGTGTTTGGTCTAACATCAACTTTGTGTCGCAGGTCCCAAACTTTTCCTCATGATCACTTTCGGGATCAGGACCCCACTCCGCGGGCAGCCGCGTCGAACGAGCCATGGCGGTTCACGCCGTCTCTCTTAGACCCGGGGTCGTTTTCCTTCAACAGCTTCCCGCACAACACCGGCGGTTACTACACGCCTACTCCCGGTGGAACCAACACGATCTATCATTCCCAGGCCGGTGACCTTCATACGCCCTCTCTTGGCCTGGGGATGGGGCTCAACACCCCCTTGTCCATGCCGACTTCTGATAGTGTCATGCACCCGGGCACGACGTCGATGGATATCTCAGGCTTTCACCACGGTTTTCATTCTCAGCAGTTTCAGGGCCATCCTCAGTATCATCCCTTTATTCAGCCTCCGCCGACTCAGCCGTCGTTCGCCCCGTCGACCTTCTTGCATCAAGACACCGGCTACGAAACCATGGATCAGGACGGCTCTCCCATGGACTCGGACCCCGCCGACGACCGGATAGGATCCATTGACAGCAACTTCCGAACTCAGTCTCCGATGGTGTCCTTCCAGACCAGACAGTTCGGCATGTCGATGTCTGTCCCGCTACCAGCCTCGGCCGAGAAGTTTCGTTTTCACACCGCTTTGAATGCGCCCACCGCGATGATCAAGCACGCCGATGAGATTCCCGTGACGTACCTCAACAAGGGCCAGGCCTACTCACTCTCGGTTGTCGATACCAACCCGCCTCCTTTGGTTCCTGGCACCCGGTATCGCACTTTTGTTCGGGTTTCATTCGAGGATGAGCAGCAGAGGCAGAAGCCCGGGGTGTGCTGGAGTCTCTGGAAAGAGGGTCGCGGTACTAACGAGGCTCATCAGAGAGGAGGAAAGCTCCAAGCGGTCGAGTACGTCGAGAGCGGCAATCCTTCTGATGGTGACGATAAACGAACGCGTATCGACCTGGAAAGCTCGTCTTTCGATGGCTTCTCCGTCATCTGGACACCCGGTACAAACGGCCCCGCCGAGTGCACCGTCGCTGTTCGCTTCAACTTCCTCTCTACCGACTTTAGCCATTCCAAAGGTGTCAAAGGTATCCCGGTTCGACTTTGCGCAAAGACACATCTCATTCCAGTCGATCCGTCGCAGTCTCCTCCTGCCGGCATTGAACCCGAGATCTGCTATTGCAAGGTCAAGCTTTTCCGCGACCATGGAGCCGAGCGAAAACTCTCCAACGATGTTGCCCATGTCCGCAAGACGATTGATAAGCTCAAACAGCAGATCGCACAGGCCGAGAGCGGTATCAAAGACTTCGGAAAGCGTAAGAGACCCGGAGTATCACAGACGAAGAGCAGCAGCGCAGCGCAGAGACCGGGCAAGATTCAAAAACATAAGCGCACCTGGTCAATGTCTTCGGCAAGCTCTGCAGGAGGTGGAGCCAGGGTGCCACTTGAGGAGGATCTGCACTTTAAGCTCCAGACTCTGCAGGACATGTTCACCAGCACTCGTCCTGTCAGCGTGTTGTATCTTAGGGGCGACGATGTCGATGATCCTGATCTTCACCCTGTCGCACTTCCCGGAGAATCGCTTGACCTCGTCAAAGTGGAAACTCGCGAGAGCAACGCGTGGCGCAGTGAACGCGATTCCATGGCCGGGTCATCTCTTGTCTCTCCATCGCCGAGCTCTCTCTCGCTTCACTCGCAAGCCTCTATTGCGCAACCCAACTGGCAAGATTACCAGATCGGGTCCGATGGTGGCCGACATGCTTCGGATCAGCCTACCAAGGTCAAGAAGATGGACGAAACCGGACGTTTGACAGGATGGATTGAAGCTTTAGGGGTTGATCCGTCTTACAGGCCTGTCCAGGAACGTGCGCCCAAACCGGTAGCCTGCTTCTACGTTGCGCGGCGGCGATATGCGGACAGCTCAGCGCAGGAACTACACCGCGCTGTCTATGTGATGCAAAGAACCGTCTCGGAGTTTGTGGGCAAGCTAGCAGCAAAGTACAACTTCGAGGCCAGTCAAGTGCTTCGGACCGTCCACGTCCTTCCACGTGGCATCGAGGTCGAAGTCGACGACGATATCATTCGGGAACTTCCCGAAGGTCAGGATATGACGCTTGATATTGTCGAGGTCGGCAGTTCCGGTGTGAAGCGCAACTGGGACATGGTGGTCGACGCTCCCGGTGAACCAGATATGCCGTCACCATCTAACACGGCGGCACAGCGGGGTTATGAACTTCGGTTACGGTATTAAACACGCATGGATATGATGATATATGTGACCACAAAACAACAATTTTACGACAAACAGCAACAACAATGTCGGGTTTTACGGAGGGAGAGGGAGGATAGGTCTTCTTGAAGGGATGGTGTTCTACAGTCCAAGGATTGGGCTTCTAGCGGGTTGACAACAAAATTGCGCACGCGTGGCTTGGGTTGTGCTGCTTTGGCGTTTAGACGATTGTTTTCCTTTTGAGATACCAAGTCCCTCGATGGGTAGAGCAAACTTTTCTTTCGTCACTTTTACTTCTGGAGATGGACAACTGTCTCGGGCGCCGGCCTCGGTAGCCCCCTTTTTTTTTTTTTTTTTCTCATTTTCAGCTTTTGGTATATTTTGGACTTTACCCTTCTTTTCTTATAGGATCCTTCGGTCTCGCACATGTAGACGTTGGACCACTTTTGGCAATCGCTTTTACACTTTGGATGGTCTTTACCTATTCCCCCTTCTTTTTATTGGTTAATGAGCGGATGATCGATGAGTTAAGGCGTAACATCAGTGTGGTATCAATGTGTGTGAATTATGATTACCTTGCATATGGCCCATACCCGGTCATCAATAAACCCGGAGTGGTCCCCTTTTGGTCTTCACGCTTTGGTCAATAGATTTTTTCGTCTGGCGCGATGTCTGCTTATATTACAGGCGGTATCATCCTAAGCCGTGTGGTCCCAAGGTGTCGCAATCCCGCCTTGATGACAGGTCTGGTTGAGATCGCCCCTTGAGACGGGCAGTATCACATAACGCACATGAGGGATTGGAAGGCCGCCCTCCAATGAAACGATCTAAAGGGTTCCGTTTCGACGAAGCGCGGCCGTTTTGATTAACCCACTGCATCATGATCTAACGATAATGTCCCTTCAGGCGGTGGTTCCTGAATGATGAGAAATGTTGAAATGGGGTAGGTATCTGATGAAGGACGGGGTCGTGCCCAAACACCCTGGCACCCACCCCCCCTTGAACGAAATAAGATTACCACGTAGCTGCCGGACCAGACGCCCGAAATCGACATGGGGTCAAGGAGGAACAAAGTCTCCGGATGGGCTGACCTTTTTCTACGGAGCACGTGCGTACATGAGCAACAGCAGAAGATACGCATCGGGCATACGGACATGCGAAGGCATCGCAATAAAAAAAGATTGTCTGTGGGATTGCTGGATCGACGGTTCTCGAAATGGGGAAAGGGGAACTGCAGTCGGTGCTCTCCGGGTTCGCGCAGACGGAAAGCTGGGAAGAACCTCTGGCTCTGGATGGTATTAGTCTGTGGAACGGATGACTGAGCAGCCGACGGAGACGGGACGGAGCTGTTGAACGGTTTCGGACGACTAAGGGCCCCAATCTCCAGACAGGTGGCAACAGTGTCGTGAAGGTGAAGCCCCGGATACGACCTGTGACTGGCTGAGGACGATGGGAAGGGAGGAGAGCGAGGGAGCGACAGATGGAACGGACGAACCATGCCATGCGGCTCTCACTTGGCGGCGAATCGCCCCGGATGTTCCTTGACGGATTCATTGGTTATCAGATAATGGGGTTGAAAAAGGGGTTACATGGCTATCGAAAGTACATACATACACCATATCATTTCATGAACTGCAGCCCTTTTCAGACTTTGACTATCATTCTCTGAAAATCTCTACGAGAGGAGGTTGATTAGAGGTTGGAAAATACCCCTGGATTCTCCCCAAGGAGATATAATTCTAATTTTGGATTTTTACACTGACGTTTTTCGTGGCAGATCAACAACCACTCATGCATTGCAGATCTGCTTTCCTTCTGCATCTGCTTCTAGACTGAACTGCCGATGAGAGCAATGCTACGAAAGCCACGGCGATCGCAAGCAATTTTTCCAGAACGAAGAGAACACAAAATAGATCCCAGACGGTCTCGAAGTGTGGCTGTGCTTTTTCTTATCTGCATGCACGCTGTCAAAAACTCCGTTGTTAACTCGGTCCTTTTCGCCTTCTCTTTATCAGTTCTTCAGCTGACATGACATGACAGTTCCAGAACGTCACCCTCCTGATGAGTTTTACGGACAGGAAGATTCAGAGCACGACATTTTGCATACCTGAAAACACTCTATCAGAACCCTGCATGCATATGGCCGGATATTTGGGTTTGATATGGCGATGAATCCTGCATGTTCTGCAGCAGCAGCAACAGCTGCAGCAGCGCGGCCTCTTGCGTACTGCGTGTGTGCGTGGGTGTTACAAACAAAAAAAGCCCAAAACACCAAAGTGACACACACATACGGCGGAATGTCCCGAACTGATGACGGGTTTTCCGTTGGAAGCTTTTACGTCCCCGAGCGCATAGAAATAATGGTGAACCAGAGTATCGGGAGATAAAAGAAGAGCTGAAAGAGCGTTTGTGCACAACTGGGCATTAGTTTCCGAGGGAGAAAGAAGAAAAGCCGACGATCACCCTGTGGAAGGACGTACGTCGTCCATCGTACTTATACTGCAGCAGCTTTGGCACACCAACATCCACGTCCACATTGACAACATCATCGCCATCGCGCAATCTTTATCATCTACATAATACCGATCTAAACCCTTGGGTAACTATATCACATTACCGTACATGTATGTGGGACTAATGTGCGTCGTCCACCTTATACATGCATAGGATACAAAAAAAAAATCCGCCGACTCGGGTGCCGTTTTTACCTACCCTCCTCACAGATGGGGAAAGAGAGACGAGACAAAAAAAAAAAAGAAAAGTATCCTGCAAAGGCGGGCCGCTCGCTCGGTACTGTACTGCTACCTGATGTGCAGTACATAACAGTCTGTTGTACAGCACAGTACCACACCCCTCCCCCTGATCAGGAACAGCGTGTTCACTGCTAAAAAAGGCAGAGAATTTTTTGGGAATTTCCCAACCAGTGAGATGGCTCGGTAGAGAAATGTCTCACCTTATCTGGGGTGTGGACAGATTCCCGCCCCGATTTGGGGGTCTTCGAGTGCTGATCACGGCACGGCTCCATACGGTAAAAAGACAGGACAGTGACAAGAAACCCAGAGCCACGGGAGCTGGGAGCAGGTTGTGAGTGGATAGGTTTTTTATTTTTACTTTTTATTTTTACCAGACCGAGGCCTTGCCGTTGTGTATCTGGGCCACGCGTTTTTGGTGTTGGGAAAGACTGTGAACGTGGGGGGATGGGATAGTTTCAGCTCCCAAGGTCTGCAGCTTGCATATGGCACACAGGGCTTTGTGTTACACGATACCCAAACCGTTGGCAATGTGTGGCTAGAATATTCGCTTTTCGAGGTTTACAGTGTTGTAGGGCTCGACGATCACTCCCGTACCCCCTCGCCCTTTTTGCCACCCCCTCACCAGCCACGCAAACCACCACCTCTCAAGCCACAAAGAGTCTCGTCCCCTGGTCGAGATATTTCATACGAACGCGAACAATGAACCAACCAGTGACACCTCTCTCCCGACGGATTTCCCATCACATACACATACGTAGCAGCAGCAGCGATGATCTCCCATCCCAATCAAACGGTTCTCTAATCTTAGCAACACTTACGGAGTACTCCTCACCTCTTGCATATCGCCACGCGCCTCGTCAACCAGCCACAAGCCACAGACAGCTCTCTCCTCCCCGTGATCAACCAACCGGTGAATGAACGGCCCCCCTTTGTCGACATCTCGGGATACCACTGCCCCGGAGCCAATGAGATGGTCAAACAAGCACCTGCTCTCGCCTGACAAGGCAAGTTGGTAGACTAACACAACGGCAAAGCGGCAGCGGGCAGTTGTAGAGAGCAAGAGGGGAGGGACCCTGAATTTCTCTATGCACGGAACTTCCAATACTTTTGAAAAAGCCATTGACCAGTAGTATCTCTTCCCTTCACATATTGCAAAGCAAGCGTCTCGACATATTGTCAAGGGGTTCAAAAAAAAACCCCCCTGATGGTTCGTTGCGATGATCATCTTGACAACATCAGCATGTGTGTGTCCATTGGCTCCTATTCATTTCTTCTGTCTCTGTTATATATTGATGGCTAAGGAGGGGGGAAGGCAGAAGATCAAATGACAGCTCGATTATAAAACAGTCGTCGTCGTGTAAAAGAAATTCTATTTTTCCTTCCTAAAACGGTAGTACTCGAGGGAGAGGGGTGTTTGTAACACTTTGAGCACTGCCACATTGTGGCGAGTGAACCAAAGGAAAAAGACGGGAGGTAGAGATACCTCTAAGATCGGCAGAGGAGATTTCCTCTTTCGAGATTTGGGTACCAGTACCTCGTACAAGTCGGTATGTAGGGTGAGATCGGCGGAGGGGGAAAGAAAAAAAAAAGGAAAAAAGGAAAATGTGGTGAAAAAAGGGGTGAGAGAAAAGATGGGAAAGTGACCTTGGTACTTTTGCTTCTCGATAACTGCTGCAGTGGTGCTTGGACCCTAACTATCCCAAGGGGTGGTTCGTCGTGGGGGAAAAAAAGCCACTGTATATAAGGTGAACACTTTGTGGTGGTGTTGTTTCTTCTGTCTTTTGAGACATTGTAATTTTCTAGGTAGTCTTCTTCCCCCCGGCCAAGTCCACCACGATAAATTGTGATTTGTTCTAATACATTTCCGACACGTGGAAAATACATGCCCACGTGTAAAAAGCGTGCTGGTGGAAGACGTGGAGATCGGGCAGGAGAGAAGACAGAAGCTTTCCTCCACTGGGAGGTTTTAGGCGAGAATATACAAAACGAGTACGATTTTTGTTACCGATTGCGAGTGCGAAGAAATTGGGGGGAAAAGGAACACTGAAAAAGGTTGACGATCGGCGCTGCTTGTGCTGTGCTGGCGGTTCGGTTGTGGTGTTGCAACTACGTCATCGATTTCACAGTCACAGCCAGATTTTCCTCAGAGAAGAGCTGAGACAGAACGATGAGGTGAAATCTCATGATGAAAACTTAAGGAAATGGTTATTGGTTTTTTGAAGCGGGTGTCAAATTTGAATGGGATTATCGTCTGGTAGACATCTGATATGAAATGAAACTGTAACTGGGTGAAAGAAGGATTTGATGGGTGGAAAAGCCGATGGTTTGTGACCCTTTGAAACATATCTCATGCTCATTCTCACTCTTATTCTTAATTAACCTCAATCGTCATGGATTCTTGTGAAAACCGACTCACAGATCTTGAACAGCAGATTAAGTGCTTCGCATACTCTCTTCATCTTGATTCATTAGCCAAACCTCGCTCAAGATATTCAGTACAAATTATATAATCAGTCTCCCCGCTCCGGCTTGATCAGGAGTCGAAAGAGACAGCCGGCATCCATATCATACAGCCCCTGAGGAGCAAAGAATGAGATACATACATCATCATCATCATCATCATCATCATCATCATCATCATCATTTTGTCCTCGCCAAGTCGAGTCCTGATCAATATTAGTATTGAACCTACCTACCTACACTTACGTGACCTTGGCTGACTTGTCCCGAAAAACTCATCTTGACATAATTACATCGTACTACCAACCTGGAAGTAAAAGACCATGCTACCCATCTACAATAACCTCGATACCGTCTCTCAAGCACACCTAGGTAAGGTAGGTAAGTCTTACTGTCCAAGATCAAGAGTTAAGCTTCAAAACGTATACAACTGGCAAAAAGAAGCCGTCCCCAGACCTACGTCGGTATACATTGTGAACACCACAGCAGAGAGGAGCGTATGTTCTGTAAACTTACACATAGTCGACCATTGTGTTAGACTGGATTGTATCCATTTATTAGGATCATGTCAGCAAGGCACGGGAATTGGAATTAAATCACAAACATCGCTGTATCATTTTCACTCTCCTAGACTCCTGAGTGCCACCGCAGCCTAACCCATTTAGACTCGACTACAGTGAATAGACAAGATGAACATGTGACATCCTCCTAGACGCCACATGCCGTTTTCCGATGACTGCTGAAACAACACAAACCATTTTCCTAGAGCCCCTGCTTACGCTAATGTTACAAAATACTTGATAAACAAACCAGACAGGCCGAAGTTGGCTTAAAAAAAAACCCTGACGGCGATCAGGCGTCATACAATTCCGCATCTGATATTGTGGGAGAATCATCGTCCTTACCAGGTCCAGATCCATCGTCCTTACCAGGTCCAGATTCATCGTCCTTACCAGATCCAGATCCATCGTCCTTACTAGGTCCAGCTCCAGCGTCGTTATCCGTTTTAGGAGTGGCAGAGTATCGCAAGCTCTCGCCACTAGGGTTGTCAAATGGACATTGGGCGAGCATAGCTGTGTCACCCCTCCCATTCCGATCGCGGTCTTTTCCAAAGCCAGACCCGGTCTGGAAGCCAACGTACGTCGTTCCGGATAGCAACTGCCATGTCATCCAGTAGACATCCTCAAGCGTCGGGTCCGCCGGCAAGTCCCAAATAGGGGCGAGTTCTCCCGAGTACTTTGGGGGCTTGCGCCCTGTGTGGTCCAGCTTTATCGGCATGGCGCGTTGTGCCGGAGGCTGAGGGGGTTTCTTAAAACCTCCCCGCTCGCCGAGTGGATCGCGCTCCTCCATGGGCGGCACAATCCAACCACCAGCGGCGAGGAGCGTGGCATGGCGAAGCCGAATTCTTGGTCCGGTGAACATGTTGACTGGAGCTGCCGGCCCGGAGGTCATCGTACGAATGGCTACGACGCGGACGGCGTAGATATAGCAGTTAAACATACGTTCCTGGAATTCTTTGGAATCCAAAAAGGAATAAAGTTTGTGGACTTCTTCCGGCACTGCGTTTTCATCAATGATATCGACAGTGGTTTCCTTATCATCCTCTTTCGTCATGACGGAGTTCTTCAACTTGGGGCTGGTCATCGGCGCTGCGGCTGGAACAGCCTCTTTGTCATGGAGGGGAAGCCATACAAATGCCGGGCCTGAGAATGTGTGTTAGCAAACCAAAAATTCAGATAATTAGTGAACATGAGAATTTAGCTTACTGATGCCACATTTGCGAAGTAGCTCGATGTCCCAGCCAGGGATTCTCTTCACATGCGTCTCAATGAACACGTCGCGCTCCCCTTTCCTGTTCGTCAACCAATCCCCATAGACCAAGGTCTTGGTCCACTGTCGTGAAGATGGTTAGCAACGAACCCAATGCTGCAACGGAAGAGCAACATGTAGATCCAGAGATGGATGGCATGACCAAACCCACACCCAAGATGAAAATCAGGAAGACATACTGTTATGGATGATTTCTCGGGAGTCTGAAGCACATCATTGGGATTACCCGCAGCCCTGCAGTCTGATTAGCCTCACACTGGGTGGCCCCCAAGGTTCCAACCAACACATACCAATCTAGGTGAAGAACGTCGTGTATGTGCAGTGAATACCAATCGATAAGTTGATCGAACTTGCGCTTCATGATTTTGACAAAATTCCGATGATCACCTCTTGTCATTAAGACGTGGTATAAGCCGTGGTAGGCCATTGCTTCGGTGATGGTGGCTGATTCGCTGGAGGATGTCTGACACGACGAACACGACGATGGAGAATCAGAACGAGGTAACACGGTCCAAGACTGAGACTCGTTACTGGGGAGAGAGGTATCTGTTGTCAAAGATATCTTAGTTTACTGTCAGCCTCGTGGGTGAGGGGATTGCTGGGCAGTGGGTGCAATGTATTGAGTGGCTGATTTGGAAGTCCTAGTGATGAAAGATGTTTCCAAAAAACCTTCTGGGTCGAAAAATACACTGTAAGAACTTCTGGTGATACGAGGCGAGCAAAAAACAGGGAGCTATTATTATTGTTCCAAAGAGCTGCGTTGTTATAATGTCAAAGATGGTTAATCGCAGGGTCTCGTTGTGCTCATTGGAAAAGTTTTGTACAGCAGAATGGCATGGTCGCAGCTGCCCCTGCCCAGGTACCTAACAATGGTTTCCTGGGATGGAAGGGATCGATGCTGTGGTCTCCGGTAGGTGCAAGATCATACAGCTGAAGGAAGGACGGTTTTGCCGGGAAGCGACTCTCCTTTGTCCAGCAATGATTGGGGGTTGAGATGATCAACCGAATGAAGTAGGTAGGTACGCACCATTGTTATCACCTCTCTCAGCGCTGGCAGCGCTTCGCAGCGGGTGTGTGAAACCTGGCGGGGGCTGCAAGCCCAAAAACCCGACGACTCGGCGGAAATCAAGGCGCTTTCCCGTCATCTGCGGGCACTTGTTAGCTGGTAATCCTTTATTTGAAGACATTGCCCTGTCGTCGTGGCTCAAAGCGCAGATTCCGAGGCGTGAAACACTGTGAGTTGAACACGTTCAAGCAGCCGAGTAGGTACGAGAGCAAGGGTGCTATATTTCAACGGGGGGTGATGGTAACTAGAAACGTTCGCACTCACCATCCCCGGCTCACTTGTGGTCTCCAGCATCACCATTTGGTCAGCATGGCAAGACAGTGAGTGGCGTCCCGGCGGCGTTTGGGGAATAACCTTGACATGGCCGTATCCCCACTCGGACCGGGCTGCTTTGCTCGTGTACTTTGTGCACCCTTCAGACCAGTGTTATGATGTGGTAGCTGACAGTGACGAGGCCATGCTAGTTTGAGCAAGCGAGCAGTCGCATACTCGTCTAGTCGGCGTCACCGTCAAGTAAGATGTAATTGCGGCCAGGGAAGGAACAGGAATATTATGATTATGTATATACTCACTTTCTTGATTCTTGTTTTTCTCCTCTGAAATAAGCAGAACACCATAAGTTGAAACGATACGATGTTCAATACGCTAATGCCGGTTATCAACTGTTTGACAAGAGCTGATGCAGAGATTCCAATGAGGGGTGATTAAAATCTCATCAGCTTTTTACTCAGGCTTGGTTTTTGTTAAGGCGGTGGATGAATACTTCCATGTGCGCACGGTTGCTGTTCCTGTCGGTCCTGCCGTTCGGTGAGTATCCTTCGATTTCAACTCACGGTGGCTGCCTGAGCCTGGCGGTCCTTCTCTCACTGAATCTAGACATGACGGAATTATATTCAAAATACCACTTGGATAGAGAACCGGTTGCCTAAATCTCTTCCAGAGATAGATATGTGGCATCTGACAAGCAACAGCAAGTAAGTCAACAACAATTCTACACTGTTTCACGAACTCTAGAAGTGTCGAGGTGGCGATTATCAGCCAAGTACCGAGTGGTGTATGCAGTTACTGGGAGATACCATCGGAAGATGATTCCTATCAGTCTTTTGTGAGAATGGCCTCTGTGTTAGTAGTGCATGAGATTAGAAAAGGAGCTGTTTGAAAGAGGGATTGCCCTAGAAAACATGCCATTATATCACAAACTCCTTTGTAGATATACTGCCATCGGGGCAACAAGTCTCTCATGCTTTGAGCGAGCAAAAGAGCAAAGTGCGCCAAAGAATATGACAGCTTATCACGGTCTTTACCATGTTTGTTTTGGTTTAATGCCAAGAATTCAGGGGTAATTGACGTTGTCCAGGAGTGGGTGGGGTTGAGATCGTTCCCGTACCCCTTGTGCTGCCAACCACCGAAAGGGGAGACGTTGATGCGGCTGAACAGCCCTGCGAAGAGATGCACTTTCAGAAGGCTGTCGATATGGCCCGTGCATTTTACCGTGGTGGAGCAGAGCGGCGGGTTGTGCCGTAGATAGACGACCGTTACGGGCCCGTGTCTCGATAACCTGTTTTGCTTTTGACTCCGGCATTGATAACCCAGTTATGAACCATCATCATAGCATCCAGATGAACGATTGTAGCATGATTTTCTTGGACGAAATAGGAATTTGGATGTTTTGGTCGATATCTTTGACATAGCTTCGTTATGTGAAGAGGAACTTTCAACAGTATCAATTTGGCAACCTGCAAAGCCTAGCTCGTCTTGCTGAGAGATCACAAACTGAACTGTGTGATTTTAAGTTTAGTGACATTTCAACCAAGCCAGGTTATCAAAGAAATCATTGTGTGGGACTACGGAAAGGTGAACATTGTCTTCACTTCCCAGGAAACTTCAAGAGTGCCATTACAGGGTTCAGTGATCACAATGTCAGGTAATGAGCAGATGCTATAAAACCACTAACTGTTTAAGCTAGGACGGAAATACACGTCAATTAGGCCCAAAAAGCCACTGTAAAAGATTGTGCATGGAAAGACGCCCCAAAAGATCCAACCTCCAGTTTAGAACCCTAATAATCCACGGCGCAGTTCATGCCGTTACACAGGTCGACAAGGCTTCGGTCTTTGACGTTGGGTCAAAGGACGACTGGCCAGAGTGGTTCCCTTGGTCGATTGATCACGCTTATTGGTGAATTTATCAAAACCGCCCCAACAGACCTGTCAAGTCTCACAATAGGCAAGCGTGGCCATATTTCGGTAACTCCGACATATTTTGTCCCGTCAACAACAATGTCAATGAGGCACTGGCGGCAGGCAAATCATTTGGTACCGTTTTAGCTTTGTCTGTTGACACCCGACGGGCAATTGCCTGTCATGCAGGTCGTTGGAAACCATGATCGTGGGGTAGGTTTCAAATCTATCAATCACATAAAATACCGGTGAAATAAAAAGAGTCATCAAGGCGAGTTCATCTGCCAAAGAGACCCCTGAAAGATGAGGCTTGGCAGTTTCTACAATGGAGTTGGAGTGGGTCGGAACAGAGGCCTCGAACCAACCCCCGGCCTGGCTGTGGACGCCCAGTTGGCCCCGCAGAGCACGGCCTGAATCAGCATATGAAAAAAGGTAAAAAATGATCACGATATTGTGGAACTGGTTCCGCGTCGCTCTACTCCTCCTCCTCTTCTTCTTCTTCTTCTTCCTCCCCTTCCCCCTTCCTCCCCCCTCCCCCCCAGCCCATCCGGTCCAAACACGCACCGCCTTCGCCAACCTTCCCCTAGGGTGCTTCTCTTCTTTCGACGTTTACTTTCCTGACAGTCGGTTTATTCTTCGGATCTCAGCGCAACGGCCCTCCCTCCCCCCTTTGTCAACGATAAACCTATCAAAGGCCCTGCCCAATTGCACCCCGTCCATCGCATCTGCACTCGATCGCCATCGCCGTCGCGTGTTCGTGGTGACTTCAATCTCAACTGAAATCCCGAGTGCCGCCTCCCTTGTCCGAGCCACTCCCCGCTTTTTTCTTCTTCCAGTACAAGGCCGTAAATACTTTTTTTTCGCGTGCTTGTCAGGCTGTCTATTTGCGCTGCTCGTAGCAAGTCCCAAACGCTTCCAGCTACCTGCCACGACATCCTAGCCCCGAGCTTCCGTCCTTTTGCCTTTGTTCAAGGAAACGAAAAAGACAAATTTTCAACGCGCGTGACTTGTTCTCGACATCTGCGCCCACTTCAAAATTTCCTTATCAGGAATCGCAGAGCCTATCGCCCTACTGGAAAGATAAAGCTACCAGGAACCAAAAGAAACCCCGAAAAAGGAACCATCCCTCCAACCCACCAAACCTACATCGTGACCATCTGTGACTTTGACTAGTCATGGCCAGTCCTTTGCAGTTTGCCTACCGTACCCAGAAGGCCATCGGTGTCTTTGACGCCGCGCCTGTCTACGAGAATCTTCCTGGGTTCGTCAAGCCCGAAGGGAACCTCCGGTGTTGTGTGTACTCGCCATGCGGTCGCTACTTCGCCTACGCCTCTAATGATGGCATCTCGATCATCGACGCCTCCGTCGGCCACGTGCTGACCTCGCTCGCTCTTCCCCTGGTCAACGACATGAGTTTCTCCCCCCGCGGCACCTATCTCAGCACCCTGGAGCGCCCAGGCAAGGACGAGAACGGCGACGCTACAAAGAACCTCAAGATCTGGCGCACTGTTGAAGAGCTAGCCGAGGGCGAGGAAAAGCAGCCGCTGGGCAAGTGGGTTCAGAAGCAACAGTCAGGCTGGAACCTGCAATACACAGCCGATGAGAAGTTCTGCGCCCGCCTCGTAACCAACGAGGTGCAGTTCTACAACAGCAACGATCTCGCGGCTCCTTGGAACAGGCTTCGCGTCGAGGGTGTCACCGACTTTGCAATCGCCCCTGGCAAGAACCAGAACGTCGCTGTATTTGTGCCGGAGCGCAAGGTAAGCATTCACTCGAATCTCAATTTGCGACCACGTTGTCTGACAGTCTTATTTCTTAGGGTCAACCAGCTGCCGTCAAGGTTTTCAACGTTCCCCAGTTCAACAGCCCGATCTCCCAAAAGACGTTTTTCAAGGGCGACAAGGTGCAACTGAAGTGGAACGAGCTCGGAACGGCCTTGATTGTGCTGGCACAAACAGAAGTGGACAAGTCCAACAAGAGCTACTACGGCGAAACCAACATGTACCTGTTGAGCGCCAACGGCTCTTTTGATGCCCGGATCACGCTCGACAAGGAAGGTCCCATCCACGATGTGTCGTGGTCTCCCAACTCGAAGGAGTTTGGTGTGATCTACGGCTACATGCCCGCCAAAACGACCATTTTCAACCACCGTGCGGTTCCGACCCACTCCTTCCCTCTGGGCCCTCGCAACACCATCATCTTCTCGCCGACCGGTCGTTTTACTCTGGTGGCTGGTTTCGGCAACTTGGCCGGTCAGATTGATGTCTACGATCTTGAGAAGGATTATCGCAAGATCTGCACCATCGAGAGCGGCAACCCCAGTGTTTGCCAGTGGAGCCCAGACAGCCGTTACATCATGACGGCCACCACGTCGCCCCGTCTGCGCGTGGACAACGGCGTGAAGCTTTGGCACGTCGGCGGCGGCATCATGTACAACGAGGAGATGGTGGAACTGTACAACGTCATGTGGCGCCCCGCACCTTTGGATAGCGTCCCGAGCGGTGACCCGTTGCACCCTATCCCCACCCCGCACGCATCTGCTCTGGCGTACCTGGGTACCGTCAAGACCCCGTCTAAGCCCGTGGGCGCCTACCGCCCTCCCGGTGCTCGTGGTTCTTCTACTCCCATGCACTTCAAGCGTGAGGATGAAGGCGGCGCGGCGCACGTTGTTGGAAATGGCACGCCTTCCATCGGACCCAACGGATTTGGCCGCGCCCGCCGCCAAATTCCCGGTGCTGAACTTGTCGAATCTTCGGTCCCTGGTGCTGCGCCCGCCGATGGCGAGTCCAAATCCAAAAACAAGAAGAAGCGTAACAAGAAGGCCAAGGATGGTGAGGCCGCCGCCACTGGTGGTACCGAGGGCGGTCTTGCGCCGCCTCCTCGGGAGCACGGAAACGGTTCCGGTGGTGAGGGTCGCAGCCCTGAGCGTCGCAGCCCTGAGCGTCGCGGCCTGGCCCCCCATCATAGCCAGCACCGCAGCCAATCTCGCAACAACTTTAATGGACGTAACCGCAGCAGCACGCATCGCGGTGAGCGCTCCCAGAGCCGTCCTGCCCATGCCGCTCGCTCTGCTCCTCACCAGCAGCAGGGTGGTGCGCCTCTGGGTGGCGGCGACGGGGCTGCTACCGCTGCTCAGAACGCGAACGCCAAAAAGATTCGTGCCCTGCAGAAGAAGATCCGGGCCATTGAGGACCTGGAGATGAGGCATGCGGGCGGCGAGAAGCTCGAAGATACGCAGGTCAAGAAGATTGCCACCAAGCCTTCGGTTCTCCGGGAGCTGGATGCTTTGGAGCGGGAGTAACATCTTGATCCTGATGAGACGAGGAGTTTGGAAAAGGCTTGGAGAGAAAAACACGGCGTGAAGTTGTGTTTTTTGCGAGCCTAGCAAAACCTCTCCTGGATATGACATGGTGAGAAGGAGGTCGAAGTGGTGGTGTGCCTGGGGTGCTTCATTAGCAGTGCTCTGGGCCCCCATGGGGTGGTTTATGATGATTAGTAACTACAACGCAGCAAAAGCAAGCAAGCAGCTGTAGGAATGAATTGATACAACTCTCGCATCAAGGTCTTTTGTGCTGTTTATCTTTTTGCTTGTGATTGTGATTATCAAACGAGGAAAACCAGGGGACGGGGGGGACCCTTAGGAAGCTTCTTTTTACCCCACGATACGCTAACAGCCGTCAAGGGGGTGGGACGCAAGGAAGCTAACGCCTGTTGGGGACAAGTGCCGGTAGGTGGCTGACAGGCTGTCAGGCTTATTTCAGCCTTGTAACAACACTTTACTCAGGCGAACCTCAACGCATCAAGGTCACCTGCACGCCAACAACCTTTTTATTCTTGGGAAGATTGGGTATAATCTGTAAGATTTAGTAGGGACTGATCAGTAAGGTATTGTTACTCATTGTGATCGGAGGAGTTGAAGTCTTTCGCTTTGGCACTTTTGAGCTCCGTTGTCCTGCCAAGGCGGGATCAAGCGGGAGGGGGGGGATCAACGGTCGTCAAACGCCCCGAACGCCAAGTTTTGATAGTTGTAGTCTTCTCACGATTTTTCCATCTTGTGTTCTTGATATGTAAGAGACTGGACACTTTTGACCGATTCATTACAATAAGGTAGACCCCCTATGATGGCACTCGGGAAGAACTGTAGAGTACCCACGTAGGTCATTCAGTTCCAAACTACGGTACTCTCGGCTGTAGATGTCCCGAGATGAGGCTTGAGATTGTTGGAGTACTGCTCGGGGATAATAAGTGAGGGGTAGGTAAGGTAGGTAACAGATCGACGGGTTACGGGAATAATAATAATACTGGACTGGCTTCAGGGTGGTGTATGTGCCATGGCAGGGTTACACACGGGTGCCAGATGCGGATTTTGTGTACGTTTTCTTCTTGCCAATCGTCGTCTCATTGATGACCCTACCTCATACTTATTCTTCCAGCCCAGATAAAAGGAAGAATCAGAGGACTAATTAGGGCCCCAATAACGAAGGAACTTCTTCTGTCCGCTTCGCATGATAAACCTCTGCCAGATGACCGGGACATGCCTCTTACTTTGGACTCCCACATGGAGGGACGGGAGGGGTTCGGTCGATCGGGGATTAGAGTTAGTGAGCGAGCGGCATACAAGTGGAGGGAAAAGGGGTTGGGGGGGGGGGGTAACATCCGTACTCTAATTTTCCCGTGTGTCGTTTTTCCATGTGTCTCTCAACTTCCACTTTCTGCCGAAGGAACAAACACACTTACACTGTCACCTACCACTTACCAACCTTGCCATCCCCATGCCACAAACCATGTGTTGCACTATACCCATCCATCCATTCACATGTTCCCCTTCAAGTTTCCCATGTAACGGTGATCAGATATATGAATGGCACCAGATAGGTAGATCCCATTCACCCGGATGAACCATGGACGCTGGTGTTATAGTTACGGTATCTAAGATATGAATGAACCCCCGCACATTTTCCTCTGTCTCCCTTTTACTTTTTCTTTTCTGATTTATCCGAGGCCAACAATTTGCTGGTAATCTGAAAGGGAGAGAAGAGAAAACCAGAGCACAAGATGGCGATCGTCTGGAGACGCAAAATCGCCGTGGTGCGCGATGACACCGTCACGAGTGCAGCCCATCTCACCCTGAGGCAGTCTATGATTCCCAATCTTCTTGGTAAAAACTCTGCCTCTCTCCCCTCCCCTTCCGCAAGCATATGTCTAACATGAAATAGTAACCATTCTTTTTTTTCTCTGGGGTTTTGCTTATGGCCTCCTCGACGGTAACTTCTTTTCTTCCCCCCCCCCCCCTCCCCCCCATCCTCCCCCTTTCTTGAGCTAATAGTTATATCACATAAAAAAAGTCCTAAACTCCCACTTCCAGCGCCAACTCTCAATCTCCGCCTCCATGGCCGCCGGGCTTTCGTCTGCCTATTTCGGGGCGTACTTCCTCTGCCCCCCCACCATCTCGGGGTACATCCTCCGCCGGTTCGGGTTCAGAATCACCTTCATGGCCGGGCTATCCATCTTTGCCGTCGGCTGTCTTTTGTTCTGGCCGAGCGGGATCAAGCGCTCATTTGGAGGGTTCTGCGGGAGTATGTTCGTCGTAGGAGCCGGTTTGGCTACATTAGAGACTGCGGCAGACCCGTTTTTGGCTATATGCGGCCCGCCGAGGTATAGTGAGATAAGGCTGAATCTTGCGCAGGCGGTGCAGGGGGTGGGGAGTTTTGTTGCGCCGTTATTGGCGTCAAGGGTGTTTTTTGGGACGGGGATAGATGAGAAGGGACTGGAGAATGTGCAGTGGGTTTATTTGGGGGTGGCGGGTTTCGATGTTTTGCTTATTGGGCTTTTTTGGCTGGCGCCCATGCCGGAGATTACGGATGCTGATATGGGGGTTCAGGAAAGGGATATAGTCACTGAGGGGGAGAAGAACAGAGGGGTCGAGGGGAGGAGGATACAAAATGATCCAGGGCCGTTGAGGAAGCAGACGAATTTGTGGTTGGCGGTTTGGAGCCAGTTCTGTTATGTGGGGGCGCAGGTGGCTGTTGCTGTGAGTATATCTCTTGGTTTATATTCAGGTTTCCTTACCCCTTTTCAAGTGGATGAGAGAGGGGGTACGGGTAACTGGAAGATGAGAATCGGGGATGGCTGTGGAAGTGAAAATTCTACAGGAAGGCACAAGAGGGATGATATGACACGCGGAGATGGGGATTAACTGAAGCAGGAGGAGCTGTTCGGAAGGCTGACATCAGAACAGAATTACTTTATCAACTTTTGCGAGGAAGCCGGGAGAGATAGAGCTACTTCTTGTACGCAATCCCTGACTTTTCCCCGTAACAAGACACAAAGGCTGACATAACGGGAAACAGCCGACCTCCTAGCCGTAGGCCAAGGCCTCTACGCCTTCAACCGCTTCGTCGCCGGCGGCCTTCTCACAATCCCCGCCTTCAAACCACGATACATGCTCGCCGTCTACCTAGGCCTCTGCTTCGTCTTCGTAGTGGCAGCCATGAACACAGCCGGAACCGCCTCCGTCGCCATGCTGATGCTCGTCCTGTGCTTCGAGTCATGCTGCTTCGCGACCATCTTCACGCTGGGCCTACGTGGCCTGGGGAGACACACCAAGACGGGCGGCTCACTGCTGGTGGCGGCCATCTCGGGCGGGATGGTGTTCCCCCCAATGACGGGAGCTGTGGTGGACGCAAGGAACGCGCACGTGGCTATGGCTATTCCCATGATGGGGTATATTCTTGCTTGGATGTGAGTTTCCTGACCTTTTTCCCCCTTGGGGCATGGGACTGACTTGAAACAGATACCCACTCTACGTCAATGTCTGGAACAACGAGGTCATGGACAGCCACCGCGCAACCACGGTTGGCATTGAGCCATCGGCTGCTGACAACAAGGCGTTGGAGCTGGAGGCGCAACCGTCCAGAACGGAAAAGGAAAATGCGCACGGCACTGCTGAGGTCCAGGCAGTGCCCAAGTAGAATATGTGTGTACCTACGACTAGAAATGCTCAGTCCTATCCTGGTGCTGCCTGTGGGCGAAGAAGAACAAGACGTGGAAACCAAGCGAAAACTTTTGTCCTGTGATACCTCATATAATCCAAAGATGACAGGAGCGATGAGTATACCAAGGTGTATGAATAATAGGGACTAATCAAGGGCACGCGTGGTCTTTTCAATTGAATGCTTCCAGGGAAACGCTTCATACTGGTAAGATGCTACTGGCATGTGTTATTTCACCTGATAGCATGGATGCTAGTTAAATTTTAAATGCGTCCAGTTTCTTCTCGTATGCCTACAGTGTTTATTTGCATACGTGAAAGGCCAAGTTGGCAGGCGTTTAGTCGTAAAGACCACGCACTAGCTAGTCCCCATTATTCACGCATCTTGGTATCTTTCATGTAAACTGCGAGAGAAGATCTCCAATGCTCTTTGACTTTCCCTTCTTCCCCTTGTCCCTAGCCTCGTTGTCTGCCCTGGACCGCTTCACACCGCTTGTCTGACTCTTAGAGCCTTGTGGCGTTTCTTGCGATGGCATACTCTTCAAGTTCCGCTTCTTTTCTCCAGCTGCTGCCTGGTCTGCTTGTCGAGGCTGACCATTGGCATTATTGCTGCTGCTATCACGGTTGCGAACGAAAGCCAGGGACCGATTGGCCCCGTCTAGACGACGGCTAACGGCAGGCCCAAACTGAACATCCAGAAGTGGCTTTGGGCAAACATACTCGCAAGAATTCCCCAACCATGGCGGTGAAGGGTTCAAGTGAACGAAGCTCTCCTGCCCACCTATAATTTTTTCTCTCAGGTTCAGTATTCCCCGACTGTCGATGAGAGCATACTCGTCGACTGCTACTGTCCAACCGAAAGCATCTTGCCAGTCATGGTTACGATAACCACGGGACTCGGGACTGAGGTAGAGTTGAACCACCTGCAGCTGTGGAAACTGCGATGCGTATTCCAGGGAGCGTGTGGTTAAGCCCCGGTTGTCCCCCGGCACAAGCTTCAGGCCGTGCAGGACGGGAAATGCCCCCTGCGTATCACACCATCCCCTCACTAGGCGATCATCAAGCAGTTCAATGTCGCTGCTGTCCATGCCTCGGCCGCCGGTGTGTATACTCAGAGTACTCAGGTTCGGTAGACCAGCTAGCGAGATCAACCCAACCCTGATGCTACTAGAGGGTGGCGGCGGCAAGCCCGACAACGGGTGGAGGTTGATATCGAGCCTCGTTAGAAAGCTGACATCGTGTGAGAAGAAGGGCCAGGTGCTATTGACAGCGGTAAAGGCAGAGAAGAAGTCGAGTCTACTCAGGCTCTTAGCGAGACTGTTGTCCGGCAGATCCCTATCTTCTACTCCGTGATACTGATAGTAAAGGCTCACGGGAACAGTGATCTCCTTTTCCGGATTGGCGGCAGCGTCATTGAAGGCTGATTTCAAGATCAGCTTCGAGAAGATCTTCCACTCGCGAGTAGCAGGCTTGCAACGATTAGCTGTGGCCCTGGATCTCTTCATGGTGAGTAGGGATACCGTAGTCGGTGCTTCTTCGGTTCCGCTGCTCCTCGCAATCTCTAGTTCCTTCCATATGCCCCGTAGTAACTTCTCCGGCACGGGTTCCAATATATCTTCGGACAACCTATCGGCGTTGTTGACGGCGATGCGTTGACAAATCGCCACCAGCGAGCGTGGGCCATATCTATATTTACCGCTGTGTCCTCCGGGACGGCGCATCGGCATTGCGCATGTGCTTCGCGGCGGTGATTGGTGAGTGATTTTGTTGGACGTAGAATAAGTGGTAGATGTCTCTGTGGTGTACCTATCAGTAGGCCCGGTGTCCGTTCGTGGTTATCAGCTTATGGTCTGTGTTAGGCGCTTACCTACCAACCCGGAAGGTATAAGCTCTGTCTTGGGAATATTAAATTGTTAAGGTAGAGTGTGATCTGGGTTTCCCTCCGAAGGCGCCTAAACCAAGATTGCAACACATCAAATATATTCTCGATAGGCATAGGAACAAAAGCATCCGTCCAGATTAGATCCATGAAGCATGTACGAAGTAGGAAGGATGCCGTGGGATTTATTAACAGGTACATGTCGCCTTTATGTAGGTAGCCAATCAGACTGTGCGAAACAGGTTTTGTATCGATTCTTGGTCACTTCATCGATATAGAGGTTTAACCCGCAGAAACGGCGCCTCAACGCAGAGAAAAAAGAGGTAGAGGATTATCGGTGATGATGCTTCCAAGGCTGTCACAATTATGGGGTGCTGGTTACCCAGGACGGAGCAAGATCAGTCAGTCGTGTCGTCAGTTCCTGCGCCCCCTGCATCGTGACCGCTCGCCCTAGTTGAGCTTCCATTTGCTAGTCAGGCCCGCGCCGGAAATGTGATGGAGCTGACAGCTTCAAATCTACACTTAAACTCCATTTGTACGACGTACTCACGGTTCTTTTCTTTGAACATGCGCGGCAATCTATACCGGGCCGTCCCTCAGAAGCATCTGCTCACTTTTACCCGCCTCACCGCACCTTCACCGTCTCCGGCACAGCACAGACTATTATCATCGTCACCACCAACTATCAAGACTTGGAGCTTACTCGCACAAATGGCCCATGAAAAGATCACGGCTCTCCAGCCACCGACCCAAGAAGAATACGGCTCCGTCATAGACATCGCAACAGAGGTCATCCGCCTGCTTAAAGAATCCGACGCTACCGTAGGTGTAGCCGAGTCCCTTACCGCAGGCGCGGTGATGTCCGCTCTGGCCTCCGTCCCTGGCTCTGGCTCCGTGTTCCGGGGCGGTGTGGTCTCGTACGCAACGCCGCTGAAGCAGAAGCTACTCGGTGTCAGCGCCGACCTGATCGCACAAGAGGGCGTGGTCCACCAGGAGGTAGCAGCGCAGATGGCTGCCGGCGCGCGCAAGATCACCACTTTTGACGACACACAATCCACGACCTGGGGAGTCGCAACGACAGGCGTTGCTGGCCCCGACAAGCAGGACGGCAAGCCGGCGGGCACGGTCTACATCGGGATCGCGGGCCCAGACGGAACAAGCTATGGATTTCTGTTTCAGTTCAAGGAGGGAGGCGACCGGGGAGCAATCCAGGAAGATACTGTTGTTTCGGCACTGTGGCTGCTGAAGAACTCGCTCGAGGCGCAAAAAGACACTTTACTCGGCAACGGCGATATCTCAGAAAAGCAACACTTTTCCCGATGAGGCAGTGCGATTATCTCAGTGCAGTCAGATAAACAATAATCAAGAGGATCTACATCGCACCAAAGTGAAATGAAGAGGTGAAAAAGCATGTCTCTGCAAATAATTTCTCTGCTCCCCAATAGAAGAACACAGGGACAGAGGGTAAGTGCTAGAAAGTTTCTTCTATCCCCCGCTTTCCCCTCCAGACTGTCATGGAGTAAGACTTGGACCGGAGTGAATACGAGGGAATCTTAAGTTTTATGTGAAGAAGAAAAAAGAGAAACTGGAACAAATTGGCGGCAGTGGACAGGGACTTTTTATGGGCAGCAGATTTGGCAGATGTGGGGCAGTTGCTAACCAATAAGAATTCAAACCTGGAAGGTGTCGAGACGAAAGCCACAATTCACTTTGAGAGCCACATTGTCATGTCCACCAGCCACGGTCCCTGATAAGGCCGATAAGTCATTGGGTTGAGATTCTGAGCCTCCTTGCAGCCAATGGCAATCCAGCCAGATGAATTCATCAGGCGGGTAGGGGATGTGTCGCAGGGTTCCACAGCGGGGTATCAGGAACAACCGTTTCTGGTTCTGTGAAGTGAATACCGAGTTGTTCGATCTCTGATATTGTTCAAAAGCTTGTTGCATTTCGGCTTCAGGTATAACTTTTGTGTCGTTGGTCTCCTTCTTTCCCAACCTCTTCTGTAATTGCCAAAGCAATAATTCTTTTCGCCATCCGACGAACATCGTAAACGTTGATACCCTCGACATCTCTCGAGAGTACCCCGCGTTTTTACAACTAAAACCACCCACACAACCCCCCCAATAAACACTTGCGACGATGGCAGGCGGCGGCGGCGCACAAAGCTCTCGTGGCCGGGGCAAATTTAGAAAGTTCACTCGTGGTGGTAAGCATACCTCCCCGACTCAACCAAACCCAATAATTGCTTGGTACACATGTAACTGATATGACGTACAACCCACAGGTGGCAAGCACTTCTCCAAGAACCTCCGACCCCTCGACGCCGACGGCAATGAAGTCGGCATGTGGGGCGATGCCGCCGAGAAGAAAGACTCGGACGATTCCTCAGACGAGGAGTCGGAGGAAGATTCCGAGGAGGAGTCCGACGACGACGCCGGTGCTGGCGGTTCTTCGGCCGCTGCAGCCGCTGCCGCCGAGCTGAGCCGCGAGGAGCGCAAGAAGGAGAAGAAGGCTCGCAAGGACGCCGCCATCAAGGCCAAGAAGGGACCCGTCCAGGTCGGCGACCTGCCGCCCAGCGATTCCGAAGAAGAGAGCGAGGAAGACGCCGCACCCGTCAACCCGAACCACTCCCGCGCAGCCCGGAACCAGACCAAGAAGCAGCCCGCTGCTTCTTCCTCCGTGGACGATGTCGCTGATGGTATCAAGAAGATGAGCGTCCAGGCGCCAGGGAACAAGCGCGAGCGCGAGGCCCTCGCTGCGGCGGAGGCCAAGGAGAGGTATCGCAAGCTGCACGAGGCGGGCAAGACGGACGAGGCCAAGGCCGACTTGGCTCGTCTGCGGGAGATCCGGAAGAAGCGCGAGGAGGAGGCTGCTCGCAAAGCGGTATGTTTCTTTTTGCTCTGCCCTCAGGTAACATCTTCTCAAGACTCATGCTGACACTCGTGATTTGTACAGGCGGAGAAGGCAGAAAAGGAAGAACAAGACAGGGTCAAGCGGGCCGAGATTGACGCAAAGGAGGCCAAGAAGCGCGAGGCGGCATTGGGGCCGCAGGCAAAGAAAAAGAGCAAGAAATGAGCATTTCTTGCAGCGGAGCTATGAATGGTTGCAAATAGCATTTTTAATGACTACGGTCCCCTTCTTTTTTCCTGGTCATCAGCGTATTCAGCTGGAATCATATCAGTTTTGTTGCATTCCTGGTCCCTTTAGAACACACATTCAGTCTTCATATACGCTTGACCTGTTGCGTTTCCCGTTCCTATTTATGTCCTTGAGTGTCTTTGCCATCCCTGTTTTACCCCAAGAATTTACCACCTACGATACCGGGCATTCTTACATGCCTACCATGGATTAGACCTTGACGCTCTGAGCCCAAAACTCATCAAAATCAATACCCTTCGACTTGAACAACTCTCTGATCTGCTTGGCAGCATCAATCTGTCTCTCGGGTGTGAAGCCTCCTGGACGATCCGCCTCGAACTGCATGATTTCTATCCAGCGGTAGAACAAATCCCCTTGCCCAATACCCTCTAGTGCGTTGCGGAACGCGAACACTTTTCTGCGCTTTTCATCTTCAGTCTCGTCGCCATCCTCACCGGTAACGGCCCCGTTGGGGCCGAGGTCCATGACAAGCCAGTTTCCATCGTCGTATTTCTGGTGCTGCACTAGTACCAGCAAAGTAAAGGTATCGAGGGGGATCTTCTTGCTGTCGACGAGCTTGGTGGCCGTGACCATGCCCGCCCAGTCCAGATCCCACTTGCCATCCATCATGAGATACCCTGTCTTTTCCGACAAGAGCAAAGAGGAAGTGGCCTCGCGAATGGTGACCCAAAAGGGGCTCTTGGCATCTTCGCCAGCGAACAAAAAGTCGTCCCCAAGAGACTGGTACCAGGGGCGGCTGCGGCGGACATAGATCTCTCTGTCGTGGAACCCAACGGCCCAGCGCCAGCGCACGGGGCTGCCGCGGCCAATCGCGGGAGCGCCGAACACGAACTCGTACGGCCACGGCCAGACAAAGATTGCCATGATGAAATCGAAAAAGAAGGACAGCCCACGGCGGGTTATCACCCAGGCGTATTCCGTGTTGGTGAGGTCGGCGGCGCGGACGGTAGTTGCGTTCTCATAGCCCAGGGTGGAGGTTATGATGTCGACATACCACGGGACGACAACCCACATGCGCCAGATGAGGAGGGCGACTACGGCAAGGTTCATTCCGACAGGTACCGAGAATATCTTGCGCTTGAACTCTACGGGGCGGTTGTCGATGTGGATCACGTAGGCATTGTTGGGGGGTAAGGTGTCCAACAATGGCTTGAGAGTGTCCGGGGCGCGCTTGAAGGGCTTTGGCACAGAGGACGATGATGCCTTTTTGGTTTTGGAAGCCGTTGGCGTAAGGCGAGCCTTGCCCTTGGCCGTTTTGTTGGGGGCCATGATTCAAAGATTGTAAATGAGCGACGAGTATATAATGATGCGAAATGAATGTGGGTAGTGATGTGAATGTGCTGTATGTATGTGGTGATGCTGATGAAGTCGTTGTTGTTGGTAGTTTCTGTTGTTTCTCTTGCCCCTTTTTTCCCCCACTTCGAGTAATCTTGCTGTTGACAAGTATTCGTAACCCAAAAGGAGAATGGAACAATTCTTGAATTAAAAGCTTTTCGGAGAAAACGAGAGTATATAACGGAGTCAAAAGTTGTGGCAGCTTATTTGACAGTCTGTTATCAATTTTATGGAACGTCCGTTCAAGAAATATTAGTTGAGCCCGTCAGATGCGAGAAGTGGTCAAGCTGGTACGGGGCAAGTGTACCTGGTAATTGGGATCTTGAAAATGAAGCAGGGGGTAATTTCCTCGGATATCCATCTTCACCCCTAACCCTTGCGAACTGTTGTCAGTCATGCACAAAATGACCGGTATAGTCCTATCGTTTTACCGGCAAATTGCACCGAGAAGTTGTTAGCGTTCAAACAGAAAAGGAAATCCCTTGACCACCCAAACCAGCGCAAGAATTGATGCCTGCCCGGGCAGTTTTGGAAGTTTCCAGGTTACGGAGATCACTGGCTGCCTGCCACGGCCCACGTTGGCGGCTCGGAGGTAGGAGCTTCACGGACTGGATGCAAGGAACAGTTGTGCACTTTCTAGCCCTTTCTCACAGTAGAAACCGTCAAAACGGCACAATCCAACCCTCGCGATACCTGACGTGTGCTTAACGTCGTCGCGAGTTAGAATTCTTGGCCGAGAGTCGGCATCTGTCGGTTGCGGTACAATACCCGGTAGATGCCGAAAACGCGAAGTATGGTATTACCTAGGTGTGTCTGAAACCTTCAGCGTACCAAGGGGGCCCTCCAAGCTAAAGAGCTAGGTACTACTGTACCAAAGGTAAGGTAGCCTTGGCACAGCCTTGGCAACCGTGAGCGGCACTATCTTTTTTTTGATAACGCGCCAACGACGTAACGATCGGAAACTCAGCCAGTTCCTCGATCGGTTTTTATTTTATTTTATTGGGTTTAGCAAGCCATGCTGCAGGAGATTCCAGAATCATGAGGGGAGGATTATGGCAGGTAAATTTGGGTTTCTTCCTGTGATATAACTATACTTTCAGCCGTAAAAATAAAAATACTAAAGCTTTCTTTTTTGTATTGCAGAAACAGAAGCGTCCGTCGGCATGCTTGCTTTGCACTTATAGCTATAGACAACGCCTTCGACCCGTCGCATTGCCTCGTACATCCTCGAACCTCTCTAAAACCGGACATGCCGACCCGATAAAGCTCACAGCGGCGACGAGGCCCTCAATCGCTCGACAGGAACCGATCTCCCATGATGTGAGGCACATCCGCTTGTGGGGGAGCTCGGGGTGGGGAGCAGGGCTGGCGTCGGCTATCAAAGAGGAGACGACAGACGACAACGATGATGGTCTACTCCCGCACGAACGGGCTGCCAAAGAAGCCGCGCAGAAAGCTGCCCAGGAGAAAGCCGCACGGGAGAAAGCTGCCCAGGAGAAAGCCGCGCAGGAGAAAGCTGCGCGGGAGAAGGCCGCGCAAGAGAGGATAGCGGAGCTGGCCGGACGAAAGCCAGCAGTCCAGGGGCGGTACGCAGCGAGGCCTCTCTCTTCACAGGGAGCGCCTGGGGCTACGGGAGTAAGCAAAGGCGGGCTGCCCACTGGTTTCTCCAAGTCAACACCACCTACATCGGGAGTGCCTAGGACCAGTTCTGGAGGACAGAACGGACTGCCGGCTGGCTTTACTAGACCAGCACCACCACGGCCGCCTCCACCGCCCAGTGGAGGTGGCCCAAGCAAGATCGATGGCAGCCCCGCGATGCTGTCGGCAGCGTATGGCAGAGCTCTGCCCCAGCAAGGGAAAGTCTTTACGGCGGAAAATGCGCCAGTTATCCGCCGGCTCTTAGACATGGGAAAGATCAAGGAAAATACTGTTTCACAACATCTACCCACTGCCAGTCGTGGGGCATCTCTACCAGTTCGATCACCTCCTTCGAACCCGCCCGTCGCTGAATCACCAAAACCACCTGCTCCGCAAACAGTTCTAGGGACTGATCCCCCTGTTGTCTCGAAACCTGCGCCCTCATTGGCGAACAGTCCTACTACGGTTAACACAGAGTCGGTTAGTGGCATGTCACCTCCGGTCACCACTCGCCCACCAGAGAGCACTCCTCCTCAACCAGCAACGCCTCAACCGGCGTCGTCCTGGGGAACTTCATCATGGGGCACCTCTTCGTGGGCGCCCCTTGGTGGAACTACCAGTACAGTAACTGGAAGCTTGGTACAGGAAAATGAGGACGATGATGGCCTTCTACCACATGAGCGGGCGGCAAGAGAAGCAGCAAAGGCAGCGAAGGAAGCAAAAGAAGCAGCAGCTGCAAAACTGGTAGCGCCAAACTCGAACCCAGCTGCCAAGCCAACACCGGCGGCCGTGAATGCTGATGCCGACCTGCCTCCTCACGAGCGACCCGCAAGACACACAGCAAAGGCCGCAAGAGAAGCAGAAGCTGCCAAATCAGCAGCGGCAGAATCGACACCCGCTGTCAAGCCAAGACCAGCAGCAGTGGAAGCTGCTAAGCCAACACCGGCAACGGTGGAAGCTGATAAGTCAACACCGGCAGCAGTGGAGGCTACTAAACCAGTTCCAGAAGCAGTGGAAGCCCCCAAAGTCGTGGCATCAACATGGGGACCAACTATCGAGCCAGCACCAGCAGCAGTGGAAGCTGCTACATCAATTCCAGCAGCAGTGGAAGCTCCCAAAGTCGTAGCATCGTCTTGGGGGCCCGCTATCAAGCTAACACCAGCAGCCGTGGAAGCCGATGACGATTTGTTACCCCACGAACGGGCGGCAAGAGAGGCGGCAAATGCAACAAGGCAGGCAGCATCTGCAGCACTGGAAGCGGCCAAGTCCAAATCGGCGCCAGCAGCCAACCCGCCAGCAGGAGCCGTGGAGGTCGAAAAAGACGTGCTATCTCGCAACACACAGGCGACAAGACAAACAGGCTGGGCGACAACAAAGACTACCACAGCAATCCCAAGCGCCGATGCCAGCGACGACCTTCTTCCGCATGAACTTGCGGCGAGGAGGGCTAGTTCACCCTCATGGCAGGCTCAAGATAGAAAGACCACGGACGCATCTGGCAATTCCTCGTCCCAACCCTCCCTGTTTCGCAGGGTGGGAGTTCCCCCTTCCAAAGTTTGGACGCCGACCTCCCGTCCAAGTAACAGATCTAGTGATCAGCAATGGGACACCTTGGCTGGCGTGACACCCTCCGAACCTTCCAATCAGGAATGGGGACAGCTGACGAGGCGAAATAAGCCCGACCTAGCGCGGGCATTTGACTTCTCTCAGACCACCAAGAGCCCTTCTCCAATGCGTCAACCCACTGCTGATCCTTGGGACAAGCTTACGGAGACAGCGGCAAAACCAGAAGAAGGAATTTCATCGGCCACGGATGAGGCAACGTGGAACTGGGTTGGGGACCACCTGAAATCCAAAGACACAGTATCCGAAGACCGTTCAGGTTGGAAGCGGCCCCCCTCAGAAAAGGCGCCCGAGCACCCCGGCATTACCATCGAACCTGGTGCCGAGACAGGTCCATCCCGTTGGGATAATCGCAACGACCGGGCCCAGGCTGAAGAATACGAAAGACGCAAAAAGCCTAAGAATACCCGGAGGTCGAATCAGCTTGCAGAAGATGATGATTATGATGACGAGGCGGCGGAAGAAAGGCGCCGGCGGAAGGCTGAGAGAAAGGCAGAGAAAGAACGGCAAAGGCTGGCTGCTCTTGATGTCCCGACTCCCATTCTCCTCCCCGAGTTTATCAGCGTGGCCAATCTCGCCACTGCCCTCGGAGAGAAAATAAACAAGTTCGTGCGACAACTGGAGGAACTAGGATTCGAAGAGGTTACCAAAGAGAGCATTCTTACAGGCGAAACCGCTGCCTTGATCGCTCAAGAGTATGGCTTTGAGCCCACAGTCGAAGCGGGCGAGGAACTAGACCTTAAGCCGCGACCACCCCCCGAAGACCCTAGTGTGCTGCCCCTTCGACCTCCTGTCGTCACCATCATGGGCCACGTCGATCACGGCAAGACCACGCTCCTCGACTACCTGCGGAAATCTTCCATCGTATCCCAGGAACATGGCGGTATCACGCAGCACATTGGTGCTTTCTCCGTCAAGATGTCCACCGGCAAGATGATCACCTTTCTTGACACCCCCGGCCACGCTGCTTTCCTGTCCATGCGTCAACGCGGTGCCAATGTCACCGACATGGTGGTTCTAGTCGTTGCCGCCGACGACAGTGTCAAACCCCAAACCCTCGAAGCCCTCAAACACGCCCGCGCCGCCAAGGTCCCCATCATCGTAGCCATCAACAAGATCGACAAGCCCGAAGCCAACATCGACCGCGTGAAGAACGATCTCTCCTCCCACGGTGTAGAAATCGAAGACTACGGCGGCGAAGTCCAAGTCGTCCCCGTCAGCGGCAAGACGGGCGAAGGCATGGACGATCTCGAGGAAAACATTCTTCTCCTTGCCGAGCTCCTCGACATTCGCTCCGAAGTCGACGGCATGGCCGAGGGCTGGGTTCTCGAGTCCAGCATCAAGCCCATCGGCCGCGTCGCCACCGTTCTCGTCAAGCGCGGCACTCTTCGGCCTGGCGATTTCATCGTCGCCGGCCGCGTCCAGACCAAGATCCGTTTACTCCGCAACGAAGCTGGCCAAGAAATCGACGAGGCGCCCCCCGGAACCGCTGTTGAAATTCTCGGCTGGAAGGAACCCCCCGCTGCGGGCGACATGGTCCTGCAAGCCCCCGACGAGGGCCGTGCCAAGGACGCCGTTGCCTACCGGCAGGAACAACTAGAGCGCGAAGAGGCGATTGCCCAGCAAGCCGAGATGGATAAAACCCGCCGCGAGAAAGAAGCAGCCGAAGCCGCCGCCGAGGCCGCAAAGAAAGCCGAGGCTGACGGTGAGGATGCTGCTGATGTTCCCACCACTGAAGGAGACCCAGCGAGCCATACCAAGATGATCAACTTCACCGTCAAGGGCGACGTGCACGGTTCCGTGGAAGCAGTAACTGCTTCTGTCCTAGAGCAAGGCAACGACGAGGTTCGTCCGAGAGTTCTACAGTTCAGTACGGGCCAGATCAACCCTTCGGATGTAGAACACGCGAGTATTTCTGGCAGCACGATTATCAACTTCAATAGCCCGATCCCGGGCAACATCAAGCGCATGGCGGACGACTTGAAGGTGGCGATTATCGACCATAATGTCATTTACCATTTGGTTGAAGAGGTGAGAGACAAGCTGTCGGAGTTCCTGGCACCCGTGACCTCATGGAAGGTGGTGGGCGAGGCCGAGCTGCTGCAGGTGTTCCCTATCAACATCAAGGGACGCAAATACAAGAATATTGCGGGTTGTAGGGTCAGGAATGGTACGCTACAAAAGAATTCGCGGTGCAGAGTTATTAGGGGCGGGGAGGTGGTGCATGAAGGTAATGTTCTTTTTTCTCACTTTCCTTTCCTTTATCTTCCTCCTTCTTTTTGTGGGGGAGGAAAGAGTATTCTCCTTTTGGAGGAAAATTAAATTGCTGACTTATTTTTGTTTGTGTTACAGGCAACATTGATTCCCTCAAGCACGGCAAAAAGGAGGTTTCGGAAATCAAAAAGGGCAGCGAGTGCGGTCTGTCGTTCCCCAACTGGGATGACTTCAAGGAAGGGGATCAAATCCAGATGGTGGAGGAGGTTATTGAGAAGAGGAAGCTGTAAGAAAAAAAAAGGATAAAATAGGTACGGTACATACACACATCTTAGACATGGGAGGGGAGGAGGAAGGAGGAAGGATAGAAAGGGTGGATTTGTGCATATATTGGCCATGTTCACCTTTTGTGTTTCTTGCATATTATATCCTATGTATGCGTATGGCATATCAACGGATGTGGGTAGGCTTCTCCTTGCGAAAAAAAAAAAAGTCGAGAAAGGGACAAGGGAAAATCACCCTGTTCTGTGTAACATTTTCGTGTATAAATATAACATGTACATCTTCCTCGGCATCATCATGATGATTTACGTTTCATACTGCAATGGGGACGCCCTGGAATAAACTATACTAGGACACCGCCGAGAACCGAGATCACCAGCGACTCGGTGCTGATGTGCCGCCAGATGAAAACGTCCTACTAGTGGTGGTGATTTTCTCCCGCTCTTTCTCTAGCTTGACGAGGCCGATCCGGTCCGTGACGGGGGTGGCGTCGATAATGTTGTCAAAGTCATCGTTGTCAGACCCGTTATCCGAGTCCGGCTCGGCGTCGGAATCTGGTTTGAACTGGTGTGGTTGTGGTCTAGGGATGGTCTCTGGTGCCTTTTCTTTCTTTGCGTTTTCTTTTGGATCAGAAAACGGTTTCGATGCCAGGATCTTGCGACGGATGGCTTCCATTTCGGCGTCATCGTCGCTATCTGATGAGATGGCGTATGGGTCCTTTTCTTCTTCCTCCTCTGGCTCTGGTTGTGACTTTTTCTTTTGGGGTGGTGGCTTGCTGCCGAGGTATATCCCGTCTAGTTCGTCTTCCTCTTCTTCTTCATCGTCATCGTCGTCCGAGTCTTCTTCTTCGTCTGAGTCGTCGTCGTTGTTCTCGCTGTGGTCTTCGTCCGAGTCTACCTGTATCCTCCTGTTCACGTTGCCACCGGCCCAAATGTCGTCGTCGCTACCCTCTTCCCGGTTTTCGGCGTATTCCCTATCTAGCCGTTCCATCCAGTCGCCCTGGGCCTTTTTGATTTCTGCTTCGTCCTTGCAGGCTGCGTACTTTTTGAGAAGAGAAGAGTTGATCTCGAGAAAGGCCTTGCCATAGGAGAACGGCGCGAGAATCTGTTCCGCCCACTCGAGGTGGCCGCAAATGGCGAAAGCAGCAGCCAATGCTTCGACGCAGTTCAAGCGCCAGGGCTTGCCGTAGTTGACTGTGTTTGCGGCGACGAGATAAGGGAGCAGGCGCTCGCACTTGCCGCCCACTTTCGACCATTGGACCTCCTTGGTGCGCGCCCAGCTGCACTCGACCACGGCGGCGCCGAATTGTTCGATGAGGGGCTTGTCGGCGGGGGATACGGTCTGCTTGCCGTTGGGGGTGATGATGACGCCGGAATGGCGCTGGCCCATGTGCAGCTCGCGCATGAGGCCGAGCTTCATGAGCTTCTTGCCGGAGCAGCGCTTCGGGTCGCAGTGGCCCAGGTCCCAGCAGGCGGCTTTGAAGGCGGGCTTGGGGCGGCGCCCTTCGGAGGCGATGGCATGGAGGGAGTTATCGGTCGGGGTGGAGGTGTTTTCGTTGTCGTCGCCGTCGTGGTCTTTGGGTTTTCGTGGCCCGCCGCGGGGTGGTCCTCTGTGGGCGTTTTTGCCGCCGCGGAAGTTGTCTTTCTTGTGACGGACCATCTTTTTGGTTGTGGTTTATACTGTATGTGGGGAAGAATTGAGAAATTGGGTCGGTCTATGTATTGGTCGAGATCGAAGGGGGCGAAATGGTTCGGTTTACACCATTCTTCCTCTCCTCCAGAAAAAAAAGACGATGATATAATTGACCTTTGGATCTGCGAGATAACTCTATGGTGGGGTCCAACCCTTCATCAACCCCCACCTGCAAACTACCCCGCTTATGCAACTCGCCGTACGCGATGCCTGACAGGGGCCCGATCTCCAACTGCGACCCCCTGGATTGCCTGTCATTATTCTAGAAACGGGTCGTCGTGTACGCTCGCACTGCTCGGCGGCGTGGAGGGTCCAAGCTTTAAACAACAAGACATCCCATCCAATCCGTTACGCAACCTAGGTCTCTATCTACTATCTGTCCAGGAGATACCGAATTATGCTGCCTAGCTGTTAGTTAGCTGCCATTCGCAACAGCTACAACACCAATATATTCTCTAGCTCCCACGGATTCAGGATCCATCCCCGACATATAACGCTACAACAGGAGACAAGACGAGAAGAATCAACGGGCGCAACAATGGAGGCCGCTTCGGCACGATATGCAGCCAGGGACCGCTGGGGTGATGCCGGCCACCCAGCACCGTCACAGCTCCAGCGCTTCATCCAGGCCGCATGTAGTCCCGAGAACTACGAGCCGAACCTCGCCCTCAACCTCGAGATCAGCGATCTGATCAATGCCAAGAAAGGTTCGACCCCGCGCGAGGCCGCTATGGCTATCGTGAACTACATCAACCACCGCAACCCCAACGTGTCCCTACTCGCCCTCAACCTGCTCGATATCTGTGTCAAGAACTGCGGATACCCCTTCCATCTCCAAATCAGCACCAAAGAGTTTCTCAATGAGCTCGTCCGCCGCTTCCCCGAGCGACCCCCTATTCGACCCTCCAAGGTCCAAGCAAAGATCCTCGAGGCTATCGAAGAATGGCGCAGCACTATTTGCGAGACGAGCCGGTACAAGGAGGATTTGGGCTTCATCCGGGACATGCATAGATTGTTGAGTTACAAGGGGTATACTTTTCCCGAAGTCAGGCGGGAAGATGCAGCCGTGCTTAATCCTAGTGAGGTTGGTGACTTGTTCAAGAATAGGGTTCGACTCCTATCACATACTGACGATTGACTCTTCTCGATAGAACCTCAAATCGGCCGAGGAGATGGAAGAAGAGGAACGAGAGGCTCAGTCAGCGAAACTGCAGGAGCTCATCCGAAGGGGCACGCCCGAGGACCTCCGCGAGGCGAATCAGCTCATGAAGGTAATGGCCGGCTTCGACACGAGGTCCAAGGTCGATTATCGCGCCAAGGCAGCCGAAGAGGTGGGCAAGATTCAACAAAAAGCCAGACTCCTCGAGGAAAGGCTAGCGCATTTCAAGCCGGGGGATAAGATGGTGGACGGAGACGTCTACTCTGAACTCGCCTCAGCCTTGTCGAGCGCCCACCCCAAGATCCAGAAGATGTGTGAGGAGGAGTCGGATGACCACGAGGCCGTTGCAAAGCTTTTGGAGATTAATGACAGCATACACCGGACCTTTGAAAGGTATAAACTACTGAAGAAGGGAGATATCGAGGGTGCCAACAAACTCGCTCAGGGGCAACCGATTGCGCCGAGTGCAGGGCCCAGCGGGAAGAGTGCGGCAACGGAGCTGTCATTGATTGATTTCGACGATGCCGCCGCCGCAGACAGCAACGGTGCGAGTGGAAGTGGACAGGCCTCTGGGCCAGGAGACCTTGAAAACGATCTTCTTGGCCTGTCAATAGGCGATTCAAGCAGTTATGGACAAGGAGGCGGAATTGCTTTGGGCTTTGGGGCCAACACAAGTATGTCCTTTTCTTTGAAATGCCTTGAGGGTCGCCACTAACATATCTCATAAGACATCCCTGGCCCTGCCTTGCTCTCTTCCGTGACGCAAAACAACAGCGCAAAGAGCCAGCTTTCCTCCAATTTTTCCTCTTTCGGCTCTGCACCATCTTCTGTGTCCGGCACACCACAACCTTCTTCCAGATCTATCTTCTCGCCTCCTCCTCCCCCACAACAATCACAACCACAAACTTCTAATGACCCCTTTGCCGCGCTGGCATCCCTCTCTGCTTCCCCTGCCCCCGCTCCAGCACCCGCACCAGCGGCGCAAAGCAACGACGATGACGAGTGGAACTTTTCCTCAGCCCTTCCCCCAGAGCCACCGTCTCAGCCTAAGGAGCAAAGGGCCGTGATTAACAATACCAGCCTCAAGATTGAGCTGATAGCCAACCGCACGTCCAACGCGGACCCGGCTATCAGTCTTTTGGCTTTATTCTCTAATAACACGGCGCAGCCCGTAACCGAGTTAGATTTCCAGCTGGCAGTTAGAAAGGTTCGTTTGTGCACATCATCGAAGGAAAACAAATAGTCTTGTTGCTAACTCGAGTTGTTTGAAATAGGGGTATGAGCTCCAGTGGACTCCAAAGTCCGGAACATTGCTCCTCCCAAAACAGAGCCAGGGCGTGCGACAGGCTGCGAAAGTGTGGCACGTAGGATCTAAGGACAAGAAAGTGGAAAGTGTCAAGCTCAGGTGGAGAGCGAGCTACAAGGTGGGCAATGAGTCCAAGACCGAGATGGGGGAGATTCCTGAAATCAGCTTGGCATGATGACGTCGAGTGAGATGATAGAGGGAGCTGGTATGAGAAGGAAGCGAAAACAGGCAGACAGACTTATTGTGGTCTCTCGTGCTAAAATACCGATTATTCAAAGCGTTTTTGATGTATCGAACGTCGAGAGAGATGAGGTGAAGAATGAAAGGTCCTTTTGACGAAATAACACTTGATCTTTATGACATCCTCGAATCAATCTAGATTGGAGTATACTTACTGTCTTCTTTTCAAATGAGCTTTAGGGGGGGGGGGGGGGGAGGCTACAGAGGAAGGGGGCAGGATGGGGATGAAAAGGACGAACGAGCCGGTGGTCAAAACCTGAGAGGAGGTTGACGGCGAGAAGGGAAATGAATGCCCTCATTTTAAGACGGTGTGGATTCTGAAGTAGTTGATCCCCTTGTGTACATGGTCAACTGTGCGGCTCGTGTAGTAGTCGACCGAAGCGTATTCGATCTGCGAGACTCGTGGCAGCGTGGCAACGAGATTTCAAGACGGATGGTGTTGCCCATATCATGAAAGCGGGAGCAAGTGAAGCCTTGCTGGAAAAGCCCCCGAGACTACAACGCCCGTTGAATCGTCTAAAGAAGTTCGATAACCGTCAACATCAAAACCCAGAGAAAAGCTACAAGCACACGATCAGTTAGCTATATCCTCCTACACTTTGCACAGAAATCTAGACATACCCTCAACATCCCCAACGGACAGCACATCATGACATGGCACCCAATTCAAGTCGAAAACATTTCTTAAGCTATTAAACTATTACCTATCTGCCATGACAGCCTCAAAATAAAACAGAAACCATCATCTCACGGCATATATTCCATGTACACATATCATATCATCCCGTCCCTTTGTTATCCACACCCATCCCCTAAATCCCTCTCTATTTCACGATCCCATCCGCCCCAAAACGCCACACGCTTCTGCCTATATATAATAAAACTTTATTACAAAAATCTCTCTTACGCAGCTGGAAGATTCAGCTTATTATTGGTCTTGCGGGTCATGACCTTGGTAATAGCATGTCGGATGGTGGTGCCAGCCTTTTCAACGTCCTTCTTGGACAGGCCTCCGGTTACGCAGACCTTGATGGCAGGCTGCACGACCCAGGAGCCATCCTTGAGACTGGAGTGGCTGGAAATCGACGTGCCCTTGAAGCGGGTGATGAGCACACCATTGGAAAGCGACTAGTTCGTTTCCTGTTAGCGATTTCTGTTCATGACAAAGGAAGAGAAAAACTTACCTCTTCAACACACTCCTGCAGCAGTCTTTCTTGGTCCTCAACCGTTAACCTCCTGGCGGCGACCACCTCGGGCTTCAAGACCACAAGCATGATGGGGTTTTCAGGGGCGCTGGTGCAGATGACCCAGTCGCTGCGGGGATCCAGCTGAGCACGCATCAACCGGATGTTCTCGCGGCACTGAGTCAGGATTTCAGGGTTGGACTGCAACACATTCAAGCTCTCGCTGGCCGTCATGGCCAGCATGGCGGGAAGCGCGGCAGAGAAGGTGTAGGCGGCGGCGGCAATACGCTGGTGCTCGACCACGTCGGCGCTGCCCGCGCAGAAACCACCACCGGCACAGAGAGGGCCAGCAAGAGAACCAACAATCATATCAACCTGGGTAGGGTCCACGTTCTGGTGTTCTGTGAGACCGCGACCAGTGCGGCCCAGTACGCCAAAGGACCATGTCTCGTCGAGGATAATGCGGAACTTGTACTTTTCCTTGAGCTCAATCTGTTGTTATTTCATATCGTTAGTCTCCTGAAAATGTATACCACACGTTCTTAGTTCGGGATTACTTACCAGCTTAGGCAGATTGTTCATATCACCAATGGTCTCAAACAGCGCCTCCGTAACGATGAACCGTCTCGTCAGCTTCTTGTTGGCCTGCTCTTGCACAACCTTGCGCATGACTCTTTCCAGATCCTCGAGGTCGTTGTGGTTGTACCACTTGATGTTACTGCGCGAGATCTCCAGGCCTCTCCGGATCGAGTAGTTGACGGCGCGATCCGCCACGATGATATCGCCTCTCTTGCAAAATGCCGGAATGACACTGGAGATGGCCGAGAAAGCCTGCGCATAGACAATCGCCTTCTCGGTGCCCAGGTACGCCGCAATGTCGGCCTCGCTCTTCATGTGCACATCCTGTGTTCCGTAGAATTGGGGCGGACCGCAAGGGCCCACACCGTATGTCCTAAGGGTCTGGATCGCCTTCTCCTTGATCTGCTCGTTCGCGTTGAGGTTGTAGAAGTTGTAGCTCGCAAAGTTCATGACGGTCTTGCCGTTGGCCAATTTTGACTTGGGTCCTGTAGGTCTGTGTCGCGCAAAAAGTTAGCAACAACTCTTCATGCCCCTCCAACATTTTCCTTTCCCCGTGGGCTTTTAAGGAGACATACCCAACCAGAATCGGCAGCTTCTCCATTTCAATTTCTTCGAGGGGGGTCTGCTTCGGGACAAGCGGTTCGGGCGTCCATTCTTCCACAAGCTCGTCGATCTCCTATTTTCTCGGGGGGCATAACCAGTCAGTCAATGTTTCTTCTATTCGCACCTCTGTAAAAATAACCAAATAAAAACTTACATCTTCCGTCAGCTTGACATAGTTGACCTTGCTCGTCGAGTAGCTAGGGCTCGCCAGGTAGCGAATAAAGAAAATGACCAGCACCAGCTCGATGGCCGAGCGCACGGGGTCGTTCTGGTAGCTGGACCGGACGTAACGGATGAGCACCGCGCTGCCGGGCACCTTTTGGAACGCCGTGGCCGCCTCTTCCAGCCAGTGGTTGAGGTGAGCCTGCACCTCGTGCAGATCCATCTCTTCGGGTGTCTTTTTTAAAACTTTCAGGTACTTTTATATTTGGTGTAAGAAATAGGATTGCGCCGGCATTGAGACGGGGCAGTGGGTGCAGCCAGCTCTCTCTCTCTCTCGACAATTCTGATGTGTATCCTGTGCTGGTGCCTTCGTTATCGCTGCCGTTGCGAGTAGATTCGTTGTCAATTTTCGCGAGTGTAGAGACAGTTTCGTGTTGCGGCGCGTCTCGTCGTAAATTGCAAATATGACCCTAGCTTTGTGAAGAAAGTCGGTAGCTTCGGGAATCGGGAGAGGCTTTCCAACAGTGTCACGTCAGAACCAATGGTCGGCTGTGGTGGATTCGATCGGGATTGGAGGCCGTTGCGTTGCGCGTCCCAGGTCTCTTCTTTTTTTCTTTTTCAGGGGAAATGTCGGTGCCAGCAAAACCCCGGTATTGCCCCCCCTGACTGCCTCCACACAGTGTCTTGGCACTTGTGAAATGCAACATTGATTCAACTGGGAGACTTGATCGCAATGTCAAAGGTCCGAACACTCATCAGACGAATAGCAATTACCTAAAGTAACTCATCACGTATCATTCCACATCATTGTTGCGAATTCTTGTTGAATTGCTTTTAAAGCATCATCTCGTATTAAATCGATAATTACTTATAATATCATGATTCAAAAGCCAAACACCAGAACAGGAAAAGACAGTATTTGTGCTTGTGCAACGCAGAAGATGCCATTATGTCGCATTAAAAACAAAGAAAGAACAAGACACGAAAAGAGTATCTAGAAGACCACAGTTGTATGATGCCAATGCTTCCTGCCGCCCCCAAAAGAAAATATGATGATGGAATAATGTGTGCTCGTGCTGCCAGAGGCAATGAAAAAGAGAGGAAAAAGACATCAACCCAATACAATATAAACTCATGACTCCGCCCTGCTCTTTTCTTGCCCCGAGAAAGCAAAACCCATATGGACGTGTCTTTTGCAGATCACAGCCGATAAAATTAAACATTGTACAGAGTCTTCAACGGTTCGAGGCCTTCTCGACTCTTTAAAAGAGGAGTCTGGACCTGTCTGCTGTTGGTGTTGCCGCAGCCGCCTTGGAACTACGGACGAGGGCGCCAGTGTAAGAAGGTCTGCCAGTACCCGTCGCCGTCTCGTTAAGGGTGTTGTCGTTGTCCATATTGGTGGGCTGAAGAAGTTTTGGAAGCTTATCGATTTGGTCCCAAAGGCTCTTTGGAATATGCTTGCCGGCGACGGCAGGGCCAACAATCAGAGCCATGAACACGACGAACATGACAAAGTAAAGGATCGCATAGCGAACAACACGTCTCCTACGGAGCTTGGTCTGCTTCATCGAGTAGATGGGAGCGCGAATTTGACGACTAAGGCCAGCAATTAGAAAGGGACCACACAGATTACGCAGAAAAAGTAACATACCTGGGGCGGAGCCAGAAGAGCATCATTGAGTGCAACTTGTCAATCTGAGGGATGAGGATGAAAGGCAACATCAGGAAGAGGATGATGTGTCCGAGAACAAAGTCGGCAGCGAACATGCTCAGCTCTGTGATCTTGCAGAGGAATTCGCGAGCAGGCTGCGAGATCGTGTGCCAACCCATCGAGTACCACTTGCCAGTCCAGAAGGCAATGTTGGCGGCATCCGACTTCATTTCACGGGTGAGGAAAAGAGTGACAATGACCTTGAAGACGAAACGCTGGAGAGCGACGACCGCAATCATGCCAAGCAGAGTTCGGTCGAATTGCGTACCCTGCAAGAAAAACATGACTTCAAAGAAGATGAGGAGTGCGATGACGGCTATGGCGTGTGCAATACCGGCAAGGACACTTCCGAATTTCTTGCAGCACATGCTGAGCAGAGGACCCATGCAGCAGGCCATTCCGAACATCGCGGCGAGCACACCCGCGTTGATTGCGATGGGCGCAAGTGCGACAACACCAAGACGAAGCAGGACGGCGCGTGCTTGAAATTTGATCTCGTAGTCAGGGTCGTAGCCCTTCTCCTTGTTCACACCAGTCATGGAGTTGATGTAGAGGTAGGGGATCGCCGTCACGAGAAACAAGCAGAAAGGGAAGAAGATTTCAGCCCAAAACATGTTGGTGAAGGCGGCACGAGGAACATCGCCCGACATCTTGGCCGAAGGATCACCGATGATCTTGCGCTTGTAACCTGTGGTTCGGACACGCGAAAGGCGACAGAACGAAATCCAGGAGGAGGCGTGGGACCTTGAGTTGCCACGGGAGAGCCAGCGGAGGTAGTCGCGGTAATCGATGAAGAAGTCGCTCCATGCGAATTGATGCGGGTTGTACAAGAAGGGCGAGATGACCAACGCGAGCAGGGAGATCCAGAAGTAGATAATAGCGGCAGTCCAGACGGTAATGCTTGCGAACAACAACATCATGAGCAGACGAGAGCCGAAGTAAATTGACGGTCCGGCGAAGCGAGAGTAGAGCACACCAAACGGAATACGGGCCGTGGCGAAACCACGTCCGGTACCAATGTAGCGAGCGCCTCCGAAGGTGACATCCATCTGAACCGAGTTGGCGTAGATCTGGCAAACGAAGACTTCGAAGAAGGGCGAAAGCGAGCAGATCTGCTTGGCGAAACGAGTGCAGGCACGCAGAACACCGCGCTCCATGATTTCCTGCACGAATAGAGGGACGAACGAGAGGAAGAAGACGAAGAAAATCGACAGAATACTGCGATAAACCCAGTCGACAAGAGCGTCCGTGTTCGCGCATCTCGTGGGGAAGAGGGGATCCGTGATAGGAACGTTACGGTTGTAATCGCAAGGAATCGTCTCTTTGCGGAGAGCACCAATCTGGAGGAGGCAGATCATGAAAAGCTGAACCGAGAGCATGATGAACATGTTGTTGACGTGGAAACCAGGATGGGCGTAGTAGAAGGACAAGAACCGATCGAGCGGGAGCTGGGTACCGAGGTAGTAGTACTCTCGTGACAAGAATTGTTCACCCATACCAGTTCCGATCTTGGTGGTAAAGTTGAGAATGGAGCCAAACCCAAGATCACGTCCTTTGCCGCACTGGTAGTACTCGCAGTGCTTGATACGACCTCCACGAAGTAGGGCGTTCATACCAGCATAAATATCTTCGTTCAGATGGAGACCCTTTTGAGCCTTGGATACACCACCACGAGTTGTCATGAAGATGCCGTTGAGGAAATCAGGATGACCGTAATGAAGCTTGCCACCAATCTGTGCAAGTGTTCTCGCAAAGAGAGTACCGAATGTTTGTTCCTTTCCGGCAGCAATATCACCGAGGATACCAATGTTCTCCGAGAAAATGTACTCACGTGCACCGAGAATGGCGACTGGAGTGTGAACTGGGTTCTTGACACCGGGAGTGTAGGGCGATACGTTGTCGGTCTTCATCTCCTCAAACTCAGCAAGAACGCTGCGGATTTTAAGGCATTCCTCAAGGTAGTTGTCCTGATTGGCGTCGATGAGCTGGATGTACTCGCCACGATAAAAAATGATCGCGTGGTTCTGGTTGTCAGATTTGCCGTCACCGAGAATGGGGTTGCCGGATAGCTGAATACGGAACTTGGGCCTGCGCATGCCGTTCTCCATGATCTCGGAGTGACCATCGATCAGAGCAGAGTAGAGACGGGGCTCTTCGCCCTCAACGAGAGGGGGTTCCTCATCAAGGTATGCGATCTGGAGATCGGGATAGGCGCGGAGCAGGAATTCGGCATTCTCCATTTCTTCCTTCTTGAACTTGGCAAAGCGCTGCATGGAAACACAGAGCTTGAACTTACGGCGAGCCATGCGTTCAAGCTCACGTTCAAGCTTGTCAGAATTGCCACCAAACATCTGCACAACCTCGGGGTTCTCGACACGATAGAGTAGCTTGATGGCGCGGCTGTAGTTCATGAAACCAGAGATCGTGCGGTAGAGGGTTTGGAAACGAAGAGAAGCCCAGATACGAGTGCGGAGTGTGTACTCAGGAGCCGACGACTTGAAACCGATGCAGTAGAAGGGAAGATCATCAATCTTGCTCTTCGCGGTGTCCTTGTCGTTCTTCTCGTCTTCGCCATTGAACTGAGAGGTCTCGTCAGCAAGAATCTTGGTGTCCTTGACGAAGCAATCCCACTCGTGGGGGTGGAGCTGCTTCAGGTATTCCAGGAGCGTAACACGGGAGTAAGGCTCATCCTCGCGAATAATTTCTCGCAACGACAAGAGGATCTTCTCGCTGTAATGAGGAATCATGACGGTGAACGTGGGCATGTTGTCAACCGGGAGAGGCTCGGGAATAGGCGTTGAGAGCGATTGGGCGAAGAACGAAATTCTGCGCTCGGCCTCGCTGTGGGTAGGGAAGAACTCTGTCTTGAACGAATGGTCTTCCTGTGACACGAAGAAGGTCGGGGCACGGAGAGTACGCTTGCCCTCCTGCTCAGATGGTACTTGGTGATACAGAAGCTTCTGGACGTGGTCGATGGCGAGAAGATGCTCACGATACATGGAGATGATGATGGCGTTCCAGATTTGCGAGATGAGAACCTTGGGTTTGTACTTGATCTCCATGTCGGTGGTGGCCAGGACCTTGGAGTAGATACGCTTAGGAAGGCGAGAGAAAATGTTCCTCCAGGGCGTCAAGATGGACGCACCCAGGTAGAAGGACCGAGCAACCGAGATAAGCGTGTTGAGGATGACATACCACAAGTACGTGTCGAGGAAGAAGAAGATCAAGTCCGTGAAAAGAATCAAGCCGAGCGTGATCTTTGGCTGATGTACACAGAGCATATCTCCGAGAATGCTGTCGCCGACGCAGCTCCTCACGTCCATGATATGCATGTATCGGATGGGGTCGCGAACAGACAGCGTGAGATAAACATACGACTCTCCAAACTTGGCGCCGAAAACCGCCACCCAGAGGAAATACGACAGAGCTATATCGTTGCCCTTTAGGCGAGGGTAGCTGGCCGTAAACGTTTGGCTGGCCACATATCGTCTCGAGTTCTTGGTTAGGTAACTTCCAAACAGGCCGCCAAGTGGCATGATAGCGAAGAAAAGGAACGTCACCAGTGCGATGAAGAACTGGGCGATACCGAGAGCAAGGGCAACCTGGCTTCTCTGTTTCTCAAGGAACGCTTTCTGGTTCGCCGCGGGCATGAAGATGTAGACACCGGGAGCCACGTTGATGATGAGAACAACGATGAGGAACATGAGTTTCTTGGTGAGATGTTGGGCACCCGCCCACTTTCGCGGAACGTAGGCCCACTCAGTGATCGTAGCGGCCACCTGGATGAGAGCAGCGATAGTACCGCCGAATCCCACAATAGACCAGTGAGCCGAACGCTCGGGCGCCTGGTTGACCTCTTGCTCGTAGTCCAGGGTGATGAGCGTCGGGGAGTTGAACGCAGTGTAGAACCAGAACATGGTCAAATGAATAATCCAGATGCGGTTGAAGTTGACCAAAAGATGGAACCAGGAGCGGGTTTCTCTGTAAGTCTTGAAGAAACACTTCTTCCAGTTGACATCTTTCAGCTTGAGATAACGCTCCGCAGGAGGCACGTCGACCAGTTTGCTCTTGTCCTCGAGGACGATTCGTTCAATACCTTCAGGATACCAGAAGAGTTGGTTGCAGTCATCGTAACCGATAATTTGATGATGATCCCTCTCGCGACGGACGTACACACCATTTGAAATCTCGTAACCCTGATCTCTGCAGTACTGGTACAGAGGGGTGATAACGTTGTTCAAAAATGTGAACTCCTCAACAGGCTCGACCATGTTTTGGCAGGCGGGCGAATTGAGATAGTCATCCGCGCACTTGAAGATAAAGCAAAGACACTCCGGCATGAAGCGAACTTGGTTGGCCTCACCCCAGCAGAGGAGATAGAGGGCGAGCTGTCGGACACGATCATGCTGTGACATGCGATTCATCCGCGTCTTCCAGCGGTACTCGGCGGCTTCCAATGAATCGTCACCCTCGAGATCTTCCAGCACATCCGCCTCGCTTTGCGGGTCGGGTGTCTTGCCCTTCTTGCGCGACTTCTTCGCCTTCTTTCCCTTCATGTTGGCGAAACCGACCGCGTCATCGAGATCCAGGTGGGCGGCGAAGTACCACTTGCGATAGTTGGCATTATCACCACCGATGTAATCAGCGTGTAGGGAAAGAAGCGCCTGGTTGGGCGTCATTCGCGACGCGCGGGAATCCAAAAGGGTCATGAGATGGTCGTACATGTTGCGCATGCTATCGCGCTGGAAGCCGAACTTGGCCGTAAGATCCAAGAAGATATCCTCCACCTCCTCTTTTGACAGAGGAATTTGGGCGTCGGAAGTCCAGGCTGGATACGGCTCTCGCGAGCGTTGGCCAGCAGGGAGGACATTGCTGTAGTCCATACCATAGTTGGGAGTGGATGCGCCTGATGAGCGGTTTCCGCCGTAGGAAATCTGCGACGATGGTGGTCGGTAACCCCTGTTTCCTTGTTCGTCGTTGTAGTTGTTGTACTGCTCATCACCGCGCCCGTAGTAATCCATATCAGCAGCTCGCGCCATATCTGACCTCATGGTGAAGTCGCTAAATGTCTCGGAGTCGTCCTCTGAACCATTGCGCGGAGCTCGCCCATTTGCATAGCCAGCACGGTCATAACCCTGGTCGTAATACCCGTTCTGATTATTGCCGTTGTAGTAATCGTCCTGGTATTGCTCCTGGTTGTCGTAGTAGCCGCCATCTTGTTGATACGGGTTGTTTGGGTCGGCGTTGTAGTAACCACTGCAGAAACAAAGTCAGTACATGAATGATCCCAGAGAAAGCCAGCACCGAGTGTCAGATTCACATACGATTCATCATAATAGCCATCGCCTTGCTGTTGGTGTTGACCGCGACCTTGTGCATTGCCATGGCCGTTGCCATTAGCATGCTGGCCCTGCTGGCGATCGTCGTAGTACTGGTCGTCTTGATAGTAAGAATCGGAGTTACCGCCCTGCTGGGCGCCCTGGCCAGCATGACCGTAACCATCATCATAATCATTGTAGCCTTGGCCTTGGGCGTGGCCCTGGCCTTGGCCTTGGGGATGTCCCGACATGTTGGGTAACAAGTCTGCAGGAAAAGATGATGGATCAGCAAATGCCACAGTTTGCCGGTCAATTGCGGGGTCGGTGCAATTCCCAACCAGCGGAAACAAGGTTCTCGCGGGGCTTTGGACGTTGCGGTTCGCCGCTGCAAGTGAACTTACCAGATCAGAGGCTCATGGAGAGCGTTTCTGGGGGAAGTGGAGATTTGGCGTTCTCTAGAGAAAGTCTCGAGCAAACGAACAATGTACCGCCCAGAAAGAGATCCTCGCTAGCAGTTAATTGAATGCAATGCCGTTACGGTTGTGCACACAAATATCCAGAAGTGGCCGGCCACCGCGGGAAATCGTAATTGGGTTGAGGAATTGAGGGTTTGCGTTGCTGAAGAGCAGTGTTTTTTCTTGTTTGGCGTCCGTGATTGTTGATGCACAACAGGGACTCGACCAACGAGAAAGAGAGACTGGAGGGCGCGGTGGGGCGCAGATAGGGGAGGTTGGCTTGGAGATGACGGTGGGATGCAGCTGATGCCGCTTGAAAAATTAAAACCGATGGAATACCGGATTATTCGTAATTTTGTTGAATACCTTCACCCAATGTTGCTTCCGAAAACCCAAGCCTTCTGCTCTTTTCCTTTCGTGTGAACGATTGACGTGTGTCGAATTAACTGACCGACCGTAAAGGGTCGTCGCGCGACTGAATTTTGTCTTACCGACGGCGTTGTGTCTCGAATTACCGGAACGCAGCGAGGGGGGGAGGCAGCGGACAGAACGACTGGTTGGCGGCACAGTGGTCTATGGCTCGCGTGCTGCGCGTTGGACCGCTGGAATTGACAACGGCTGCACAACCAAAGGCTCCTTCACTGTTACACCTTAAACGAAAGATGGGAAGAGTGAGGAGGTGAGCGAGTGTCGTGTAAAAAAAATAAAAATTAAAAAAAGAAGAGAGAGAGAGAGAGGAGGTGGGGGGGAAAGAGAGAAAAAGGCACCGACCAAGGAGATGGCAGGTTGGTTGAGGGGGAAAGAACAGGGAAATGGGATGGAAAAAGGAGGCAATCAAGGATGGTGGGTGCGTTTCGTCGTCGGCACGGTAGGAGACAGGAGGGCCTCAGTGCCCAGTCGCCAGCAAGCCGCTCCATTCTGTCGAACACCAGGGGTGGAAAGCGTCTGTCAGGGGCACGACCGAAAAGGGATGGGCGCGCTCCTCAAATGGCAAGACAGTGCGGTTCTAAGCGCATATGCACTGTTGGTAATGAGAAGACACTGATGAGCCCTCAGCTTGTAAGGTACTTCGTAAGTTTTATCTCTTTGCTTTCGTATCAGTGTTTTAGGAGCATCACGTCCTTCTCCATCTGCAAACAAATATTTCGATCTCCCTACGAATTGCTATTTGCCTGGTATGAAGTCTATAACGGTCTGAATAGTATCTGGTTGCACACATTGAACCCTCTGCAGCCTGTTTTCCTTCACAGTGCTTTGCATCTACCTACAAAATGTCTCCTGTCAGTCCATCTCGCCACTAGATACAATTAGCTGTAAAAGGGGGGGCCGCCAGTGACAGTCCGGTCTTGAATCTTAGCACCGTTTTTGACAGGGAGCGAAAACTCACATGCTTGGCAGCTTTTCTGCAGAAGCCGACGATGAATCCACAAGAGTCAAGTAGCCGGTACCTGACTACGCGACTCCTGAAAACTTGCTGCAGTCCAGAGAAAAAAACCACGATCTCGATTTACATAATCCACTGGCCTCCAATGAGAGATCCCAAACGCGCGCTAGAGAGAAGGGCCGCCCACTTTCTGTCATGGATCCTGCCAGCTCGTTGGCTACAACGCATATTGCACACCGTGTCAGAAACTCTCGAACGGCTCCGCCACACCGGCTTCCAAGTTCCATCCAACCAGCGACGTCCCGCCCCTGGCTGCTGCTTCTTCCACAGCGAATGTTTCGACCAAGGTGTGAACAAGTATCCGATACCTCCCAGTATCCTGGACGAGAATACAACGATAATACCTAACAGGGTTTGCTGGTTTCCGGAACCTGCAGTTAAGCTTGGTCGAAAAGAGATAATGATGACGACGTAGGTATTTCGCCTTATCCAAAAAAAAAAAAGGCAGGGAACAGTGCAAAATCAAGGAAATATTCGGTGGCCGTAGATAAGAGTGTGCTGTCCCATCTTGTTTTATCCATTTTTCTTTTCATCCATCTGGCACCAATTGGGTCTTTTCGGGAGTTGTTGGCTCGTCGGCTTGTCATGGTTATGTTGCGGTCAAAAAACCGCTGCGAGCGGTCAAAAAACCCAACAGCTGGCTCAAAGCTTCTACTGACAGGAAACTGACGCTAACAAGACTCGAAAATCAGTTGTCTTGGACAAGAGGAAATCTCGGCATGTTCATCCGTAACAAAAGCTCCGTGTCATTGGGGAATATTTACGAAGTATATGAATGCATCTCTGCCTCGCACATGTACGGGCTTTGTGCCCCTTCGAAAGACCACAGCAGCTACTGTACCGCAGACAGAAAGAAGTCTTTCAAACACGGGCACTCAGGCCCGTATTTTGAGATTCGCTAAACCACAAGAAAGTGGCGACGATATGGAGCATCATTCAGCTGTTCAGCGTTACAACCAAGAAAAGCTGTGGTGAGCCTTCTCCTGACACAGGGCAAGCAAGCAAGCATCCCACGCCCAGCGGACCAACTCCCACGTCCACCTCCCCGATCGGTTACACCCAGAGAACGATCTGGCTTCCAGTCAAAACTGGAGACGTTCGAGTTTCTCAACCCGAAATGTTTCCAACATCGAACAAACAAGAAAGCATTCACACATTTCAACTTTCTCGCACCAAAGGAGAGTCCACCATGGTGTGTCAATCTGACGCTGGGGCCGCCCTGTTTGAGTTCTTCCCTGACAGGCGCTCGGGATCTTGCTTAGGGCCGATTATTCCGAACACAGTGTGCAGAAAACACTCCCTCTCCTCTCACTCTCACGAGAAATGAAGGTGTTCTATTTCCAGCACTTCACCTTGATAACGAAAGGTTATCGTTCTCCCCTCTTTACTCACGTCGTACGTCACCGGTGTAATTTCGCAGTGCCGTAGATGTGCTTCTTCATAAACTGTCTTCTGCAAGGCACCAAACTGCATTTCTCTCGGTTCCGCGGATGGATGGATGGATAAAATGCAACCGTTGTAGAAGAAAAGAAAAAGTCTGCCTTTCTGGTGGACTCCATTCTTGTTGACCGTCCCTGGGGTCTTGTCACTTTCTTTTTGGGACAATGCTCCGCAGCGCGATGACGATGTCGCATTCTGTTCCTCTTCGTTCTCCTCTCTTTTGCCAGCTTGTTGGTTGATTTGAAAGCAACTTTTTTTCCAGGCTGGAGAAAGACCAAGAGTTTTGTTGTGCGGTGTGGAAGCCGGGAAAAAAAGCTTCTATACTATTGATTTGGGTCTGGGTGGATCTTCCTGTTTTTCCAATGTTCCTTTCTCCTTGGCAAGGTTGACAGAAAACAAGTTACCGATCGAGCGGTACTTCGTAGGTGAGCTGGCCATGCATGAATGGATTGCCAATTCTTGATTTACTTCAGACCAGTTCGGACTAAAACGGCCTTGATTGGTGATAACGGACAAGATCCTTCCCGTAAATGGACGTGGGAGAAGTAGAGAAATCTCGATGTCAGAACAGAAAGAAGGGCGATTATCGAAAAGATGGCTGTGTGAGTTCGGGGAATGAGTTTCTTTCTCCCCCTGTGTGGGTTCGGCGCCTCATTGGAGCCATAATTATAATGGGGCGAGATATCGTCAACTCCATGCGGTGCGACTGCTGATCGTCGAGGCAAGATGGATCATCCTCGGGCTATGTCCGACTCGGGCGCCCACTATGCCGGTTCCTGCGCGTTAAGTGCTCCGCTCGTGTTAAGTGCCGGGCTGGTCGTGAAATGCGATTTTCGGGTTGTCTTGCGTGTCGACGAATGTACGCGGAATGCGCATACCGCGCGACAGACTACTTTCGTGTTTTGAGTAAGGTCAGGCTGAAGCAACTGCGTCTCGAGATACAGAAACAAGCGTCTCCCCACTCGTCCCAAGTCGATATACGGGGCAGGTGTGGCTTTTCTTGACGGCCGCTTAATTTGGCGACGAGGTGCTGGCTTCAGAGTATCGAGTTCGATTTTCGAGTCCCTTCTCCTGTTGGCTCATCTATGGGGGTGAAAGTGAGACATGACAGCACACAACATCTCGTTAGCTGCTTTCTTCTTTTCTCAACGCGCAGTAGCCCACGATAATGTGAAATAACGCTCATCCGATGCTCAGCCTGGGCGGCAAATTGATCCACACACAGTGTGGCAGATAGATAACCACAAAAGCAGTATCACTACCACCACACATGTGGTGATCCCCCATGGGAGGCGGATTCTATTTTCGATGCTGTACATCCGTAACGTGAACCCTGCGAAAACGACAAAATCAAATGCCATCTCGGCCAGAAGCGTGGTAACACAAGGGTCAAAAGAGGCGCCTTGTGTTCCCGATCCGAGATCTTTTCGAGAATTATGTCCGTCTGAACTTTTGGTTCTGCTCCAGTGCAATTGGGTTTGCGAGTGCTTCGCTTGGACATCAAGGACTTGGTAATGAATCCCCAAGATAAGGTGACGGGAGGAGTGTCCGGTAGAATAAGTCCATTTAGATCGACGTTCAGTATCGACTGTTTGATATACTCTGTCGTCCTGTTTAGCTCGATGTCCTGCTTGACGTTGATATCAAACTATCCCAGACAGGACAAGAGTTGCCTGACAATGCCCTTTGACACAAAATTACAGCGGGGTCGCGCTGAAGTCTTTGTCGGATGGAGGGGCCCGGGCCCTGGGATGAGAATTGGAAAGGTACCTAGCGGTTGCTCGTGGCAACCACACCATCAGTTTACCTGCTCCAGCGCACTGGCAGCGGCATCGTTTTCAACGGGCGTTATCGAAACTCAATTCGGTGCAGCAAAATTACGACATTTCTTTCAATCAATACGTTGTAGAATTTCGCTAATTGAAATTATCTGCTTGTACTATGGCGCGGTTAGCAGGGAAGGCCAGACCGGTTTTGCATTGGAGTAGTGATGAGGACGACGACGACGACAGCGAGTTTCCTGACGTTCTCAGCTTGATACGGACGCAAAAGAAGGATCAAGCGGATGAGAAAGAAAGTCAGGAAAGAACAGCAAAACCAGCAAAAGCACCAGCAGTGAGGGTACGGAAATTGGCTCCTGTGGCAGACAGCAACGCTCTGCTGCGGGCCTGGACGCCTGAAAGCGGTGTGGAAAATGAGGCCAGAAAACCAACATCCAGGTCGAGGAAGGAGGAGGAGGAACCAAGGCGGCCCAGGGTTGAGCTGAGAACAAGAAAGACTCAGTCGACTGTCGTTACGCCATCGTCGCCGTCTGACCAGGATGAGGATTTCCTATCTGCTCGAGAGGAGGTTACTATCATCGAAGAAGTGTCAATAATGGACGATACATTTCACTCATGTGCGTCCGAGGACTCTGAGTTTGGCGGAACGATATGCTCAGAAGACGAAGAGGACGACGACGATGATTATCTGGAAGATTCCCCTCCTCCAAGATCATCAGTAAAGCTCCGAGCTCAGATAAAGGAGCCACAAGCTTTACCTGAGGCTGGCAAGAAAGGAGCGATAGTAGAAACGACCAGAAAACCTCCAAGAAAAGTCGAAACAGACTCAACCAAGAAAACAAAACCAAGACCTTCCACCTCTAGTATTACCCAGGAGAAGTCCAAACAGCCTCCCAGAAAGGATCTAGCCTACGACTTCTCCAAACTTCGACTGTAAGTAGTATTGTCTTCCCCTAACCCAACAACTCCATTCAAGAAACTAACCACCCCCAGGGACGGCACCAAACTCCTCCCAGCAAGGAAACCATCATCATCAACCCCAGAACTACAAGACTTCATGTCCAGCGACGATGACGACGGCGAAAACACCCCCGTCTCCTCCACACCCCCCAAAGAGCCCCAAGGCGGCCTCGTCTCCCCCAAAAAACTTCCCCGTATCCCCTCAACCCCCCATCGCCCAAGCACCGACATGTTCTGGAGCCGCGATTTTGTCGACGACTGGAACGACCAGCACTCCCCCAAGAAGCAGCTCTTTCCCGACGCCGTCAAATCCGCCAAACGGAACAAAGACGGCCAGCCCGAAAAGACTGAAATCACCACCACCACCAAGAAAACCCCCGCGAAGAAATCAACCGCAGCCGCCCAAGAACGCGAAGCCAAAAAAGTTTTCTCACAAACCAAAACACAAATAGCCACCTCCTTCCTCGCCGAACTCGATCAAGTCATCACCAACAACCAACTCGCCACTCTCACCGCCCCCACCGACGGCATCCAAATCATCTGGTCCAAAACCCTCAACACGACCGCCGGCCGCGCCAACTGGAAGTGCCAGACCACCACCACCACAGACGGTATTGAAAAGAAAAAGAAGCACTTTGCCTCCATCGAACTGTCCGACAAAGTCATCGACGACGAACTCCGCCTGCTCAACGTCGTCGCGCATGAGTTTTGCCATCTAGCAAATTACATGATCACCGGCCTGACCACCAACCCCCACGGCAAAGAATTCAAAGAGTGGGGAGCCAAATGCGAAAAGCATTTTGGTAAAACCAGGGGGATCGTGGTGACAACGAAACATACTTATGAGATTGACTTCAAGTATGTCTGGTCGTGCGTCGAGTGCTTGACTGAGTACAAACGGCATTCAAAGAGTATTGACCCACTTAGACACAAGTGTGGGAGGTGTAAAGGGACGTTGAATCAGGTCAAGCCTGTTCCGAGAAAGTCTCCCGAGGCAGATGGCGGGGATGGGGTAACAGCAAAGAAGCCGAGTGAATATCAAGTGTTTATGAAGGAGCAGATGAGGCTGATTAAAGCGGAAACCCCAAAAACTCCGCAGAAGGATATCATGAAGATTGTTGCGGGGAGGTGGGCGTTGCATAAGGAGAAAAACGCTGCTGGGAAAGCTACCTTGGTGGAGGATGTGACCAAGGTGATGAAGCGGATGGATGTAAAAGGGGACAGGAAGATTGAGATTGTGGATTTGACTTAGGAGATACCCACGAGGGAAAAGCATAGCATTTTTTTGTAAAATTGTCAATTGAACAGATACTCTGAAAAAAAGAGACAATTTGATCATCATAAGCTTCGTTAAAACAAGACGTCAAGTGAAACGAAACAAAAAGATTTCCTTCCTCCTGCCTGGCCTGGCGCCCCTTTTGCGCTTTCTTTCCGTTGTGTGTCCAAAATACATCGCGTTGTATGTCTCTTCTGCCAGCTTTCCCACCGTTTGGGTATCACATCGACTCTCCTCCAAGGTCATGTTTCCTTCCTCTCCTATACGGGCTGTTTGTTGCCCTCCTAGTCCGAACGCCCTCGCCCCGGCTTCAACAGCCGAAAGGCAATCTTGTTCCTTAAACCTCATTGAACAAATTCCAGTCCTTGACATTAAATGTCTCCCAAATCCTCGCAGCATATTCCACAGCGTCGCCGATCAGCTCGCCCTGCTTGCCGAGGGCCAGGTCCACGTCCTCCTCGTCGTACTCGCCCTTGATGTGAGGAACATTGATCGTGATGAGAATATCCGTGTTCTCCTTCTCCAGGCGTACGAGGGTGAGAATCAAGGCGGTAAAGTCTGGCGCGGCGTTGCGCTGCCTGCTCTCTTCTGAGGCCGCGCGGGGGGTCTGCGTTGCGATGAGGGTGTAGGCGGGGATGCCCTCTCTGTTGAATCTCTAGTCAGTGAAAGAGTGCCCCCGGGGATAGGGGATAACAGGGAGAAGCATACGGAAGAAGAGAGAGCTGTGTCTCGGTGGTATTCCACACTTTCACGGTATCGGCATCGTCCCCTACAAGCTCCTCGAGGTGGGTGGTCAGGGCGCGGCCATCTTTCTCAAGGCCGCCGCCCGCGGGCCCCACGCGCTCGGTGATGTCCACTATGATGGAGGTGAAGCCGTCCTTGTCGATGTAGACTTCTTGGTTGTCGGGGACTTGGCGGAGCTTGGAGACGTCGGCGAAGTTGGAGGGGAGGTCGACGACTATGGCGCCGCCGAAGAGGGGGGTGGATTCGAAGGCGTGGCGGGGCATCTTGCTGTTCTTTCTGGAAATATAGGTGATCTGACAAGACAGGAGAAAAATTGAGTTGGTGATATGGTTTGCGATCGAGTAGACTTGACTGCCTTGTGCTGTTTGCGAAAGGACGATGATGGCGGGGTTCTTCGTGGGGCTGCGCAGCAACGGGAGCCAAGAGCACAGCGTGGGGTAAGGTTCGTGGCACTTCCTTGCTGTGCCGCAACGCCGGGTCTTGAAACTGTATTCCCTCGAAAGTGATATATTGACTTTATGCTATAGTACTTTCGATGTAGTCAATGTCTAACATCCTAGATATCGTTACGAAGTTGTATGTATGGTTTGTATATTTGAACTTTGCTTTCCTTTGACGTGGTTGTACCTACTGGCATAGCTGCCGTTGAGGTGCCAAAGAACTGCTACCCCGCTCTATCTAGCTTAAACGCTGCTGCTTGCTTGCTGCAACCCCATCACGATCGCGGCATCCCCTCCCGTCCCTTTTTAAACCCCCTGTTTACGCTGTTCCGGACACTCCTACTTACGTCAGTTCCCGTCTTTCACTCCAAGTTCAGACCGAACAACCTCCATTAGAGTCTAATACAGCAAATGTCAAGCAAAATGGCCGCCTGTATTTTCTGCAAGATTATCAAGGGTAATAAATATAAACCTGCCCCCCTTTCAATCTTGTCTTCTCGGCCAAAAGCTAGATCCTGGTAGCTTGTTATTGAAGCTAACTGAGTTCAAGGTGAAATCCCCTGCTTCAAGCTCTTTGAGAGTGAGAAGACCCTCGCTTTCCTCGACATCCAACCCCTCAGCAAGGGACACGCTGTAAGTACTCTTGATGGTCTCACTGTTGCGAGACTCAGCCACTAACGGCATGGGTGTCGTAGCTCGTCATCCCCAAGCACCACGGTGAGAAACTCACTGATATCCCCGACGACCACCTCGGTGAGATTCTTGTAGGTTTACCCCCTTTTTTTTTCTGTACCTTGCGTACCGGCAACAGCTGACATTACTCCAGCCCGTCGTCAAGAAGCTCGCCGTTGCTACAGGCGCAAACGAGTGGAACCTTCTCCAGAACAACGGCAAGGGCGCCCACCAGGAGGTTGGCCATGTTCACTTCCATATGGTAAGTCTTTGTCCACTTAAAATTTGTTCCCTGAGATACAAAATTTGGATGGCTAACATGGAAACGTTAAAGATCCCCAAGCCGAACCCCGAGCAAGGATTGGGAATCAGGTGGCCGCAACAAGAAACTGATATGGACAAGCTGAAGGCTCTGTTCGAGGAGATCAAGGGCAAGATCTAAACTGTGTTTTGATTAGCGGGTCCTACCTCAGCAACAATTGATGCCGTCTATGCCACGTTGCTCATCCTATGATCGAGAGTATCAATTGTTCGGGATGTCATGGCTTTATTCTTCGGAACGTGGTTTCAGCTTTGCTTAGGCAACAGAGCCCAGAGTAACATTCAATTTTTTTTCGGGGTAGTATCTGGGCTTTCTTCCGGTTGTCATAGAGGGAAGGTCGATGAGAAGTAAACTTGCTGGTTATCGACGACAGGAGACAGCATACGTCTTGAAACTCGGGTCTGCCCACGCGACGACGCCGGGATCACAAGAGTGATTTGCCAAGTTGGTCACCGTCGAACACGAAGATGAAGGCTGAGATGTGACATATATTTGCTCAACGCCATGCTCCATTACAGTACAAGCTTGCCATACATAATAGGTGTGGTCGCATTGCTTGTGTTTGACACATCCAATGTAATGAACAACCATATCCCTCCTAGGGTCTACCGACTTGTCGTCATGATCCATCTCGACTCTCAGACACGGACCGAGATAGGTATGTATGTATACTGAAGTATCTGATAGATTCATTGTGACTCGAGACTCAAGACTCGATATATTTGAGGTTTGGTGCACCAATTATGGATGTCACTGACAACCAACCATACCCAACCGGTACATTGAACAAGGAAGAGCGCATACACACCAGCTGTAATCGTTCCACCCATTCTCGTGAGGTTCTCGCCAGGTGCCATGATTTTGAAAAAGAAAATTGGACAAGATATAAAACACAAAATCTTTGAAAACATAAGAATGAATTTGAGGCGACGATAAAAGAAGAAAAAAAATGCAAAGCTCACCGGCCCCGCACGAATGCGAGGCCAGCTACGAAAACCCTCGAGGGTTTTGCTTGCGGTGGGAATCGAACGATCCCCTCTCCGGGCATACCTCGCAAGGCTCTCGACAGAGACTCAAGAGCCACCTCCTCAGACCGCTGGGCCATGGGACCAGTTGTCTTTGGAGGTGGCGTTGGATGGAAGGCTGGAAAACTTATACGTATACCCCTTCCTTGATTCCAGGAAACGAAGGCACGCAAGGAAGCGAAAGACTGGATCGAAGGTGTCAACGTGTGGAAGGGATCTAAAGACAGGAACTTGGAGATGAGTGCCATTCATCCAAAGTTCTTCTGGAGAAGCAGTCAAGAGGCTAGACGGTCGAGGAGCCCAGGAAGGAAATATGTGGCTTAATGAACGGGGTCTCGAGAACGGTCTGGGGCTTTCTGGAATGCTAGAGAAAAACCACGCCTTCATTAACGTCTTGCAGTCCTAAAACAGTCCAGCAGAGACATGTCCGCTCCCTAAGGTCCTTGCCATCTTTCTTACTGCCCTCGGCCTCAGGCGACCATTACCAGACAAACAACCCTCGTTCCCGTCTTCATCTGACGAGGTAGACCTGAAGCTCGCCCATGAAGACATCTTCTGCCCCGACGGTATCCTGCTAACAATGGTCATTGGTCGAGTCATCGTCGACATAAAGCGTGATACTGCTGCCTTTCGTAAGCCCTACCACGAGCTTCAAACGAATAACACCGTCAGCATCCTCACTAAAGCGCAATTTCAGTCGCTTGTAGGTACCTATTTTATTCAATATATTATATGTGATCACCATAGCACACGACCTATCAACCCGCTACCCATAAGGATGGAGGTATACGCCCCATGATGGCAGATATTTGATCTACTTCTTACCACACTTCCTAAACATAATCTTTCACTGTCATGTGCGACTTCTTCTGTCCTGAAATCCGCTGTCTAAAAACTTTTGTTTCATTCATCAAACGGGGTCATAAGTGCCCTGTGCCTAGCGCTTAGGACAACAGCACCAGCTGGACGGCCAGGACAAAGAGCATCCATGGTGCCAGATTGGCCCCTAACCCTGAGAGATAAGTAGGTATCCAGTGGCCATTGCGAGGATGGGATGTTGATGTTCACATGCATCCTTGATATCGTTGATTTAAAAGTTAGATACAACCGGAAGCTGGTCCGAAGCCATATCAATTCAGATCTGTCTTCGTACGAATAGCGACGTGAGATTACCGTCATTGCTGCGCCAGTCGAACCTGGGGTGATCCACGAAGATATTTTTCAGGGTTAGGCTGAGACCCAGCAGGCAGCAAATCGACAACGTCACAAAGCATCCAGCTTGCCCAAGTGGATCCTCTCTGGTTGCGCCAGCCAGGGAGCTTCTCCAAACGGCAACGCCAGGGCAGCCTGGGGGCGAGCCGCACAGCGGAGCGTATCGATTCCATCAAGGTACGGGTGGTCCATGCTGGGATACTTCCGCACGCAGCCAATTACACGCTAAACTCAAGTACCCGGCTGCGTACTCGCAGCTCTGCCTGCTACGAACTCTCTCATCAGCGCCCTGTGGTCCGTGTCCGTTTGGCGACCTTCCTTCAGCACGCTTCGTCAATCTCCGGCTTGACACTTGCTTGAGCATTTCGAACCGTTTTGCATCCCACTCACAACCAAAGCATTCATTTCCAACTGCCACAGGTCGAATTGACAGTGGGGTATTCTATCGCACCGGTTCTCTTCAAGACCACTTTTTGATCACGTTGAAATCGGTTACTTTGGGTGCGTATTCATCATTACCAAACCAAACCATTCCAGCCCTGCTTGCTGCGAGGTCGCCCATCTGACCCAAACCAACCAACAGCTGCGCGCTTCGCGATCACCACGGAGCCAGCCATCACACCACAACATTTATCACCACTCGCCTTCCCGCCAGCGGACCACCCCCGCGGGAGATTCCACCATTTTTAAAACCCCAAGTCACCGATTATGCCCGGCAAGACACCCGATAAGGAACCTGTCGAGAACGGCGGTTACCGGGGAGGAAACGATATGAAGGATAAGCCGAAGCCGAAGAGCAAGAAGAACGCCAAGGAGGGTGAAGACGAAATGACGGTCGTTGTGCCCCCTTCAAAAAAGCAGAACTCAGCGCCTCCTCCGGACGTGGAGGACGGTGACGTCGCCATGGATGTGGACAACGCAGATGACGGCGAGGCCAAGGTCGACCCCGTCGTCCAGACTCTCAGTGGTATGCATGCGTCTGCTTTTTGAAGTCTTTTCGTCGTAAGTGGTGCTAATCGCAGACCTATAAAACAGACGTCAAGAGCAACTTTGCGCTTCTAGATCGTGCCGTCGTACTCTTCGACGCCAGATTCACCCTCCGCGCATTGCGGTCCATTTCGTCGATCCGGAAACGGCTTACGCCTGATATTCTTGCCCAGGCCATATCAGAAGCTTATCCCGCATCCACGCCCAGCGACGCTCTTCCACGACAATTTCTGTCGGCGCTCGGGCGGCCAGATGTACAGCTGGGTCGCCAGCCCGGTCCGGAGATGGAGATCGACAGTGAACCGAAGGCCGGTAAGAACGGCGCAAAGAAGGAGGTCAAGGATATCATTCCCGAGATCGACGTCTTTTTTGGCATTCTCACACAGGTCCTGTTCCATGACAACAAGATGTGGCAGCAAGGTCTCGAGTTCTCTCGCTTCCTGGTCGACAGAATTCAGTCTTTCAACCGCCGAACACTCGACAGCCTTTCCGCCAAGGTGTACTTCTACTACTCGTTGTTCGCGGAGCAACTTGCCCCTCTTCCGCCCTCGCCCCAGTCACCGATCGTCTCGATTCGCCCAGTTCTTCTCGCTGCTCTCCGAACGGCTGTTCTGCGCAAGGACGTCGACACACAAGCCTCGGTCATCGTTTTGTTGCTCCGGAACTATCTGCTTACGTCGCACATCTCGCAGGCCGATCTCCTGGTTCAGCACTCTCAGTTCCCCGAGAATGCTGCTAACAACCAGGTCGCTCGGTATCTCTACTATCTCGGCCGCACCCGTGCTATTCAACTGCGCTACACCGAGGCTCACGAGCACCTGACAGCTGCGACACGAAAGGCTCCCTCCAGTGCGTGCGCACTCGGCTTCAGCCAGACAGCTACCAAGCTTCTGCTGGTCGTGGAGCTTCTGATGGGCGATATCCCCGACCGCGCCACTTTCCGCCAGCCCACCTTTGAGGCAGCACTTCACCCGTACTTCCTCTTGGTCCAGGCAGTCCGCGTCGGCAACCTCGAGGACTTTGAAACCATCATTGCCGAGCACGTCGACACATTCCGCCGCGACGGTACCTACACCCTGATCCTGCGCTTGCGCCAAAACGTCATCAAGACCGGCATTCGCATGATGAGCTTGAGCTACAGCCGGATTTCTCTTCGGGACATCTGCATCCGTCTGCACCTCGGAAGTGAAGAGAGCGCCGAGTATATTGTCGCCAAGGCTATCAGGGATGGCGTCATTGAGGCGACCTTGGACCGTGAGCGGGGGTTCATGAAGAGCAAGGAGATTGGTGATGTGTATGCTACCCGGGAGCCGGGCGAGGCGTTCCACGACCGCATCAACGCTTGCTTGGCGTTGCACGATGAGAGTGTCAAGGTATGTTTTTTCTTTCTTATCCCTCACCCATTTTCAAGCATAACTCCGGAAAGCTAACAATGTGTGATTTTCACTACTTAGGCCATGAGATTCCCCATGAACCAGCACCGTCTGGAGCTCAAGAGCGCACAGGAGGCCCGCGAGCGCGAGCGTGAGATGGCCAAGGAGATCCAGGACGGGGACCTAGATGAGGACGACCTCGGCGGCGAGTTTGAGGGCATGTAAATTATCTTGACCCATCATCTTGACACATGATGGGCGTGGTGATGGTGGTGGTAGGGTATTTTGTAATGTGGTTCTCTCTTACTACTACTACTACTACACACACAGCTGTTTCTTCTATCTTTACTTGATGCCCTCCCACCCTCCTTTTCTCGTCATTCATTCTTGCTATGTCTCCCCGTTTCTTGTACAAACGCCCTTTCCAGAACTTTCTTCTTTCTCTTTCGAAACTACACTACTACAAGTTTCATAGGGGAATGTTGTGTAAGCGAGGATAGATGGATGGATGTGAGGAGAAGGTGGAGATACGCTGCTGTGCTGTGTGTTTTGAGTTAGATAAAGTGTTTGTAAGAGAATGAGTTGAGGTATTCAAGCGGTTGCAGGCATGGAGAGGAAGCCTACCAGGCCAGTTCCAGCCGTCATTATGCAACATAGATGGTGATGATGGTCTGTCTGGCTTAGGCTGGTGTCTAATAGAATTTTAGCATGTTGTGGTGAAACCCGAGTTTACCTGCTGAGCTTGGTGACATGTACTATTGACATCACCGTGGGGATCATTGGGGTAGCATTTTAGAGAGAAAAAGAGATGGACGAGAGGAAGATGTATTTACGCCGCTACGCTCTGTGTCAGCGTAAAGTAAGTGTAGATACCTAACACAAGTTCACGTAAAATGAATTTAACGCCCCTACAAGCCCCAGCGGTTCCTGTTGACCTATTCAGTGTGTCATACCGCCTGGTTGTCCTGCCCTTTCCCGGGTAACCGTTCCACCAAACGCCATTGAGATTCATAAACAGGTCAAGAAAGAAAACAGAAAGAGACATTAATAATGCCATCATAACCGTGTGATGACAATGTCTCCTCCATCCCAAAGCCAAATCCCAGTAACAGACTCTGTTAAACGCCCTTGTCCCTTTTCCTCTCCATGGTGAATGTCATGATGTCGTACAAGAAAACTGAACCCAACCAGAGCTCAAAGGTCACTCTTGCCGGGCACGACCTTGGCAGCCTGGACCGCGCTCATTTTCTTGATCCAGGAGCTGTTGGGCTGCACCTTTCTGACCGTACGCAGCTCCTCGGAGGAGTAGCCGGGAATACGAATGTTGTAGGTACGTTCCAGAACGAGCTGCAAGTCGCGGTTCTCGAGGATCTTAGACCCGCGTTCCTTGGCGTTGCGGCAGGCTTGGTTCAGAACGTTGTCGACGAAGCCCTCGGCCACGTGGAGGATAGACTGGGCCCCATTCGTTAGCCTTGATGAGAATTGTATAAATAATTGGATAGATCAGACTGAAATCCATACTTCTTCAACCTCTGGGGTCAGCAGGTTACCTTCCTGGCCCTCGGTGGTTCCGCCGCAGACCTGGCGCACCAGCTCGTCCAGCTTCTTCTTGTTCAGAATCTGACCGCCCTCGCCTTCCATCTGGTAGGCTGGGATCTTCTGCAACGCCGGTTGATTCATGACGCCTCCGGCGATACCGCCGCCTCCGCTGAGAGTTGGGCGGCCGGTACCGATGCCACCGATTTGAGGGACGGGTGTGGGAATCTGCGACGCGCGGTCGGGAATAACCTTGGGAATCTGGAACCTAGTAGTGCTGATGGCGTTTTGGGAGTTCATGTTGTTGTTGATCATTGCTTGTTGCGGGGGATGGGCGTGCGAATGTCCAGATTGCTGTCCAACCAAAAGGTTGCCGCCAGATGAGGGAGCATTCAGAGGTGTGGTCACACCAGAGCCAGAAATACCGTTTGTACGGGGTTGCGTCGAGGCAGCTGCGACTGCCGCGGCGTGGGTAAATGCCTGGGGATTGCCCGGATTATTGGTGGTTGTGGGAGTCGCCGACTGGGGAGTCTGGATGCGCGCAGACATTTGAGTCGGCGTGCCTGCTGATTGTTGTTGTTGTTGTTGTTGTTGTTGTTGTTGTTGTTGTTGTTGTTGTTGATGTTGTTGAAGGTTGATGGTGCCGGCTGCCATGGCGGTATTGAGAGGAGCAGGAATCGGCGTCGGCTGGGTGCCAGGCTCGATCTTAATCGGGACCCGGGGTTGGGCCTGCGCTTGCGCCTGCGAATTCATAGGCTGGCTCGGGGGTGCTTGCGCAACTGCGATCGGTTGTGCCTGTGCTGGTGTCGCGGGTGACTGAACTTGTGGCTGTTGCAGTTGATTTTGCGGAGCGCCTTGTTGTGCAGGTTGTTGCGTATTCACTCCCGGCATGCGACCGCCTGCGGCCAACTGTTGCTGTTTAGCTGCCTCAAAAGCCGCATTGACGACAAGCGTAGCTGGTTGCATTGAACTTACCGGTGCCGTGGCTGCCGCCACCCCACCGATGCCCGAGCCTGTCTGTGAAGAAGGTTGAGCTCCCAACCCTTGGGGACGCGGTTGGTTCGCGTTTGGTGCTGGTGCAGCTGTCCCATTCTGCCCAGCCTTGTGGATGTTCAAATTGAGCGCGTACTTGTTCCTGATAGCATTTGCGAAAGTGTGAGCATCCCCCTGCGACTTTTGGACCACAACTTTCCGCTCCTCCGTCTTTTTTCTCTCCTCAGGGGATATATTCGGGTTTTCGAGGATCGTTTCAATTTGCTTTAGCGCAATACGCATCTGCTCCATTGTGATAAGCGCTCTGGTGTACCGGTTCTTGATGTCCTCGAGCCATTTTTGTTTCTCAGCTGGGGTCTGCAAGTTTGCCGGAATGGTGAATTGGATTTCGTTCAGATGAGTGACAATATGGGCAGGGATTTGCTGTCTCTGTTGCTGCTGAGGGGCACCGGGCTGAGTCTGAACTGGAACACCACCAGCATCCGCCGTCGTCACAGGGCCGCCTTGTGTATTAGCAACGTTGTTGCCCTGATTAAGCCGAGCTTGAGGCGCTGCCTGTCCACCCTGACCCGAGTTCTGAGCCTGTTGCTGCTGAGCAAGCTGCTGCTGAGCCCTCTGCTGCTGGAGGGCAGCGATTTGCTGTTGCTGCTGGAGAGATTGTTGCTGCGCTTGTTGTCCCTGCTGCCCTGGTTGCTGCTGCTGCTGCTGCTGAGGGTTTATGCCACGCCGCTGCTGGACCTTGGACACCAGCATGCGCCCGAAATCAGCGATTTTGCGTTTAGCCTCCAGCTGCGCTTCCGAACCAGGTGCAGCACTGTCGTGACTCTTCCACAAGACAGCGAGGCCCCTCTCGTACTTGGCCTTCTCCTCGTCACTCAGAACTGCGATGTTCCGCATCATCTCGGGTCGGTATAGCTGATTCCCTGGTCCAGGCCGATTGCCAGCAGCAGCCTGGGCGTTCTGCATGGCCTGCACATTCTGTGCATTTGGCAGGCCCATCGGACCCTGGCCAGGTTGTTGATTCATCTTCGATAGATGCCGGCAGTCTGTTACGTGATCTACGGTCGATATTCGTTGCGAGTTTGTTGGTTAAATAGAATAGATCGGTCGCTGGAAACGGCGAGCAGTAGGTGTTTGATGTTGGAAGTAACTACGCTAGCTAAAGTTCGACGATGGAAAGGAATGGGTTATGTTGTGATTAGATTGATATGCCGGAAGAGCAGAGAATCCGGGAGCAGGGCTGATTGAAATGGCGTTGCGAACAGCAAGGAAGTAAGTAATAAGTAGGAGGACGAAGTTCGTCCTGATAGTTCCAGGTTCTACCACAAAGCAATCACGCGTCGTGGAAACGTCCCAAGAAGCAGTCCCGGGCCGTGTTTCTGGGCCGGTTATCCGATTACAAAAAAAGGGGGGCCAGTGGCTGGTGACTTGATCTGATTGGTTTAAACGATCTGATATTGGTGGGACATTCAGTGGCTTACGCAGCAATCTTTCGACTGCCTGCGGGATTGCTTCAGGCTCAGGTATATACGAATCATTATCCACTGATCCTCAGCTCCTAGAATATCAAGCCATGTAAAACGCTGTTAAGTGCAATACTTGTAAATGGTTGGTGGGGCTCCTATCATACTTTCTGTATTCTATAATGCTGAGATAATTACTGCCTGAGGCTGACGTGGTTGACTGAAAATCTCACAACCCGCTTGCTGTTCGCTGATGGGCTGTTTGCTGGGAGCCTGGCGTAGGCGATCAATAAGTGAACCGTCATGGGAGACCCGGCTCGTCCCCCTCTGTAACCACAAAAAACCATACAAAAGGACAAGCTACTTCCCCGTGAGTACTTCTCTGCTAAACAACAATACCCTTCTTCCTTGAAAATAATCGTCACATCTGAAAACGACGTATCTACAGGTCTCTATAGACCTGCTGGGTGAATCAGCGACTCTGTACTTCGGTAGAAAGCAATCGATACGAGGGGAATAAAAAAGACATTTCAATAAGACCGAAGCATATCACGCACACCGAGTATTTGTTTGACCAACAAACCATCGTTTCGATACAAAAGTCCAACATGGAAAGAGTAAAAACTGTATTCGCCTGAACCACGCCGCCACTGAAATGCCTATGCGATGCATACGATTGTCAAAGAAAAGAGGAAAAAAAAGACTGTCCCGCCGGTCGTCGTGACAACCATTTTCATTCCGTTGTCATCAAAGTCTTCGTCATTATCGTCGTCGTCATCATTATCGTTGTTGCTTGCTGTCTGTTTGGTTTGCTGCTGTTGCTGGCTTGACAGCCAAAAAGAATGCTCGGTATCCAGGTCTCATGGGGATGGGGAGTCAACCTCCATACTGACATATTGGTAATATGGCAGCTCCCTCGCCAATGACTCGCCTATCAGGAACTCGTCCTCGCTCGAATTGGGTTCGTCTAGCTCTTCAATCCTCGGTGCTGGAGGATCCTGGAATTGAAGACTGCGGCGGTCACCAACCCTCCTCCTCAGCCGTCTTGCGCTGCTCCCGGACTCCTCCATGCCGATCCAGGGCTTGAGATCTTCTCGGTCCGTATCGCTCCCAATGCTCTCGGCAATGGTCCTTTTTCCAACACTCGATCCCGAGGTCATCCGCCTCCTCCTCTTCTCTTCTCTCCTCTTGATCAGGAATTCGCGGTACTCGGCCTCGTCCAAGTCGGTCTCGTCTGAGTCGTCACTGGCATTGCATGTGAGGTTGTTGAGATTGTACATGACGCGCGGGTCAATTTCACGCCGGTTGCGAGACCTCGAACGGCTGCGAGTGGACTCTGCATATTCAATATAGTCCGGCCTGATCACACCGTCTCTCTCGTCGTCGCTATCGGCAAAGTCGCTCAGCTCCTCGACGGTAAAGTTTGTGTCCTCCTCGAGTACAATGCGCTCCGGCGCTGCTGGCGCTGGCCGGCCTATCCTGGATGCGAATTGCGGCACGGGTGGGGCTTGTTCGGAATGTTGCCGGCGGTGTTCAGGGGTAACGGACCGGGATGGCCTGGCGGGGCGGTGAGAGTCGGCGTCCGACTCGTCCTCGGAGGAAGACGACGACGAGCAACTCGTTGTCCGCGGCGATAATTGATCTGGTCGAATAGTTCTAGAATGGCCAAAATTCGGGCCACCGTACGCCACACGGCCTCCGGTCGACAGGGGAGGCGCCATCGGGCGAAGATGGAATTGCGGCGGAAAAGTCCCCGGCGGCGGGGGGCTGTTCTTGCGCCCAAAGACGGGAGAAGCAGTTCTTGGGGTCTCTGGCGGGGATGTCGGCCCCACGTTTTGAGAGATTTTAAAGTCGGGTGTCCCGGTTGCTGGCCACATGTTGTGCATAGGAAAAATGTGTCGGCTGCTGCAGCCCGGTTGACGAAATCTCTGGGGTTTCCGATTCGGAACGTATAAAAAAAAAATAAGAATGGTTTTTCTGGGTATGGGGTCGGGGGTGCTGGCTTGGGGGGGGGGGGGGGGGTGTCACTGCCAGCGAGTGGTCTCGCTCTCTTTTTCTGGGGAAACCTTATCGATTGCCGCTCTCGTGGCAGTGTGGGGGTTTGGTGCCAGGTTTAGACTTTAGATGTGTTGCTTGCCCGGGGGAGAATGGCGGGGAAGAATGTAGATGGCAACAATATATGCTTGTTTGCTGTAGTTTTTGGTGAATGCGGATGAGGCAGATGGAAACACGGCGTCCGGTGAACTCAAGGCGTCAACACCCAAAGAATGAACCTCCAACGAGGAGAGGAAAATGGACTGCGGTTGGTGGTCATGATAATATCGTGTAGAGTCCAGTGGCAGGATGCGCGCAGCCCAGGCTGATTCCCGATATTGGGGGAAAACTCTGAGCAGGATCGAAGCCAGTAAATTCGCAATTGGGGGATTTGCGGGGACGGAGACGGGATGTCGGTCGGATGCCAATGAGAGGTTTTGCGCGGTTGCGCTGGCCGTGACTTATTCGGGGACTGCGAGGAAACTGGAGGCTTGCTTGCTCACAGTCCTCTGCCGCAGCACATCAACGGAGATCGAAAGTATATCGGATAGTCTCCTGGAAGCTGGCTGTTTGCCAAGGAACTCAAAGTTCAGAAGTCGTGTAAGTGGTGGTAGTGGAGTGGTGGACGCAGTGGACCGCTGGGTCTTTTGCTTGTCTATCGTGAGAAGGAGTAGGAAAATAGATAGATGCTGCGGGTGGCAAAAGGAACAAGCAAAGAATTATGTCTTGTAAGGCTTTTAAGAGGTCGTCACTGCTTTGGGACGGTGAGCTCGAAGTCTCATCAATGCTGGTAGATGTTATAAAGCAATGCTCTATGGTCCAGAGTGGGCCAGTTACTCGAAAGTAGACAGACTTATAAGCCTCAGATGGATGTGTTTGTTGGCCGCCGGACCGAAGAGCCATCTTATACATTTGCAGCATTTTTTTCTCGTGCATGTAATTGCCTATGCCCTGTCCGCGACAAGGGTTTCCAAGCCCCTTACGGAGACCAGCGGCTTGACGGGAAAGGGGTAGAATGATGAAGAGCCTCCAACATTGGCGCTGCTGTCACTCAGTCCATGAGCGTCTTCTCACCCAAGCCCATGTTCCATGCCACGGCGTTGTCGGAGGAGTAGCGGCAGCTTGGGCAGCAATGCTCCGTCTGATCCCTGGCAAAAAATACCCCTGGGCTGGACAAAAAGTGCAAGCGGGACAGAAACATCAAAAGCGACGACCAAAGCAAACCGGCGGTCGGACTCATCAGATACCAGAGTTCATGTCTGGTTTGTTGAAGACTCGGCGCCGTTCCGTGACAGGCCAGGAAAGACGGTGTCTGGGTAGTTTGAGTTGTCAAGACTCCATCATCGTGTCAGCACCGTTGCGCAAAAGCGCATGGAAGTCCTGGTGCAGGATTCTACCGCATGTTTGTTCACAGATACGGAAGAGAGGTTCTTTCTGATGGTGACACCGGGAGCAACGAATCAGGTCGTCGAGGCCCACCGGAATGGACGTCAAAAATAGAGACTGGCATCATTCGAAGCGGTAGCTACACGTGTAGGCCCAATAATATAAGAGCGGGATAAAAAATTGCTCTCCTGGCTGCATGTTAGGTGGCATGCGTGGACTGGGGGAACGTGCGGAACGTATACCGACGTCGTACCGAAAAAGAAACAGGTTGTTTGAGAAAATTTCGCAGATGCGCACTCATAGGTGGTGAGGGCTTCCCAAAATGTTGAATCATAGATTCCACATCTAAGCTGAACATCTAGAAGCATGCGTCTGCTGAAAATACTTGCCTGACACACCTGGGTTAAACATGATACCAGTATGTATCTACAGCAAGATGAGATGGATCTCGAAGAACCAAAGGAACATGTGGAGCATTTCCTTGCGATTGGGCGTCATCGCCTCCAGGACTCCAGCCATCTTCAACAACAAAGGACCCAAGTCCCCGTTCTTAGCTCGTGGAAGAGCGGCTAAGAGGCAGAGAGAGAACATCCCGGATTTCAGAGCAGAAGTGATCAGTGGATCGTTCCTGGCATGCATGCGAGGATGATGTCCCACAATCAAAAGTGGAATTCGGCCGTGTATTTAGACGTCAAACGTGGTGCTCTCTCATATGCTTTCTGTGAACAGTGAGGGTTTGCGAAAGTTCGGAAGAGGTCTGAGTTGTACTGAAAGTGGCAAGGTCGAGAGCCGATGCGAGTGTTGAGGGAAAGGGGACATCCATTCCGGCCGGGCCCAACAGACTGTAACCGCTGTTCGTGGGGTGGTGCTGAAATGGCTTCCAACTTTCCAAGTGCTGCTGATGACCAAGATTGTGAAGGCCCAGAATTCTTCTCTGGTCGTGAGGTTGAAAGTTCTTTGGAATTGGAGCTGTGGTACAATTCGTAGAGGTACACGTGATTTGGCGCGGGGCTGATGGATCCTGGCAATCAACAACTGCCAAGACTTGACAGCCCACCTTCAACCTTCAACCCATGCTTCCCCAGACTCATTCAGAATCTCGAATTCCCATTCTAATTTCGACAGAAGACTCAATTTCAGCCACCGGTGAACTTTATATTCTGGCAAGGCCACAGCAACTTCAGAAAACATGTCTCTATTACTAGCCCATCTGGAGCAAATAAGTCTTTCCTGTGAAGGGATTGACAGTCTTCCGTAAGGCATCTCCCTTTGGAAGCAGTAAACAAAGCAGCAAAACTAAGCGTGCTTATCCTGCAGGTTTCCTCCACCAAAGATCTTCACCAACGCCCTTCTCTCCAAACCAGACATCACCTCCCTGATCCGCGATACAGAAGCTCACGAACGCGCCTTGTTCTCCGTCCCACCTCCCTTGCCCGCGGCGACTTCGGCAAATCCCGATCCCCCGAAGCCCTCATCGCGGCGACAGACGGTATTCAACGTAGCGGCGGGCGAAGTGACCACCGGACCACCGACAAATTCCGCTTCTGCAGCATCACGATTTGGAGCCCAGCCCACAACGCGGCGTAACACTGCCGTGGCTGCGGTGCTAGGGGGAGACCTGCATGCGCAGATTACGAGACGTAAAGGCGAAGGGGAGGTGGATATCGAGGTGCTCCTGAGGGGCGCGGAGAAGCTGTGCGGTGTATACGCGCTTCCAGGCGCGCTGGAGAGGATACCGCTCTTGCGGCAGAAGTGGGAGATGCAAAGCCACACACTGGAATATTACGAGGCGAAAATCGCTGAACAGATGGAGAGAATGAACTTGGAGCGGAACCAGTGGGAAGAGGAGGAAGAAGAGGAGGAGCAAGAGCAAGTCGGAGGGAATTACGTAACAGAAGAAGACTTGAGGCGCGAGGAGGAAGAAGCAAGGGCGCTGGATCGCAAGAAGAGGGAGTTGCAGGCGCGACTACGAGCCTTGGACAGCGATCTGGGAGGGTTGATGTGATGGAATCTTCAGAGGGACTGTTTGAAACACTCTGAGAGGCCAACAACAAGCACGGAACTAACGAATACTGTGTGTGGTATTGTGTAACCAGCACATCTAACAAGTGGTCCCCTCAGAACCGCCTGTGCTGACCATAGGGGCAGACCTCTTGAGACGATTAAAGATCTCTAGGAAGGTTTGCGGTTCCTGGGCGCCTTCTACGCGGTAGCGGCCGTTGATAGTGAAGTTAGGAACACCCGAAACCCCGTCACCGTACGCCTCCTCAACTTCACGGTCAACCTCAGCACCGCCCTTTCCCTGCTCAAGCCAGCTCTTCACTTCAGACCTGTCAAGACCACCCTTCTCACCAGCAGAAACCAGCACATCCTGCGAGACAATATCGCCATCTTCCTCGAAATGGAGCTTGAAGAGAGCTTCTATGACCTTGTTCTCGACTTCATTGGATTTCGTCTTGGCCAGCTGGACGAGGCGGTGCGCATCCCGAGTGTTGCCAATCTTGGCCTTGAAGGTAAAATTGATGCCCTCAGCTTCGCCGAGTCTCTTGAGGTTGGCTGTTGCCATGGCCAGGCGCTCAGGGCCGTATTTCTTGCCCAGGTGTTCGTCGCGGTCCATACCTCCCTTGGGCAGCGTTGGATCCAGATAGAATGGGTGCCATGTGATATTGAAGGTATCGTTTGCACCACCGGGTACATCCTTCTTGTACGCGGCAATGGCCCGTTCTAGACGTCTCTTCCCCATATAACACTGGGGTTTGCGTTAGCTCAGAGTTCGGGGATGAGTATTCGTACATCCAAAAGAAAGGGATGTACCCTGCTTGTGGTGTTCTTGTCCGCTTACCCATGGGCAAATCGCATCAGATACGATCTTGATATCGAAAACAGTCATCTTGGGCAGATGCAATTTGTGGCCTGAGTGGATAGAGGAAATGTTCGAGGCAAGCGCATGAATAGACTGATCTCGACTTTGAAACATAAAAGGATGTTCAAGTAGGAAGAATTGATGATGATGCAATTCTGCTCGTGAATTTTGGAAGCTAATTACCTACTTGTACCCGGCTATTGTATCTTGCCGCTCCTGCTCATCGGAGTAATTTTTCTACACAGCTGACAAATCGCGGTTCTGGTAGATACCTACCGTGCTCTCACTTGGAGATCTGACAATGGCCTTTGTTGGACATGATTGTGTTTGCTGTTATATGCCAGCTTCGAAAAACATCATTGAAGGCATTCGCAGATTCCTGAAGCGCTTGCAAGTCGTCGACCTCTTCAAGGATGAACTGGTCCGGTTTTTGGGATTCCATGTTCATCAACCCACCACTCCCGTCTCACTGGATCAGTGTCTCGGAAGCTGCTGGCGGTCGTGCTGCCCCTCCTGGCGACAGCACCTAAGCGATCTGCCGAATGGCCTCCCACGGTGCAAAGCTGCAAAAGAAGTAAGCTGGTTGCCATTGGCAATTTGTTAACAGACGTATTAAGTTTCAAGGACCATCATGATCAGTTCGGTCCGCCCGCAAAAACAAGAAGGAAGGCCGGGCTTTTCAATGGGGGTGACGACAGTGCCTTTTTCCCTCCCAGTTCCCCAGCCTCGCACTTTTGCGCTCACTTGGGAACCTGGAAGCCCTGAAAGGTCAGCCAGTCGGACCAACGAGGTTGATTAGCTGCGTCACCAAGCGGGGCATTCTCCCACTTTTTGGCTGACCATTTATGCGCAGCGCGCGGCGCATAACCCTTGCCCTGCAACTTGTCTCCTGCCAAGCTCCCACTGCCAGACAGCTCATCCATGTCGTTGATGCCCGGTCAACGGGTCCAAAGTAAATAAAAGTGCGGTGGTTGGGACAACCACTCCTTCAAGACACAGGGTCCTATCCCATCAGTCCACATACCTACATCGTTTACCTACTGCATCCTAAGAAACGAGAATGGCGGAGAGAAGACATTGATGAGTTCTCTCTTTCTTTTAACGATTTTTGAAGATTTGTCTTTTTTTTTTTTTTTTGCTTGCAAGAAAACCAAGTTAGCCATTCCCACTTAACTCACTGGCGTATCGTCTCCAAAATCCCCAACCACCTCACTTTTTGCGACAAGAAAAGAAAGATATCCACTTCCAACGTGTAAGTTCCAGACCACACACAACCACACAACCTGCCCTTGCACCCACCACCCAGCCATCCCATTCCCACATCGTCTTGCATCAAACCCACCACAGTTTGCTGCAGGTTCCTCGATCGCTCTCCCGCTCTTGCATTCCTCCCCTCTTCTCTTTCTCCTCTTTCTGACAGTCTTTGCTTCTCTGTCTTGCAGATATCCCAAGCGCAGAAAAAAAAAAGATTCTAGGTGTGGTACACATCATCATCAACCCTCTCTAAATCCTTCTTTCTTGTTTACATCTATCTGTCTGCGGAGTCCACAACCTGTTTAGTCAGGTTCCACAGCAGTACTGCAGTACAAGCTCTCACTACTCTTTACTCTCTCTTCCTTAACCTTGTCTTTCAGGTTGTTGTTGTTGTTGTTGTTGTATTGTTCCACTCGTCGTTCATTCTTTTGGGAATTAGTGAATCGACTTGATACTCGAGCTCAAGTCACATTCCTTTGGAACCGCCTCGCTAGCTGAAAAGGGTGTGTGAATACGACAAACGAGCTACTCGACGTCGACAAACTAAGCGAGAAGGACCCAGTCGCATTCCAGCAACGGAGCTTCAGACCAGGAAAACAACATCAGCCTCCAGCTTCCCGACTCTGACGGACAGGAATTGTGGGAAAATTGTAAGGAGGAACGAAAAAGAAAGGGAAAGCCAGTGCCGTTGCCGCCGGTACTGCTGCCAGACGAGAACTCCATCTCACCCAAACCTCGACACAGCTTCGTCTTTGAAAAGACGGAGGAAAAGCGAGGTTCGGGGCGTGGAGTTATCCCAAATTCCAGCGGCAAACCAAACAGACCCCCACCGGGTCGGTTTATATAAGTCACATACCAGAACGACGACGACGACAAGATGGCGGCAAAAGTTCAGCTAGGATGGTACCGTACGTTCTTTCCACCCCCTCCTTCCCTCATCGGAATGTGCTGCCCACGACGATAACCGAAAACTAACATTGTCTCTTAGGATGGGTACCTTTCCTCGGCTACCACCACGTGCTCATGATCCTCATCGCCGTAGCGATAATATTGCTCTCGCTGCTTCTCGCGGGGTGCTCTTCCTCCTCACCGTTGATCCCCGACATTTTCCTGCTGTCGCTCTACTACGAGCCGTACACGGCAGTACCGGACACCGCCCAGTCGAACTATAACGTACACACGGCCATCTCGAACATAGTAGGCGACACCCAGTTGCAGGCGAGAGTGGGCTATTTCGGTATCTGCGTGAGCCCCGACGGCGGCTCGTGGCTGTGCAGCAACAATGCGACGTCTCTTGCCAACCAAGTGGACGTCAACTCTGACCCGCTCAACCTGATCTGGCTGGCGGCGCAGTTCAAGGACATGATTGTGTTTCCCTATCTTTTGTAAGTTTTTTTATTTTATCTCTACTCATATATATCCCTTCCCACCCGGTAGAGAGACTAATGAAAGAAAATAGGATCATCGCAATCATCTTCGCCTTTATTTGTCTCTTGCTGCTCGCGACTTTCCCGGGGTGGCACGAGGAGGAAGACAGCGAGGGTTCCGAGAGAGAAGTCAAGCCCTTCCCCAGCCGGCCCGTCAGTCAGGTGGCGCTGGCCATCATTTTTATCGCGTCCATCTTTGTGCTGGTCTCGGTCCTGTGGCAGCACACGGCGTCGGTCGCGGCGAGCATCATAGCGCAAGACTTTGGCAACGGTAGTGTGCGGTCGGGAGTCGGCTCGTCGGCGATGGTGATGGGCTGGTTCAGCTTTACGCTCCTGATCATTGTGACGATTGGGTTGTTGGTCATGATATTGAGTATGGCTGTGCTTTCGGATATTATGGGGCCATGACCTTTTTCTCGATAAAGAGGGGGGTGTTTGGCTTTTGCTTTTTCGGATTTGTTTTTGTTACGAGTAAAAAGATAAATGATAAAGGGAAAGGGGAAGGATTTCTTCTTCGATGATGGATGTGGGGAAGGGAAATCAACGGTACATATGAACTTTTTTCTTCATGTTCGGCACATATTTCTTTCGACTTCGACATCGACATCGACGCATCGACATCTTTCAACGATATTGGCAAACTTTGTTTGGTTGTGTGTGCATATTATAATGAGGCGGTCAACAACATGAACGACGACATAAGGGAGATCAAATCAGCAAAGTTTTATGCGACAAACTTGGGAGGATAGCAAGTCCATTTTTTCGGAATGTGGTGGGAGCGAGCGAGCGATGTGGTACCAGCAAGCGGAATGGATAAAGGGGTTAAGGAGTTTTTAGGGAAACTTGGGATTAATTTGATTTTTGGAATTTTCATGTATCCTTTGGTTTCTGGCGCATAACTACTACCCCTTGATTGTTGGTGTATAGCGCTGTGATGTCGGAGAGATGTATAAGGGAGACAGTCAGCTCACCTAGCGACATCTATCGAAGAACAGAAGAGCAAAAAAACAATGAAAATGATTCTCAACTCATTGGCATAGCCCAAGCAAGCATTGTTCTCCATTGCTGTGACTCAATTGCCAAAACGAAGGAAGCACAAAAATTCCCTTCAAGAGGAAAACCTCTCGACTCCCAACTACCCGCCGTAAAAGCTGCGATACCGAAGAAGCACTGCGATCCCACTGTTTCACCAATAGCAGAACTAGATTATTTGACAGATAAACCGTACCGTACGTAAACCTTCACAAAAAAGATGGCATTTCCCTAGCCAGCAATATTATATGTTTAAATTCCCAATTACCAACCCGACCCAAAGTCCGAAAACCCAGTTCCTAACGTATAGCCTTGTGTTAATCCACACCCCTTCGAAAACAAATTGATCACCCAGCCCATGTGCTTTACTTACAGTTCTAAACACCACCGCTGTTTATTACAACGCCTTGACGCTCCGAAAGAAAGGATTCTCAACGAGCTGCGCGTCCGCCTTGACCAGCTCCCTCAGTTTCGCCACCATCTCCTCATGGGACATGTTTCCGCCCTTGACCTCGTCCTTCCACCGGACGAGGACTTCTTTCAGCAATGAGCTGCCTTGCTCTACGTCCTCCTTGCTGTACTGCACGCCCAGCCCGCCGGCGGCATCGTGCTTGGAGGTAAAATCCTCCAGCTCGTCTGCTTTCCGCTTGGCCATGCGGACGACTTTGTCGGGAAACCGCACGAGCTCGGCGACGTGGATGCCAAATGACTGATCGCAGATCCCCGGGGCGATCTTGTAAAGCAGCGTCACCTGGCGCTTGGCGTTTTTGTCGTTCTCCTCGGTGCCGGTGATGAGGGCGGTAACGTGGAGATTCTGCACTTGAGGGTATTGATCCGCGAGGGCAGTCAGCTCGTGGAAGTGTGTTGCGAAAAGGGCGAAGCAGCCAATTTCTTTGACGATGTGCTCCGAGATGGCCCACGCGAGGCCGAAGCCGTCGTAGGTAGAGGTGCCGCGGCCGAGTTCATCGATGATGATCAGAGACTCGGCGGTGGCGGATTTGAGAATGTTGGCCGTCTCGAGCATTTCTGCCATAAAGGTAGACACGCCCTTGAGCAGGGAATCGGAGGCGCCGACGCGGGCGAGGATGCTGTCGAAGATGGTCAGCTCGGCTGATTCGCAGGGTACGAAGCAGCCGATCTGGGCCATGAGGGCGATGACGCCGATTTGGCGGATGTAGGTGGATTTACCGCCCATGTTGGGACCGGTGATGATGAGGAAGGAGGAGGTGTCGCGAGTGAGGGTGACGTCGTTTGTGATGAAGTTCATGTTGTCCTGCCATTCCATGCACGGGTGGCGGGCTTCGGTGAGGACGGTCTGGCCCTCGCCGCGGGGGTGGATCTTGGGACGGACGTAGGAAACAGGGGCGGCTTGGGCGCAGTGGGCGAAGGAGACGATGACGTCGAGGTGGGCGAGGACTCCGGCGAGCTTTTCTAGCACGGGGCAATAGGACGCCGCTACACCGACAACCTCGCTCACAAGGCCGCTCTGGGTTCGGTTGTAGTTTTGTGAGAGCTGGTCGAACTCGCGCCGGTAGCCTTGGAGCGTCTTGGTCGTGAAGTACACGCCGTTCTTTTGTGTTGAGCACTCTAGGTATTTGGACTTATTGCGGATACAGCCAGCTTCCGTGCGGGTCAGGCGCATGCACCAGCCGTGAACTCTGTGGTTCTCGAGGAAGATCTTTTTATCTTTCTCCTGCTCGAGATCATTCGCTGCTTCAGAGAACTCTCGGTCCATCTCGGACCGGAGCTTATCGAGCCTCTTTCTGATGACACGAAGACTGTCGTCGAAGTCCGGCTTGATGATGAACTCGTGATTCTCTAGTGCGTCCAGGTCAACTGTGGTCTCGACCATTTCCTGGAGCTTTACCAAGCTGTCCGACAGCTCTCGGAGCTTATTAGTATAGGCTTCGTCCAAGGGGTCGCGATACTGCTCATCCATCACTCCCTCAAAAGTGCCCAGTATGCCAGGTAGACGGATGACCACCTGGTAGGCTCTAACAACGTCCTCTAGGTCGGCCTTGTTGCGCTGAAACTTTTTCGCTAGCCTGTACAGATCAGGGATCGACCTGAGGTGCTCCTCCTGCAACATCTGCCGGAGCTCAGTATCGGCAATGAATGCCTCAACAAGCTGTTGCCGCTTCTCGATTTCAGCTTTGTCCATGAGAGGTTGTTTCAGCCATTGCGAGAGCAGCCTGCTGCCCCCCGGCGTCTTGCAGTGATTTAACAAGCCGTACAGACTCATGGTCTTGGATCCATCTCTGGCGCCAGGCATAAGGTTGAGGGCTTTGAGGGCTGCAGCGTCAAGTTTCATGAACTGGGCAAGATCATGCTGGTACAGTTGATATTGACCAAAGTTGGAAGCGTCGTGGAGCACCCCGAGATACTTGATCAGAGCCGATGCTGACCCCATGGCGAGTTTGAGATCTGTCTGTGGGAGCAAGTTCGCAGAGTGCTCATCTTTCAATAGTCGTGCCAAATCCTGTTCGATGTCTCTAATGCCGAAGTCGCTGGCTGGCCTCTCGGCCAATGCTACACCACAGTTGTCGATGATCTGCTTCAACTTTGCCAAGTCCGGGTCTTTTTCCTTGTCTGCCTTTTCGAACTGTACAAGACACTCCTTCACACCGAGTTGAATGAGAAGGGACTCGAAGTTGGAGTACATATCGTTGTCCAAGAACTCGCTGACGCCCAGTTCTCTCACGCTTGCATCTGCAAAGCACACTCCGACTGTCCGGGCCTCTCCGGCCTTGGCTGATATTTTGACGGCCATGATCACGGGGGCACCCTCGAACTGGCTCCCCAGGTCGTCTTCGACATCTTGCAAATTGCCTGGTGATGCTTGTTTCACAATCTTCCAATTCATCCGCCCATTGGGACTTGCATAAATCTCGACTCGTTTTCCTAGTTTGTAGAGTGCTTCGCGGAGGAACTGTCGGAAGACTGTGACAGTCATGGTGACAGATGGAAGGCCGGTGTGGTCATTCTTGCCCAGTTGTCGTACTACTGAGGTGGTTTTGTAGACTGTCCGCGCTATGAAGTTGGCATCTTCCCCGTGTGATGTGTACCAATCGCCTCGATCGAATATGCGTACGACATCGTCACCGACTTTGGGAAGAGATTTGAAGTAGCGGATGAAGCCATGTTCATCATCGACCTGTTTTGGTGGTCCTGGTCAGTTCAAGTCCAAGTTCGAAGATAGACAGGTGTAGGAATTGTAAGGTACCTTTAACTCTGGCCTGGAAGACATTTTTGATTTTGTGATGATGTATAGCAGAGTCGTACAAGTATCTGGTTACATCCCAACCTTGAGATGAATGAATGGGGGATCCAAATCGCTGGGACCGGGACTTGGGACAGTCCTTTATCATACCTTACAGGCCCTGGTTCACTGGCGGACGCGCCTCAATTAAAAAGTTACAGGGGTACCGCGTCTGAGCGTGTCGCTACCTAGCCAACTGTGGGCTCACCGCCTTTGGTCCCTTGTCGGCTTTTGGACCTTTTTGGTGGGGTTATCCTACCACTGCAGCTCCAAAAAATAAATCGAGCTTCGAGTGCTTGAACCCCACCATCCAATCCATGCGACTCCGACCTTTGCTTCTGTCCATTCGAAGTGTTTCAAGATTTACAACACCTTCTTGGAATCGATTCAAACCAATTGCAATCATGGCTACCGAAAGCGCACAGCCGGCGCTCGAAGTCAACATGGCAGATGCTCCTGCAGTAATTCCCGACGTCGCGAGCACCACGACAGCTACCACTTGCAAGCGCAAGGCCGAAACCGATGTCGACGATCGAGTCGCAAAGAAAAGCACCCCTTCTGCTGACAGCGTAAACAACGACGAGACATCTACTCCGAACGAGATTGCCGAAAGCGAGATTCCGACTGCCGCCACGAGCGAGACCCCAGCTGCTGGCGAGGATGGAAAGCCCCTCATGTCCAAGAGCCAGCTCAAGAAGCTTCGCAAGCAGCAAGCCTTCGAAGCACAGCGCGAACATCGCAAAGTGAAGCGAAAAGAAAAGAGACACGAGAAGCAAGCCAAGAAGCGCGAAGAGAAGGCAGCCAAAATCGCAGAGGCAGAGGCCGCAGGCCTCGATCCAGCAGAGGTCTTGAAAGCCGCTCCGCCGCTAGTAACGGAAGAGGTTCCCATCTCTATCGTTATTGATTGCGACTTTGAGCAGTACATGCGCGACCACGAGATTATCTCCCTCTCCAGCCAAATTGTGCGCTCCTACGCCATGAACCGCAAGGCCAGATACAATTGTCGTCTGTACATCAGCGGCTTCAAGGGCAAGCTCAAGAACCACTTCGAGACCCGGCTAAAGAATACCCATCTCAACTGGAAGAACGTCGCTATCACCGAGGACAGCTTTGTCGAGTCGGGCAAGCAGGCCCGGGAGTACATGAGGAAGACATTTGTGCCAAACGGAGCTACTCAACCTGACCCAATTGTTCCTGCGATCGCTCCGGTCGAGCATGGAAACATCAAACACATCAGCCTCGACAAGTACCTCAAGCAGCACGAGAAGTACGTTCCTGAAGACGAAGATGTTAACGACACCATCGTCTACTTGACATCAGATTCCGAGTATACTCTGGAGCGCCTGGATGCGGGCACAACCTATGTCATCGGTGGAATTGTGGACCGCAACCGCGAAAAGAACCTGTGCTATAACCGCGCCAAGGAGTACAAGGTCCGCCATGCGAAGCTGCCGATTGGCCAGTACATGGCTATGCGAAGCCGGTTTGTGCTCACTACCAACCAAGTCGTCGAGATCATGGTAAAGTGGCTGGAGTACGGTGACTGGGGTAAGGCGTTCATGGAAGTCATTCCCAGCCGCAAAGGCGGCAAACTCTTGGAAGGCCAGGACAAACCAGCGAGAGAGGTGGATGACGAGGACGACGATGACGACGACAGTGCCGAGTTGATCGTGATAGGTGGGAAGGACACGGATCTTGATGATGAAACCGACAAGAACGGCGAGGTTACGACTGCGGCACAAGCCGCTGCGCCGGCAACCGAAATGGACTAGGAACCCAGTCCTCAGTTTGCTGCAAACCTCGCACTGAGATGATCGAGGCTGGCGGGCCTGATGTAATATATATAAGCGATACCCTTTTCATACGGCTTACGCAGCATCTACGATTGAATACAGCGCTGAGCACCGAGATATGTAGACATGTCGTGTAGATAGTTGCCAAACTACATAAGCAATTTAATGCAATTCCTTCCAGCATCATCATCAGTTTATAGTTATGTAGTGTTTTGACCATCTCATATGTCATTCACTCATCTCATATGATATACAAAGCAGAGCTGGACTACCATAGTTGCGGGCTTATGTCCGATGAAGAGAGGAAAAAAATTAAAGATAATTGATCAGAAATCTATCCCCTCGCCCTCATTTTCCTCGCGTTCCCTCTTGATCCTGACCGCATCCCTCTCCTCTTTGACGACACCACTAACAAAACCCCGGAAAAGATCAATATACGGCTTGAGACTCGTCTTCTCCCAGTCCTGGAGTTCTTTTCCTTTCGCCTCGCCATCCTCATCCTCTCTCTTGACGGGATAATGATGCTCGGCAGACCAGGAATCAACTTCCCTCACCAACCCGCCAATAGTAGGCACATCCGCCGGGTCAAAGTCTTCCAGCCTGTCCGTGTCGATGGGCACGCACACCCTGCCCGTACCGGGATGTATCACGAACGGACTCTTAAGCAGATGGGTCAGCTGCTGGGTGACGACCACGTCGAGACGCGGGTACGTGTATTCCAGCACAATATCCTGTTTTGCCTCCAACAGATCCTTGGGCGACATGGAAGAGCTAGCGCTGGTTTTGGCTAGGGCGTCGATATCTGCCCATTTCTGTGACGAGTTTCTCGAGGGCTGGTTCTCCCACTTCTTCCGCAGGGCTTCGCGGAGGTCGGCATCGGGGAGGAGAGACAGTAGGTAGGCGGAGCGCTCGGGTTCGCGCCAGGGGTCTTGGGTTTCCAGAATGTCCTTTTGGAAGTGGTCCTTTAAGATATCCAAACTGCGCGCGAGATGGGGGTGCAACGGCCGGCGGAGATTTACCCTCTTACCAGCCTCTTTGCCACCTTTCAGGACGACAAAGTACGAGGCTAAAGCCTTGCGCTTGTGGTCGTCTAGCTGCCGTGCGCGGCGATCGCACACCCAAGCGTGAGCACCGCGACGACCGGAGTACACCCACAGGATGTGCTCGTACCCAAAATCTTCCCGGAGCGCAGTGTCGAGGACCTTGATGGCCATGGTGATGAACTGCCAGCACTTGACGCAGATGTTGGCCTTGTCGCAGCAGGTGCGGACGTCGTCGTAGTCGGTCAAATCGATATCGAAGCAGAGCTCCTTGGCGACGGGGCGGAAAGCGGACGAATTGCGGAAGGTCTTGCGGTCGCGGGGGTTGGCGGTGTAGATGGGGCCGATTTCGATACGGTTGGGCATGAGGTGGAGGACTTCTTTACGAAAAAGGTCGAGGGTCGGGTAGGAGCGGAAGCGCATGACTACTTCGTTCTGGAGCCACAGACTGAATTCGCGGTGCTTGAAGTCGTTGGTTGGGGTGGGCGAGTGGTTGAGCCAGTAGAAGTAGTGTCGCCAGGGGAAGAAGCGCTGGTAGAATATAGGGAGGAGCTCGGAGGTGGATTCTTTGTGGGTTATCGGGCTTTGTAATGGTTAGCTATTTGATTCTTGCTGAAGCAATGTGTCGTGGAAGGGGGAAGGGGGAAGGGTTGAGGACGGGGGTCATACCCAGGGGAGGATGGTGGCACTTGTGAGGTGAGAATATCCCCTTTGACACCACTGGGGAATTCCTCGTCTTCGTCGGAGTCCATGCCTTCGAACAGATCCTCGAGCTTGATCTCTCCTCTTTTCCCTTGTGGGATCTCCTCGGATGGTTCTGTCTCTTGGACTTTGACTGGCGGCGGCGTATCGGACGATGTTGGTACTGGCGCTGATACTGGTACCTCTACTGGTACATCTGCGTCGGCCATCACGATATCTTGTTCTGGTGACTGGCCATTCTCTGGCATAGGCGCGGGGGCATCTTGGTCCATGGCGATTGGTGTTGCTGATTCGGAAGGGGGTGTTACGGAGTGCGGCATTCTATTATTCTGGAATTTTGATATTTGGTATCTCTTTTGTTTAGTCTGGCGACATGTAGGGACACAAAATCCGGTGCTACAAAATGCGAGCAATGGCTGTACAGTGCTGGGTTGGTGCTTGTTTGGGTCCCGAGTCTTTTGATTGCCTCAAAGTGAGATTAAAAGAAGACGCGTCGAGACCTTTCGCACACGCGACAAGCTCGCGTAAAGTGATCCCAACCCCAACCCTCACTCAGCCTGTGTTACTCTAATGCACAAGGCCTGCGAAGTACAACTGAAGAGCATGCACATTCCCTTGCAGCTGAGACCTGCTGTTACATGCGTCATACAAATCATGTTCGTTTGACCGCAATCGTCTGTCGCTTCCGCATCGATCGTTGTCTCCGGCCAACATTCGCCCGATCAGTCAAATTTCTTGTGGCTGGGAGAAGTGGTAGCAAAGACTTCGTCGAGTCCGAGCGACATTTTGTATTGAGGCCGTTCTTGGCTTTATTCGCTGGCGCGGATTAGTGCTGTTTTTGAAGGTCCCGACTCCCCGCCGTCTTCCTTGCCCGCCCACGTCATTGGGAACCGCGATACTGCGATACATACGAATTACGAATAGGGGTGGGTGGGCGCTGCAGCACCCCGACGCCATTGACGTTGCTCTCGACCCAACCCTTGTACACCTACCTAAGTCCTCAGACATCATCCCAACTCCAACGTTTCTTTTACATCTAGAGCCTTGTAATTCATCCATTTGACTTTCTCCACCGTCTCATTCTTAATACGATAGTATTTTCTCTTTTTTCGTATATAAGCTCGCTGAGACCGACCACGCATTTCCACAAACAATGACGGCGTTCCGCCTCACCATCGAAGATGGCAAGTTTCGAGACGTGCATGGGAGGCAGGTGACGCTCAGAGGAATCAACGTCGCCGGCGATGCCAAGTACCCCAGCAACCCCGACCAACCTTCCCATGTCGGTGGTGATTTTTTCGACGGTGACAATGTCAAGTTCTCTGGAAAGCCATTTCCAAAGGAGGAAGCGCATCTTCACTTCTCCAGGTTAAAGCGCTTCGGGTACAACACCATTCGTTACGTCTTTACATGGGAAGCCATCGAGGCAGCCGGCCCGGGAAGATACGATGAGGAATGGATAAGTGATACCATTGAAATACTCCGAGCCGCAAAGGGGTACGGATTTTACATTTTCATGGACCCTCATCAGGATGTGGTACGTCTCTACATGCCCCGTGGTTGTCGTTCCAAGCATTGAAAGTTACTAACACGAGGGTCAAGTGGTCGCGTTTCTCGGGCGGTTCAGGAGCTCCCATGTGGACGCTGTATGCCGCTGGTCTTAATCCACAGAGTTTCGCTGCTACGGAAGCCGCCATCGTGCACAACACCTATCCCAAGCCCGAAGAGTTTCCCAAAATGATCTGGTCTACCAATTACTACCGTCTCGCCGCCGCTACCATGTTCACCTTCTTCTTCGGCGGCAGAGACTTTGCGCCGAAATGCATTATCAATGGCGTGAATATTCAGGATTACCTACAAGGTCACTTCATGCGTGCCTGCGAACATCTTGCCAAACGGATACACGAGGCCGGCGATCTCGAGAACGATGTCGTTTTCGGTTGGGAGAGTCTAAACGAACCGAATAAAGGCATGATCGGATACGAGGACATCAGTGTGATTCCAAAAGAGCAGGCTCTGAAGAAGGGGTCATGTCCGACTATCTGGCAAGCCATACTTACCGGGTCTGGGCGTGCCGTGGAAGTCGACACTTGGGACATGGGTGGGCTTGGGCCGTACAAGACGGGGCGAACACTGATCGACCCCCACGGCGAGATCGCATGGCTTCCAGCCGACTACGACGACTCTCGCTACGGCTGGAAGCGCGACCCTGACTGGAAGTTGGGCGAGTGTATCTGGGCACAGCATGGTGTATGGGACCCGTCGACCGATACGCTCTTGAAAAAAGACTACTTTGGGAAACATCCAACCACTGGCGCGCATGTGGACTACCCCTATTTCACCAACAATTACTTTATGCACATGTTTCGAACCTACCGAGACACGATAAGACAGCACCATAAGAACGCCATTATTTTGTTGCAAGGCCCAACCATGGAGGTGCCTCCGAACATCAAGGGCACTCCGGATGGAGATGATCCCTTACTAGTCTATGCACCACATTGGTATGATGGTATTACCCTTATGACCAAGAAGTGGAACCGGAACTGGAATGTGGACGTGATAGGTGTGCTTCGAGGTCGGTACTGGACTCCGGCTTTTGCCATAAAGATTGGAGAGACAGCCATCCGAAATTGCTTCAAGGATCAGCATGCTGCGATGAGGCAAGAGGGTCTGGACAACTTGGGCCTCCATCCATGCATCATGACCGAGTTTGGTATACCCTATGATATGGACGACAAGTATGCGTACAAGACAGGGGATTACGCAAGCCAGTCGGCTGCCATGGACGCAAATCATTTTGCAGTAGAAGCTTCCGGACTGGAGGGCTACACTTTGTGGCTATACCACACCAACAATGATCACGAGCGGGGCGACCAGTGGAACGGTGAAGACTTGTCCATTTTCTCTGGCGATGACAAGCTTCTTCCCACCTCGCCGGTTCCGAGATCACCAGATCCCTCCCAGTCAACCTCGAGTCTTGTTAAGAGCAGTGACGGTACCCCTGGACAGCGTAGAGAGCTTGAAGACGATGATAGCGTTACGCCCGCAAATCTCAAGCAGACACTCACTAACCCATCGATATCATCCCAAGTTGCCACTCGCCAGCCGGAGCTCAGTTCGTCTCCGGGATTCCGAGCCGCGGAGGCGTACGTGCGTCCGGCCCCGGTTGTGACGGCCGGTACGATTGTCCACTCCGCCTTTGACCTTCGACAGTGCCAGTTCAACATGACCATCACGGCGCCTAAAGCCGCGGAAACGGACACGCCAACAGTGGTGCATCTTCCGGAGTATCACTTCCCCAAGGATGATTGCTTGGTTGAGGTGAGCTCAGGCAAGTGGGAGATTAGCAGCGACGATGATGAGACTGTTCTCCTGCAGCGTCTTCGCTGGTGGCATGGCGAGGGCCAGCAGACAATTAAGATTACCGGCGTTGTGAAGAAACATAATGCCGAGGGCAACGCTCAGGAGGCCGGTTACTATGAACAGTGTAATTCGGCCGCGGCTGGGAGCTGGAACAATTGCTCAGTCATGTAACTGGCTCAGGGCTTGGCGTGCTATTACTTGATGATGACTGTTACGACTGTGGTTTCTGTGGCGACGGGGTTTTTTTGATGTGGTATTGGTCAGTACATACATGAAGATCGGAATGGAGTTTGAGTTAGGCATGGGTAACTTCTCTATCATGAGCAGTAAGGATTTGGAAGGATGATGATGGATTCGGCTAGCGGTGGCACATTGACTTTGGGGGGGGGGGGGGTTTTTTGGCTTTTCGACATTGGAAGGCTCCATGGAGTTCAAGAAGAGGCGCAGTATACGCACAGGATCAGCGGCCGCTGGCTACTTGTAAACCCCGGTTCCGGGGCAGACGATTCTTGAAAAAGTCTCTCAATACGACTACACATCAGCGGAATACTGTCCGGACTTTGTTTTTCATGATACCCATCTGTCAGTATGTGAAGTTTTCTGTGTTTGGTAAAGATTTGATCAGTCAAGAGCGATGATATGACAGGAGTGGCTTGGGCCGCATACATTCATTGTTCACATAGGCCGCCGAGTGACGAGATAAGCATACCCCCCGAGAATCATGAAGGTTACTGTCATTAATCTTCTCTGGTGTGTCTCCTACCGTATCATGTTGCTCGCACAAAAGATAAACGGTGCTGCAGGGACTGAGCTTAACAAGTGGAGTTTGCTTCATCGTCTGCGGACCGTGGATCTTGCGGGCTTTGAACTGTGGGACGGCGCATCTTGAACGTTGATTCCAACCGTGTTTGTCTGAGAAGGATAGACATCGGAAAACAGGTAAGCAACATTCAAGATCTGAATGTGAAATAAACAGCCATTGGCATCGGTCTTATATCAACCGGTGATTTTGGTGAACAGATTGGAGATTGACATCTGAATATTGTGTGGACTCCCGTCATTGGTGTTGTTCCAGTCCACTGCAGGTAAGGCTTGGCAGGCTTTCTCCAAGCGCCCATGCCCCCGCCCGCTCTGCAGCCCGTTTTGATGAAGCTAGGGCTCAGCTCCACTCCTATTCGCCAACGACCCGCAGCAAGCTGCATCTCCTTGTGCACATGCAGCCCATCCTCTCCAACACAATCCGAAGGAACCTGAATGGCAGCGCTGCCGCTCTCCTCATAGCGAGAGTGGGAGATCGACCCCGACCACAAAGAGCGTTCCGAGCGGGTGGCCCAGCACACTAGAGGGGGGGAGAAAGAGGGGAACAGTGACCTTTAGACGGGGAAAACGAGGGACACAACGGCTTGGCTCGCAACGTAGCCTGCCTTGCGCTTGTCTTGTGCTACCTAATTGCAATACTTTGACTGCTGTTGTTGCTTTTGAACCCATCCTCTCGTTTTTCTCAACGAGACATCGTTGAAGAAACGACGACATCCACCCAGGCACAGCAAACCGCTGCTGTCCTTCCGGTGTTGTTCGTCAGAATGCGATTTGGGACACGATAGTATTGGGTCAACGCTTCAGCTGTCCTCCGTCTTTTCGAACCGACTACGCATCCCTACTCTTAATATTCGTACCCCTCGACCCAACGCTCGCCCGTTAGCATCTTTCGATCTGTACCGTCTTGTACCGCACTGCCGAGTCATCTTTGACGAGCGCCGATATATCTTAATAGAGTCGAAACATTCGCTTTCCAGACAAAAAAAATAATTACCCCTCCTGAATATCCGTACCGAGATTGCCGTCGTCCGTTTCCGCCAAGTGATTGCGATTTTGTAGGGGAGCAAACTCTCCACGCCTCCTGAGGCTGAACAGAGGCCACTCGACTCGAAACTCAGTTCTCGCAACACATAGATATATCTTTCTCCAGGGTATACACTCTGGACTCAGATAGCAATCATGTATCAAAATGGGCAGAGGGACGCGACGCGGCCCTTCCATGTGCCGCCTCCCCCTCCGCCCATGTCACCGCCGCCGCCGGCCGTCGGGATTAACAACACCATGATGACTATCCCACCTCCCCCTCCTCGGTATCCTAGTGCGCCGGGAACGACCGGCAATGTGCTTCTTCCGCCTCCTCCTTCCGGGCCTCCGCCCAATAATTCCTTCCCGACAAGCGCCATTCCACCCCCGAGCGCATTGGGATCAGCTCCGTGGCATGGGACTTGGGGCCGTGCCTACGATGGCCGGACGGCGTTCAATATTCCACCACCTCCTCCTGGGGGCGGCACTGGTGTACTTCAAGCCTACAATCCCAAACTGCATGCGCAGGCTCTCGCTGCCGTCAACGCTGCAAATTCGTCCGGAACGACCCTGAATGTGCCCCCACCTCCGCCTCCGAGCGAACAGATGAGCGCGACGTACATACCACAAGGAGACACTTACGGAGAGGGTGTGGGAATTCCCGGCTTGGGTCTGGAGGACAGTGCCATAGGATGGAGCGCAGGCAGCCAACTGGAATCCGCTGCAGCTACCCCCTTGGACGAGACATCGGGTCGTGATAGACTCTATGTTCAAGCCATGGGAATGACCAAGAGGGGATCATCGACCACCAGTAATGCCACTACGACATCCTCAGTGCCGCCCGAACTGGCATCCCAGTGGCCGATGGACAAGGTGCTGATGTGGTTGCAAGCAAATAACTTCTCCAAAGACTGGCAAGAAACCTTCAAAGTTCTGGGATTGGCCGGCGCACAGTTTTTGGAGCTCGGAAGCAGTCACGGTGGTCGCGGAAACTTTGGTATGATGCACCAACAAGTGTATCCCCAGCTCATCATCCAGTGCAGGGAAAGTGGAACGCAATGGAACCAGACCAGGGAAAGAGAGGAAGGAAAACGAATGCGCCGTCTTATTCGAGGCATTGTGACGGGGCGGGCCCCCGAGGTGTCCAAGACGGCAGTAGGGGGGCACACCCGCAAGGAATCCATCAGTGTTGTTCCGCCCCCGAGTAGCGCACCTCCTGCGACGGCATTAGCGGAATCTCCGAATGTAAGTTCAAGATACGTAGATTATGATGCAAAGACGAGAAGTACCCTCGAACTGACCATGCAATTGTCTAGACCTCAAACCCGATCAAGATACCAGGACCTGGCTTCAGTGGGCGGAGGTTCTCACAGTCACGAGCGACCACAATGCCAACGCTGAGTAGCACAATGACCTCGGACGCAAATCATCACAGAAATATCATGAAAGAAATTGACAGTAGCCGCCGCCATAGCCCAAGTTTAAGCGAGTCAGGCGAGGGAGGAGGCACCTTCCGTGGCTCTACACCGTTGGGCAGAGACAGTCCCAGTGGAAGTCCCAACCCTGCGTCGGGTCTTTTCCCATCATCAACTGCAGGCAACCTCTCAGCATCACCGCACAGTAGCAGGTTCGGCCACCGATCGAGAAACAGCATCGACTCCGTGTCTTCCAATGCCGCCATATACGGGTCTGGTGTTCCGGCCGAGGCAGCGGCGATGTTGAAGGGGGGGATGAATCTCGCAGACGTCGTCAATGCCGCACGGAACGGTGATCGACGACATGGCCAAGATGGCGGACGACCTTCACCCCAAGATGGAGGGGATCGCAGCGCAGGAACAGATCCTCCGGGAAGCGCAAAAGGGAGTGGCTCGTTTTTGTCCTTCTTAACCCGCAAGCTAAAGAAGGACGACGGTCTTGCCGAAGACCAAGAATCCCCCACCAGCCCAGGCATGAGTTTCAAGCCACATTTGTTGGGGAGCCGGCCGAGCGAGACGTCATTCGAACGCCCAGGTTCCAGCTTTTCGTCACATGACCACCACTATGCAGCCTCGATCCGGACCAAGCGTGGCGGTCCGCGGGTGTTTGTTTTGGCTACAGCCGACTGCTGGAATTATCGGATGCTGGATGTCACAGATATCGAAACAGCTTCGGACCTGCGGCAGCTGGTATGCATCAACCTCGGGTTGCCAGACAGCGATGGCGCTCAGCTGTACCTCACAGAGCTGGGGAAGTTTGAGCATGATGAGGAACCGCTGGATGACACGAAGCTGCTGACAAACAAGACTCAAAAGGCAGATGCTGCTGGGTCACTAAAACTATTTGTGCGTGTCGGTGAAGCGCCCCAGATGAAACAGACAGGGACGCAGATGCCAATAGACGAAGAAACCTATGCCAAGTTGAATGGGCGACTGCGATCTAGTTCATCGCCGCCAACATCGAGGCAGAATACCCTCTCGTCTAGGGACAGGGATGAGAAGATGCTGACTGCAGAAGCGATCGAGTACCGAACCACGGAGCAGCTTCGAAAGCAGCAAGAGTACCTTGCAAAGCGTAAGCAGGCAGCTGAGAACAGCCCGTCCGCCATTGTTGGAAGAACTGTGGACTTTGATCAGCCTCGTCATTCGCCGTTTGAAGACAGGAAGATGGACACTTTGCTCCCGCAGCGCAAGCCTCCGGCGCCGCCTAGCGACCCTTCAGCCACGCTGATTAAGGCTAATTCACTGAGCAAAAAGACCGGACATAGTGTGCGGGTTTCTCAGGGGTCTGTTGAAGGTGGATTTCCAAAGCGTACGTCTTCTGACTTGCGGGATGAAGTCATGTTCGACAAGCACAAGAGATGGGCTGGCGGGCCAGACCCGTCCGCCGGTATTGGGGGCTTGCTAGTGGGCATGAGCGAGCGAATGGCCAGCATTGGCCGCCCAGCTCCAAGTTCTAGCAGTCAACGGCAGCCATCACCCAACAGGGTCGCATCGGTTCCTATCACGAACAATGAGCTCAAAGGTAAGGGTGCCATGTCGATCGTCAACTTTGGACAGCGTGAGAGAGCTCGCTCTGGCGGAGGCAGTCCGAAACTGGGGGGGGTACCGGGCTCGCCGGGCTCTACAACATGGAGTTCGAGGAACGTGCCTTTCCTTGTTCCGGACTACTCGCCGAACGGCACTCCCGCGCCGCCGCGGAGAGGTGACGGCGACGTAAATCAAGTCCAGAATGGAACATTAGCTAAGATGCGTGAAATTACAGCACGCGCCCCATCTCCCGGAAACGTCAGTCCCAGCACCCGACGTCGGCCGAGCGAATCGTTCTCCAGCCAGGCGGCGGCGGCGGCAAGCAAGCGCAAATCTCACGGTCCGGATACCGACTTCACCGATAACGATGTTAGATTCTCGGCGAGCTCGACGCTCCTCAACAAGAAACCCGACTCGGACGGCTCTGGCGACGACTCTGATGATGGTCTATTTGCGATTCCTATTTCGGCCCGCAACTCTGCTCTCAACAAGGGCAAGGCAGCCGCGGCAGCAGGAGGTGGCGATGACAGCGGGCACAGCAAGCGTCCGAGTCTGTCTGTCAACACCAACCGCTCCCGAAAGACGCTGTCGGTGGCCTTTGCGTCCCCGCAGTCAAGTGCCGGTGGCAAGACACCGCTCCTCGAAGACGACGACAGCGGGAAATTCTTTCAGCGGCGGACACCTGGAACGCCGGTCTCGGACAGATGGGATCGGTCAGAGGACAAGGAAAGCAAGCTCAGCAGACGCAAGTCTTTTATCGAAAAGGACGTCTGGGCCAACCGTCCGCCTACGGATGCCTTGGTTAACAACCTCGAGGACTTCTTCCCGGATCTCAACGTCGACGAGCCGGTGCTTGAGGAAGGTGCTGTTGTTGACCCAGAGATGCCCCCTTCACCGATCGCAGAGGGTGATGAGAGTCAGTTTGAGCAGAGTGGACCGGATCGTCCTGAATCTTCCATTCCACCAATGCCTCCCCTTCCTGCTGGGCTGTCTACGGGCAAGCTTCACACGTTTTACAACGACAACGACACACTTGGTTCTGATGAATCAACGCTCAAGGCACTCGAATCACGCCCCGTGTCGATGCAATCACTGGCACACAGGAGTCTCAGGCGCTCAGGAGGCTTGGGCAGGATGAAGTCCATCAGAGAAGTTGCCCGAACCGCGCACGAGGCCAACAAGCGGTACACGCAGACCTCGAGCCAAATGAACGCGCAAAGCTCGGCTGCTGCTAGAAGCACAAACCTGATGCGGCGCAAGAGTACCAAGATGTTCAACGCCAACATCGTGCAGATCCGCCCCGAGCGCGGCTCTCTCAACCTGGCGATGGGCCTGACGACGATCCCCCAGGACAGCCTTCCAACACGCAGAACGAGCAACAGCAGCACCAGCAGTAATAACAACAACCGGGACGGCGTGCCACAGCGGCAGACTACCTTCCGCTGGTTCAAGGGTCAACTGATTGGTAAGGGCACCTTTGGCCGCGTCTACCTTGGTATGAACGCCACCACGGGAGAGTTCTTGGCCGTCAAAGAAGTCGAGGTCAACCCCAAGGCGGCGCAGGGCGACAAGAAGAAGATGCAGGAGCTCGTGGCGGCTTTGGATCAAGAAATCGACACGATGCAGCACCTCGACCACGTAAATATCGTGCAGTACCTGGGCTGCGAGCGTAAAGAAACGAGCATCTCCATCTTTCTGGAATATATCTCTGGTGGCTCGATCGGTTCCTGTCTGCGCAAGCACGGCAAGTTTGAAGAGCCCGTGGTGGCTTCCCTCACACGACAAACGCTCTCTGGTCTGGCGTATCTCCATCGCGAGGGCATTTTGCACAGGGACTTGAAAGCAGATAATATCCTCTTGGATCTCGACGGCACGTGCAAGATTAGCGATTTTGGTATCAGCAAGAAGACAGATAACATTTACGGGAACGACAAGACGAATTCCATGCAGGGGTCGGTGTTTTGGATGGCGCCCGAGGTGATTCGGTCCGAGGGTGAGGGTTACTCGGCCAAGGTCGATATCTGGAGCTTGGGGTGCGTGGTGCTGGAGATGTTTTGCGGGAGACGGCCGTGGAGTAAGGACGAGGCTGTGGGCGCGATTTACAAGATTGCGAACGGGGAGACGCCGCCGATTCCGGATGATGTGCGGGAGGTAATCAGTCCGATTGCAATTGCCTTTATGCTGGATTGTTTTACTGTGTATGTTTTTTTGCTTCTCTTCTTTTTTTTTCTTCCTGATCTTGTGTGGTTTTTACTTGGGGCGTGCGCTGACTGAAGTGAAAAATAGGGTTTCTTCGGAACGACCAACGGCAGATGTTTTGCTTTCGCAGCACCCGTTCTGCGAGCTGGATCCTACTTATAGCTTTTTGGATACGGATTTGTATGCCAAGATCCGGGGGACTTACTGATTCACCTTGGTTATTGCAAAGTAGAGAGGTGAGGTCGAAGAAGTGTACGAAAGAAGAGGGAATGGGTCATGTATTTGAAGAAGCATAGCGCTGGGAAGCGGTGGTTTATCACACGGTTCATCACTACCTCCATAGGCTATTGTGTAATATCTTTTTTTTTTTTTTTTTTTTTTTTTTTGGATGTTGCATTGCGTTTTGTGCTGTTGTTGTTATATACCATGGGAGACAGACATGTCATGGCATCGTCAATGTTTCATAGCGCTGAGCGTATGATGAGTTGGAGGTTGGGTTGTGAGATACCGGGTGCATAAGATGGGTTTTATATCATCAGGGGATTTTGGCAATACTTTTAGGTGTGGAGCAAAATAAAGCAGCTGAAATGTATATCGTTCTGCCATCTTTTTGCGCCGACAGAAGTCCGCTCAGGTACAGCACCTCGAGCCGTGTCACAGAATAAAGCATAGCGAGGGCTTCATGAAAGAGAACAGGTACCACCTCTCGAGTTTTGGTGATGCTCGGCTCTCGGCACATAGCACATAGCACATGGCACAAAAGATGGAATCATGGGCTCTCGCCATGCTACAGCGGACGATCAGTTCCGTACTGGCGGTTGGACCCCTGGACTACGACTGTACAACTTCCCATCCAGATTCTCTGCCAGGCTGGTGGAATGCTTACACTCAGCTCTGAAACCAAGTCCGAGCTACCAATTGTACACCTAATTACTTGCTGTGGGCTTGTCAGACGTTCTCTCTCTTACCTGTCTTGCATTTAGAACACCGACTGTCAGCTTCCTCCAAGGTTTACGAAGCACGATATTCAAGCTCCCGCCCCAGCAGCTGAAGTTTGACGTTACATGGAACACCCGTGCAAATACCAAATTAGGGAACGGAAGTTTTTACAGAAACGGGAACTTCAGGAAGCACCTCTGCACCCCGCGTGGTAGACCTTTACATTACCCCGCATTGGGGGGGCTGGATGGCAGGGGGGTGCTGGAAGTAGGAGGGGAGCGGGGATGAGCTCCCAGCTGGAGGATGGAAGAAAAAAGTTCCCGGGCAATGGTAGCATGGGATCTTGCATTGCCGACTGAGCTTCATGGGTAAATGGAAGGCCAAGGCAATATTTGATCCCATCTGTAACACAGAAGTAAGTACAGCTTTCGTTGATTACAATATCCGGTTGGTTGAAGAACTGCCCTCTTGCCCGTGACTACCAGATGATGAATCAGAGAGACCTGAATACCTGAGAGCAATCCCAAACTGTAGCACATGCAGAAAGCGTAGCTAGCTGCAAGTGATTAACTGGCTGCATAGGGGACTGTTCGTGCGAGGGCATCTTATAGATGGTAAAATGATACGCTCTACCTACTACCCCTCTTAACAGTTCGAGACCAGGGCCATGCTTCGCCGGACCAAACTTGCCACCACATAGATCCCCGTCCTGTCCCGTCCTGTCAATTCATTAGTCCACACTAATATGCCGAAGACAGCACACCACCATTGTCTAGCGCATCTCTTCTTGATATATCACTTAGAGATAGTTTACCGTGTCCTTCTCCCTACCAGCTGCGTTCTCGAGATATGCCAAGAACCATTCAACCCCAAAGTTCCATGTTCAGGTGGTGGTGGTCCACACTCCACAGGCGACATGGATGTATATGATCGCCTTGGCACGCGCGCAATGGCACCCTTGCCAGGCATTCCCAGGATATCCCCATCTTTTTTTTGATTCAATGCTTTGGGGTCTCTTTGCCATCCCTTAAGACCACCATGTTTTCTTCCATTGCTTGGCTTTTTGCTATTATCGCCGTGTTGTGATTCCCACCCCCCTCCTCTTTCTCAGACGGAGTCAACTTTGCATTGGTTTGTTCCTCATGTCGTTCCGAGTGAGAGACCTTTTACTGTTTTGACGCTGCAGTGGCTCCTTACCTATCTTATCCCTTACAGTTTTGGAATCTCGTTACGCCCCCCTCTCACATCGAGATTAGATATACCCGCGGCCCAGCCATGCCATACCAACCTCGATGACACTTTTTGGATTTCAAGTAAAACAATATCGTCGCTTTTTGCATAAGCGCACACCGTCTTACTCCGCCGGTTCGGGTCTCAAATAACCACCCTGAGGAGCCTACGGAGTTTAAGCTATCACAATGTTTCGGTTCAGGAGATACCGCGTGTTCCTGATATGTGCCTTTGTGATCACGGTGCTACTGTACCACGTATCCAAGAACTCGGAATGGGAACGATCACACGAGATATGGCACACCAGAAAACCGGCACAACCTGGCGCAAAACCTGAGCCGAGACCACCACCACCTCTCAAACCAGTCGAGAAACCTGTAGAACGACCTGTTTCCCCTCCTCCTCCCGTCGCAGACGACGACGACGACGACGACGACGACACTGCCACGCTCGGCCGCCCCGCCGGCGCCGAAGTCAAGATCCCGCAACTAAAACCTGACAATGAAGTCAAGGACGGTTACGCTTTACCCACCAAGGTGCCTCCGCTCCCCGTGAAACAACACAACGTGGGCGACACCGAGCAGGACGACGACGAGCCTACCGCCACCAAGCCCGCGATGATTCCTGACTATAAACCGGGCGCTGGATATCAGGGAGAAAAGGGCCAGGGCAAAGCGATAGGTGGTGGGATCAACTACAACGGTGTCGGCGGCCCTCTTGCGCCCACCCCTACCACGACGATCCACTGGACGAAACCGAGCGAGTGGTTCCCCGTACCCGAAGAATCCATCATCAAGCTGCCCACCGGCAAGCCCAAGCCCATTCCCTCGATCCAGGCCAAGTTCCGCGAAGAGACGCCCGAGGCGAAAGAAAAGCGTCAGCTGCGCCTGTCCAAGGTTAAGGCGGAAGCCGAGCGCGCATGGGCTGGCTACAAGAAATACGCCTGGACCCACGACGAGTTGACGCCCGTCACCAAGCAATCCAAGGATCCCTTCTGTGGTTGGGCCGCCACGCTGGTTGATTCTCTGGACACCCTCTGGATTATGGGCCTCAAGGACGAGTTTGACGACGCCGTGACGGCCGTCGCGGAGATTGATTTCACCACCACCCCTTACCGGTCGGATATTCCCGTGTTCGAGACCATCATTCGCTACTTGGGAGGTTTGGTTGCCGCATACGATGTCACGGGTGGACCCAGCGGCAAGTACAAGGTGCTTCTGGATAAGGCGGTTGAGCTGGCCGAGATTCTTATGAGCGTGTTCGACACTCCGAATCGCATGCCGATTCTTTATTACCAGTGGAAGCCCGCGTTCAATATCGGCCCTAAGCGGGCTTCGATTGACAGCGGTGTGGCTGAGATGGGCTCTATGAGCATGGAGTTCACACGTCTTGCCCAGCTCACTGGGCAGCACAAGTACTACGACGCTATTGCGCGCATCACCAATGCCTTTGAGGAGCTGCAAAATCGCCCAAACGGAACAGCTATCCCTGGAGTATTTCCCCAGCACCTTGATGCTTCGGGCTGCAACCGGACTGCTCCGGCGCCATCTAGCCTGGAGAGCTCCACGCCGGAGAGCTCTAGCCTGGAAAGAATCACCGCTGCTGTCCAGAAGCAGGAGGCTCTATCCAAGCAGTACGAGCCTCGAGGCAGTGATGACATGGCCGCCGCTGAAAGTGGCGAGGGGGTCATTTTCAACTCTGGCTCGGAGATCCTTAACAAGCGTGATCTGGGAGAGACCGAGGAGGAAGCAGAAGATATACGCCCCCGCAACGTAACCCTTCGCGAGCAAGAAGCCAAAAAAGCTACCGCTTCCGCCGCAACATCCAAGACGAGCAAACCCAAGGAATTTCCACCAGGCTGGGAGTGCGCCGAGCAGCCCTTGGTAGGCGGAGGCTGGGGCCAGGGCTCTTACAGCATGGGCGGAAGCCAAGATTCCACCTACGAGTACTTCCCCAAACAATACCTCCTTCTCGGCGGGCTGGAACAAAAGTACCGCACAATGTACGAGAAGACGGTAGCGGGCGTCAAGAAGTACCTCCTCTTCCGTCCCATGGCCGAGGGCGACCCTGACATCCTCTTCTCAGCAAAAGCCTACAGCGCCGACGGAACAGCCGAGAAACTGAGCTACGAATGGGAAGTCACGCACCTGACGTGTTTCCTGGGCGGCATGTTTGGTCTCGGCGGCAAGATCTTCAACAGCCCCGAGGATGTCGAGTACGGCAAGAAACTCGCGGAAGGCTGCTACTGGGCGTACGATGTCATGCCCACGGGGATCATGCCTGAGAACTCTTATGTGTTGCCGTGCAAAAACCCCGAGGACTGCCACTTCAACAAGACGGCGTGGTACGATGCCCTTGATACCAATGCCAAGTACCGCGCTGGCGATATGGAGCGATACTATGAGAGCAAGATTGAGTGGAAGAAGGAGGTAGAAGACATCAAGAAGCAGCAGGTCCTCCAAAAACAAGCCGAGGAAAGAAGACAAAAGGCCGCCGCTGAGAAGAAGGCCCTTGAAATCGAAGAGCGCGCAAAAAAGCGGCCCGCGAATGAGACTACCCCGGCCGGTGGTGCAAAGAAACCAGAATCCTTTCCCTCAAGGTTCCAATCGCGAAGCGGTGAAGAAACCATTGAAGAAAGAGACCCCGGCAGCAGTACTACCCTCGAGGATAGCCTCGATCTCAACACCGAGTACACCCAACAGCAAGAACTCATCATCCCCCCGGAACCCGTCAAACCCCTCACTCACATGGAATACGTCCAAAACCGCCTCGAGAAGGAACACATCCCGCCTGGATTCGTCACCCTCCAGGATAAGCGGTATATTCTTCGGTACGTTTTTCTTCCCCTCCCTTTTCCTATCTCCTAGCTAACATCTGAAAAGACCAGAAGCCATAGAATCAGTATGGTACATGTACCGCATAACCGGCGACCCATCCTGGCAAGAAAAGGGTTGGCGCATGTTTGAGGCCGTCATCAAGTACACCAGCACACAAGTCGGGCACACGGCCATCCGCGACGTGACCGACACAACAACAGAACAAGAAGACAGCATGGAGAGCTTCTGGCTCGCGGAGACCCTGAAATATTTTTACTTGTTGTTTGCCGAGCCCGACGTGATTAGTTTGGATGACTGGGTTTTGAATACCGAGGCTCATCCTTTTAGGAGGCCGACTTGATTTTGGGAATGGATGGAACAATGGACAATGGAAGCTTTCTTCTTTGGGTTTTTTTCAGCTATGGAAGTTGTCTTTTTTTGGGGAAGTCTTGTCTTTCTCTGGGTACGATCATCGTATATAAATGCTCTCCAGGTTTGAAAAAATACAAACGAACGTACATATTTTTACACATACACATACACATATCCTCTAAACTCCCAAATATACATCTACACGCTGCATGCCAACTTAAGTAAACTACCTTAATTAAACTCACCTACCTCACTATTCCATCGACGTGGGTACCTAGTAGGCCCTGCCAAAGCCTCCCTGTTCAGCAGAGAAGAATAGGCAATCGTGGAATAAGTAAATACTCGGGGTTTGCGGTCACGTGCGAAAGCAACCCCTTTCCTGCGGAGAGGGGGGGACAATATAGTGAGAATGGACAATATTCTGAGAATACATACAAACTATATATAAAAAAGGAATCAAAAGATGAAAAACGAAGATTTTTTGATTATTTTTAAATTTAAAATTATACGAAAATCCTACAAGGAAAAAATAAACTAATAAGAATTATATAATAAGGAATTTAATGATATATAGTTTTTTTTTAAAAATATAAATGGTTGGTCCGATGCAATTATATAACCTCGATTCTCAGAATATTGTCCATTCTCACTATGTTGTCCCCCCTTCTCCGCAGGAGAGGGGTTGCTTACGCACATGACCGCAACCCCCGAGGATATATCCACCGACCCCCGAGTGGCCTCGACAGAACACCTTAAAGTAACAGACGGCCTGCTCTGATCTACCAAGTCATTTATCTGCCAGCCGAGTCTATTCTGCCTGCAAGAAAATTGTAAAAATACACAAAAAAGCTGTAAAAGAGACGGATCTAGAACTTCTCAAAACACTTGAATACGAGCAAACAAGTCTTTAGGCTCTCTTTAGTTTCCTTAGTTATGCGTCGCAGTGGATTTGCAAGCATACTAACAGCCTCAATGGACATCTCTCTGTCTTCACCCAATAGACCAGCCCTAAAACTGACGAACGTCTGCGCTAAAATGCAAAAAGATTTCCGCTATCGAGTACTAAAACCGCTCGCCTGATCTACCACTCAATGATCATTCAGAGTAGTATAAGAATGGCTCCGGCACCTCCGCATCCGATGAGCCCTACAAATCCGATGAGTCCAACGCATCCCGCATATCTACTTCCCCCGGCACCTCTACACCTTCCAGTTCCTCCATATCTACATCTGGTCGCGTTTCCGCATGTCCCTGCGTGTCCGTATTTCCATCTGATGCCTGCCGGCGAGTTGGAAAGCTCACAATCTTTCTTGCTTCGCTGGCTCTCACATAGGACAGGTAGGAAGGATCAGGGGAGTTCTGCAGGACCTTCTCGACCTCTTCATCATTAACAACCTTGACCCGGTCGTCATTGTACTCGTACCAAGTTTTGCAGTCAAAATCGTAGAGCCATACCCAATAATGACCAGACGTGGCGGTAGGACCCCTGTGACAGAATACTGCGTGAAGGCGGTATGTTTCCTTCCGCGAGATGTTAGCCTCCTGTGCGGATAACTGTTGTTCATGCAACAACTGCTTTTTTTCTTCCTGCTCGGACGCAAGGAACTGCTGCCAGAGCTCCTCCGAGTTAGAAGCAGAGAGCAACGCTGGTTTGCTGTCCTCGCCTTCCGGGTTCGGCCGGTCGATGACCTCATAATCATCTGCCGGGTCTGAAAGGTCTGCTTCTTCAATCACGAAAAAGCTGTCGTCCGGAGTAGCCAGTTCTGTTTCGCTGGTGACTGCCTTCTCGACCTCATTCAGCCTCTGTGAGAGATTCAGCGACCATTTCTTCGCATTGAACTCTGTTCTGTTCTCGCTGCCATACATGAAGCGGTCGAGCACAAGCTCGTGGGGTATTCTGATAGGTTGCGAATTCTTCATGGATTCGCCGCCCTGATGTTGACTTCGTGAAATCAGAATCGGCAGGATGGGCGACGGGACATCGATTGTGCTGATGGCCACGAAATGCTCGTTTCCAGAAAGACCAAGGTCGGCGGCGAGAGCGTCTTCCAGAGATCGTGAGCCAGACTCCGCCGGAATGGCGTTGTGGAAGCGTATGGTCGGAGTCGTTCGGACCCAGTCCAGATCACCAACCTTCTGCCAATGGGCATCCTTAGAGTAGAACGCCTTCTCAACCAAATCCTCGCCTTTAGTGACGGGGGTTAACTGCATCGTAGCTTGCAGGTGGTCAAGAATACGAGACAGGATTTCATCGACATCCATCTGCCCTGTCCCAGTAGCTTGCTTCTTGATCTGTGTGTCCAGCTCCTCCAGCGTAAACTCTGTACTAACACCGGCAGTGGGGGCCACCGGGGCTGCAGGTTGAGTGGAGTTTTCCACAGCATCCTCAGATTTCCCATCACGGATCTTGATAGTGCTTGCCTCATCGTCTGCATCAGCGAGGCCGACCAATGTCTCGGAGCTAGCGTTACTAGCGGTCTCCAGGTTCTCTATGATGTCTGATGGTAGCGAGATGTCGGCAGCATCCGTCGCATTTGCGCTGTTGCTCACGGTATTTCTAGGGGGAAGTGGTGGCCGCTGGGAGGGCTTTGCATGAGGGCTGATCAAGACCACATTGGCGAGCTCTTGCCTAGGCCTGATAAATTTCGCACGGGTTGACTCCATTTGCTGGAAAAGTAGACCCAGCTCGCGCGCGCCTAGAAAAACGTGTTAGTCGAGTTCACTCCGAACAAAGGAATGCGGCGAGACTCACATTGAAACCCCAAGTAGGCTCGGTTCCTCTCGGCCTCACGGCCGAGAGACAAGAGCCCCCCTTGCCTCAGCCAAGACGAGATCTCTTCATCGGAAGATTGGCTGCAAGACTGCGCATAGTTCCTGATTTCGGCGAGGGAATAGCAATACTGCAGTATGCTGTTCAGGTAGCAAGTATTACCGATGTTGGTGAGGCCAGGAGGAAGCGCAGGAGTAGGACTGGTTGAATCCGGAGCCGCACCGCCGACCATCTCTACATCCTGCTCGGTTAGGTATAGCGGAGACAGGGACGATCCGTTAAGCCCATTCCAAAGGTTTTCTTGTATGTCGACTAGGAGACGGAGGTATTCCGAGCCGCCCTCACACCTCTCGCGGTTTTCCAGTATAGGATTCAGTGCCTTGGCCGCCAGGTGTAGGTGATCAATCTCCTCGCTGGACTGGCCAACAGTTAGCGATCAGTCACAGTACGTACGGTGTTGTTCAAATGGTTCCTTACCGATCTCGACACTAGAGAATTGACAACATTGTAAATGGATCTAAGATCTGTTGTTGTTTGCAGACGGAAGAAAAGACAGGCCTCTTCGTGGCGCATCTCGTAATCGAATGCCTCACATCTGAGCTGTTCGTTATTCAGGAACTTAGCAATTTCGAGCAGGTCTGATCTTGGCGAGTGCTCCCATGTGAGAGACTGATTCAGGTGAACTAGGCTCCTGAACTGGGCAATGATCATTTGGGGTTCCTTAAAGTTTATTTCCTCAATGTTCAAGCGCGCATAGGACGCTAGAAGAGGGTCCGGGGTTGACTGCTGCTCGCGGCGCATGCGTTCGTCGAGATCACGTTCGGTTGTAACGTAAACCTGCAATTCACCGCTCCGGTTGGAAGCCTGACATATATTGCCAAGTGCGTCGATATACTGCCGTCTATGCTCGCCATCCACTGCAACCTGTCGAGAGTAGGCGTACTGCAGGATTTCGTCGTCGGCTGCGTCGGGCACCCCAAGCAACCGAACATGGACGTATTGGGGGTTGAGACGTGTTTTTCCCTTGGGAAATTCGCACCCGAGCGCTTTGGTCAGCGATTCCCGGCCTGAGCTGATCGCCCTCACCATAGGCTGGTTGGCAGACGACTTGCTGTTTTCCAAAATGCTCTGGACTTCACTCCTGACGTCCTCGAAGAAGGCCCTCTCACTCCACAAAAGTGTTCTGTTTCCCCTGGGAGGCAGTCTTGGTTGTAGCCAGTAGAGCTCTCCATCCTCCTCCTTTTTCTCAAATCCGAGGTATTCGAAGATGGGCTCGCAATCTTCACCAAACTGGACCGTGAAAGTCTTATTACGAGCCGAGATCCGCTTGCGCTGTGAAGTCCCGTCATCGTTGAGAATATTTTTCAAGTAGGCACTGAGCGTGGTGAGCGCAGTGGACGCCCATTGGGCTTCCTTCTCAGGCGTGGCATCGGCATAACGTTCTGGATCATTCTTCTGAGCCAACCTGAAGGACCGGTGAATTCTGTCTTGGTCGGTGATGAGTTCGATCCACTTGTTTTGGAGGCGAGGTCTCAGCATTGAGACTTGGGCAACGGTTCCGCACAAACTGCACTCGTATGCGGTCTGCCTTGTCAACGGCTTGTACTTGTTTTGATCCGCCGTATGGTCTTCCTCCGTGACGGAGTGCAAATCAGTTACCACGAAATGGTGCTCGAGGTGGCCCGACTGCTTCTGCTTTTGCCGCTGGTCTGGGGTCGTATCGACAGTAAAGACGAAGTGGTACCGACAGTACTTGCAGATACAACTAATAACCTGGTTCGAGTCCCATTCCTGAGAGGATTGTGATGGTAGCCTGATGAAATCATGATCCTCGGGCATGTTGGCCGTGCGGCGAAGACCTCGTAAACTCGAACATGGCGGCAGTGGCGCCTGTTCGGTAGTTGCAATACCAGCATACCAGTCGTGAAGGAGCAGCGATGCCAAGCGGCCGCTCTTCGCTGGGGGTCTGTGTCAGTAGCTGTTCATGGACTAGGGAAACTGATGGAGAGGGGAGGATAGGGGCAGCCTTACGGAAATGGTATGTGAGCTCCGATGCTGGTGTCACTGTTGGTTTCTTGTTAGCAATTGCGGAACCCAGCAGCTTTGCCAGCAGAAGGGCGATGTCATGGACGGCTTGGTCCTGAGAATTCATCATGGCTGTAAGGTAGACGGAAGATGGAGCGTGACGAGGCAGCAATAGGGATCACGAGAGAGCAGAAGGACAAGAAGGGAGGAGTATTTACTGTTGTACGTGTGCAACTGTTGTACGCGGACGGGCAGCTGCGTCGTTTGGTAAATGGGAGCCGTCGTACGAGAGACAGAGAGAGAGCCGTAAAAATCGATTGCCGCGGGGCTCTGGGTTGTCTGCTCAAACTAGCAAAACAGCAGACAGGTAATGATGCATGAGATGAAGCTGTTTCGATAACTGTTGATGGTGCGTATCCGGTCTACTTTAGTTCATGTGAACCAGGTGAAAGGACCAGAACTTCCAGAAGGCTTGGCAAGAGAGAAGGCCGGAAGAACACAGTGGTATTTCCAGATTGATGTTATGGAAAGAGTGAAGAAATGTAGAAGTAGTAGATTTCAACTCGGACTGAGGACGAATCACCAGATGGAAAGTGGCAACCAGTGGAAGCCCCGGCTGACGCAGCCTTGTAGGTTGGGGAAGAAGGTGCCCGGCTGACAGTCAGTGAGAGTGAAATGGAGGGGTCATCAATGTGCCCTCTAGGGTTGTAATTTACCGAGGACATCATCTGTCGCTGCCCAACCAATTCGGACGCCCGGTGAGCTTAGTCATCGCTGCCGGATACGTAATCTTTCAAGATCTGGAATTCATGATTTACACTTCTCTTCCTTCCTCTTGAAAAAGATATGAATATACGGTTTGTCATGCCAGTTGCAATGAAGCAAACACTGAGCCCATATCTTAGTCTTGAAGAGGAATCTTGAGCATAGATAGCGCATACACGCCAGCATGCACATTTCATCGTACTATCTAGATGCATGTCATATGGTATACTTGCGCCTGTCTCTTTGACGGGAAGCGCAAAGGAATAGGTAACCTCAAACTATGCGAACCTATCTGCATGTTATCCGTGACAAGCAACGAACGTAACAACACTCTCCGGAAAATCAAAGCAAACAATGAAGGGCCTATGTCTCCTCTCCATCTTCAGCTTGAGTAGTAAAGTAGTCCAGAAACCTGTGTTGTTAACCATAAGCCATCACACTGTACACCTCTTGAAGCTCAAAATGCCCCGCTGAGGTTCTGAATCCAGCCCCCAGTTATTTCCCCATTTCAACCAATCAAAACCCCTCAATCACCCCCTAGCACCAAGCTTGTGAACTGCACTCCTCTGCCCGCCCAAACGTAGCAACGCCAATACACCACCACCTGTGAGAGCAAGCCTGTGCTCTCGCCCAGCGCAATCGTGCTCAAACCACCACCACCAACCCAATCCAATCACCCAGGATATCATCACCTATCCTCCCATTCCTCCTCCTCCGTTCCCTTCAAACCACCCATCCCGACCGACAGCCAAAATGGCACCCCCCCAAGGCCACGGCCACGGCCATGACGACTCCCCCCTCCCCTACAAGCGACAAGACGCCCTCGGCGCCGGCGTCCAATCCGGCCTCGTCATGGGCGGCGCCGGCCTTTTCCTCTCGGCCGTGCGCACCTCTCTCGAGAAAACCCACGTAGGCCCCTGGGCAGTCTTCACCAAACACGGCGGCATCGTCGCCACTTTCGCGGCAGTCGGCACCGCCTACGAGTTCACCCGCGTGGCCGCCGCCAACCTCCGCGAGAAGGAGGACCACTACAACAATGCCATTGGCGGTTTTGTCGGTGGCGCTGTTCTTGGTCTTCGCAGTACGTTTCTTTTCTCCCCCCTCTCTCCCCCTTCCTATTGCAAAAGCTGACGGGAAAAAAAGCTGGACGCATCCCCCGCATCATCGGCTACGGCCTCGTTACTTCCCTGGCGTTGGCCGTGTTCGAGTACACAGGCGGGCGCATCGAGGGCCGCCGCAGAGATCCCGAGGCGGACGAGTTTGAGCGGAAAGAAAAACTCCGGTTGATGAGGCGACGGCCGCTGGAGGAGACGATTGCTGAGATTGGGGAGGGCAGAGGTACGCTTATCACCCCATTTCTCCCATGGGGAGCGAGACATGCTAACTTCTGACGATGAAAAAAGGTATCCGCCCCCCTGGCTACGAGGAGCGAAGACGGGAGAGACTCAAGGAAAAGTACGGGATCGATATCAACCCCGTGAGCGCTGATCCTGACCGCGCATAACTCTGTTCCTCCATCGGGGTTAGGTGGTGGGCGGTGATAACGAAAAAGAAGATGATGAGTTGGTTTCGCGATTTGGGATTTTTGCGAGGTTTATGTACATATCGAACAACAGAGAGCAGCAGAGCACAGCAGCAGAGGGATAGACAGAGACCAAGAGACAGAGACAGCGAAGCAGGCAGGCAGGCAGTGGCTAGCTAGCTGCTGAGCTTCGAAATGGGAATACACAGTACATACAACATACCTATATATGCCTCACCTTTATGTCTTGCGTGCCCGTTCGTTACTACTAACAAGTCGCAATCACTGACCTGAATATGACAGTAATTCACTGATTCCTTTGGGCGCTGTCGAATCTGGGAAAATTCCGAGCAGGAGATGAAGTGGCGGGTTTCATACCTACACTGGACCATGAGATCACTGCTTCGAAAAGGCACAGTCAATGAAGAAATAGGGCCAGTTTGGATGAATAAATGCTCAAGATTTCTCTAGATATGCTTCCCCCCAGCGCCGGCCGTGATCAAATTTCAACAGATGCCTGCCTCTCCAATCGGCTCCCTAGAGTCCTGTCTGCAAACTGATGGTATGCTCAAAACCACTATAACAAGAGAAAAAACTGCGTGCTGCATATCTTGTCGTAAAAAAAGAGGAAATAGGAAAGAAATTACTTGTACACCGGATATCATTTATCCAATCATACACCACCACCTTTTACACCTCTTACAACTTCATACCCAGCATCTTGGCAACGCGCATGCTCTGCCTTATGCTGAGATCCAGCATGATCTCCTCGGAACCGCCAGGGATGGCATAGGCGCGCACGTCACGGTACAGACGCTCGACCTTGCCGCCCTGCCCGCCGCGGGAGTAAGAAAGACCACCAAAGATCTGCGACGCCTCACGGGCGCAGAACTCGAACGTAACAGTGGCCTGGGCCTTGAGGGAGGCAATGGGGCCACCGAGACGCAACATGGCCTCGGTCTCCCCCATCTTCTCGCACTGGTAAATAAGATTCTCGAGCCAGTTATACGAAGCCTCGATCTGGCGCGCCATGTGGGCGAGCTTGAGACGGATGACGGGGTGCTCGATGAGCTTCTTGCCGAAGGTGCGGCGCTTGTTGGCGTACTTGACGGACTCCTCGTAGCAGACACGGGAGAAGCGGAGGCACTGGATGATGATACCAATGCGCTCGTGGTTGAAGTTGGTCATGATGACGCGGAAGCCCTGGTTCTCCTTGCCGATCAAGTTCTCGACGGGGACCTTGACGTCCTCAAAGGTGATGTAGGTGGTGCCGGACGACCAGACACCCTGGCAGTCCATGCGGCGGGTCGAGACACCGCCAAAGTCGCGCTCGATGAGAAGGAGAGAAACACCGTTCATGCCGGGGCCGCCGGTACGGACAGCCACGGTGAAGTAGTCGCACCAGATACCGTTGGTGATCCACTTCTTCTCGCCGTTGACGATGTAGTGCTTGCCGTCCTCAGACAGCTTGGCCTCGCAGGTGAGGTTGGCGACGTCGGAACCGGCATCGGGCTCGGTGATGGCCAGGCAGATGCGCTTGTCGCCGTTGAGGATGCCGGGGAGGACGCGGTCGACGACCGACTTCTTGCCGAACTTGACGAGGGGAGGGCAGCCGATGCCGAAGCCGCCAATCACGTTCCACACGAAACCACCAGACCCGACACGGGAAAGCTCGTCGGTGAGGAGCATCTCGTGGAAGAGATCCCACTTCTCGGTGGGGACGCACTTGATGGGGTTCTTGACGTAGTCCTTCTGGTAGTGTGTGCCGAGGAGACCGGCGAGGTAGCCGCGCTCACCCATCTGCTTGTAGATCTCGGCGGGGACCTCCTTCTTCTCGTCCCACTCGGTAACGTAGGGCTCGACCTCGGTCTCGATCCACTCGCGCACCTCGGCGCGGAGGGCGGCGTGGGTCTCATTGAAGTAGGGGGAGTGGTACTATTATGCGCCGAATAGGTTAGCATATTCGCCCAATGCTTTGACGTGACCAAAAAGAGGGTAAAAAAAACTCACGCTCTGGTACCAGCTGGGGTCGGCGAAGGGGATCTGCTGGCCGAAAGGCTCGAGAGCCTCAGACTCCTGTGCGGGGGCGGCGGCGGCGGCGGCGGCGGCGGCGGGAGCGGCCTTGGGCTTGGGAGCCTCGGCCTTGGGTGCGGGAGCGGGGGTAGGCTCAGCCTTGGGCTTGGTGTCTAGGGATCCGATCTGGAGCTTCTTGTACTTCTTGAGGATGCCCTCGTTGTGGTACTTCCAGAACTGCTTGGAGGCATCCTTGCCGGCAACTCTTGTGAGGATCTTCTTGCCACCTGTTTTGCGGTTCCTGTTAGAATCGCGCCTGCAAGCACCTCCCTCTCAGCATATATCTGGTTTCGCATACCCGGGTGGTCATCCTGGAACTTGGTCAGGTCGTAAACATCGCCATCGATCGTGATCCACAGGGAATCAGCCTTGTTGTGCGACGCAACGTCGCTCTGGGTGAATGTCTTGGACATGGTTGCGACGAGGTTATGGGAGAAGAGACGAAGATGACGAGGTAGAGAGGGGGGGCATCAAGTTCGAAGGAAAGAAAAGTAGTGGTTCAGTGGAATAATGAGAAAGAAAACAGGAGAACGAAAATAAGTCATGGGAGCGATCAGGAAGGGGGCGCGCTCCATAAAGGGCCGCTTTCGTCAGTGGTGGATGATGGTGCGGGCATGACAATCACATGTGAACCCGGTTCTCTGGGGGTGTACCTTGAACGCCGCCCAAAAAAAATGTCCCAGGTCCCCACATCCCCTCAAAGCAGCCGCAAAGTCCGGGGCAAGGTCACACAGCAGGGAGAACAGTGGGCACATGCAGGACATGGGAAGCTTCATCAGAGAGGAAACCTGACCGTCTACGGTAATCATGCCCGTTCCCCAAGAATATGGGGTACATTGAGAAAAAGTTCGCGGTAAACAGCATTTCCATGTTGCAATGAGGGTTCACGGTTCATCATGGATGCCCTGTATTATCCTGCAGCACCTCACCGTGTCGCTTGTCTCGACCGGTCTCACACGCCGTTTCGCAAAGTTGACCAAGAAAACGCCGCGGCAGAAACCGTTCCTCCTCCACAGAAAACCATCGGAATTCGGGGTGACGGGATGGATTTGTGTGGGGTACAGCAACCTTGCCGTGGGGAAAACAAGACGATGCTCCCCCTTTGACTTTCGCCAATTCTCGGGTTATTTCACTGTGTTGTTCCCTCTTCCTCGTGGTGGGTGGTGGTTTAACCCGTCCGTCCGCATGTACGGTGCACTCGGCCAGACTGCCGGCGGGTATACGCAACTCGAGGCGGTTTTACTAGGAAGAACAGGTGCGTGCATACGCATACTAGAGACAATCGATAGAGTCATGCGCGCACTGCGTAACCAGCTCTTGAATCAAGTTCCAGCTGGTGGTGCATGTGACGGTTCGGAAGAAAAAGCACAAATTGGGCATCGTGTTCCCGCTCTGAGCTGCCCCCAAAATGACGGCCCTCGGCTGATGTCATGGCATGGTCTTGGGGCTCCGTGTCCAATCGCCGTGGGCCGAATTATATTTCTTTGACCAGCGATCACCTTGAGCCGAGGTTCAACACGTCCACTCTCAACAATCGTTTTAGAAGCGCGGTCGGGAAGATGAGATCGATGCAACGCAGAGTCGCGGGGGTGGGTATCCAGGTGGACTTTTTTGACACGTCGACATTGGCAAAGAATTGAAATTGTTGAAAAGTTCCAAAGCAATTTGGTCAATGTATTATGATTTGAATGACCTCGAATCCCGTCTCGATAGTTTTACCCTCGCCATAGAAGCAAACCTTGATGCAGATGTGTGTCCTCGACATCTTCCTACTGCACCACTAACGCTAGAAAACGCCCCGACCATACCGAACCGTACCTTCAACTCCAAAATTTCCCAGAAAATAAGATAGCAAAGATAGCAAAAAGCCCCCAAAGAGACCAAATGACAAGAAAAAGGATGATCAAGCAGTACCCCTAGGCTTAGCCTTCGCCTTAGCCTTCTCCTTCTTCTCCTCCTTCATCTTCTTCTTCTTGGCCTCGTTCTGCTCCTCCAGCTTGCGCTTGTGGCTAGCCTTTTGCTCCTCCGTCTTGGGCATCAGTTTGAAGAAACCCTCAATCCGCGACTGCTGCGAGCTCTTCATGTTCTTCTCGAGACGAGTACCGCCCGCGCGCACACGATCCTCCGAGAACCCCTTCTCGTGCACCAGGAATTGGACGAGCCCCTCCATGTCCGGCTTCTCCCACTTGAAGTCGCAGAGCGGATCGTCCGCCGGGCGCACGTCCGGGTTGAAGAACAGGTCGCGCGCATCCTCATATGGCCAGTCCTCAGGAATCACATACTTGCTCTTGGGGTCCTCCTTCATCCACTTGACCACTTTTTCCAGAGTGCCGTGCTCGCGAATGAGCTTCAGTGCGGTGCTGGGGCCGACTTTAGGGATGGGATCGAGGTAATCGCAGCCGAGGAGAATGCAGAGGTCGACGAACTGCGTTTGCTCAAGTTAGCAAAAAAAAAAAAAAACCCAAAAAAAAAAAACCCCTCTCTGCACGGGGGTGAATGTGAAATGGAGAAGAATGAAAAACATACCTGCTCCCTCCCCATCCCCAACCCCTCCAGGACTTTATCCACATGAATCTCCTGAATCGGCTCCTTCCTCTGCTCGCTAAACGTCAAATGCCTCAGCAAAATCGGCGAGTCAAAGCACAAAGTATCCATATCCTCGCTGGCCGCCGCATAAACCTTCCCCGCCCGCGCCAGCACCGCGCACTGCGCCTCTGCCTCTGTCGGGGCGACAATATACGGAATCCCCATCAACTTCAACAAGCGCTGACACTCCGCGTTGTGCTCCCGTGTAACCCTCACCGTTCTCCTTGAAAACTTTTCCACATCCTCGGCGGTACCCGTCTCTTTGGCCTCCTCCAGTCCCTCGTGCGCTTCTTGTTTCCGCTGAAACCGCTTGGCCAGTTCCCCTGACTTGAGTTTTGGGGGCGCGCCGTCAAATACATAGAGCGGCTTAATCCCGTTGTCGACCATGCGGAGGGTGCGGTAGAACATGCCCATGAGATGGGAGGTCGTCTCGCCGCTTTCGTTCATGAGTTGCTGGCCGTCGGAGCGCACCGCGATGAGGAAAGAGTAAATGCTCATAGAGGCGTCCTGGGTGTTCCAACATTAGCCTTTGCTTCTCGTTCGTAATCCAATTGCTTCAACTTGTCCACTTGGCAAGATTGGAATAAAACCTACAATAGCAACTTTCCGACCGAAATGGTTCTTGATCTCCCCCTCTTTGATCGCCTCGGGCGCTTCATCCTTGATGATTGAAAAAAGCTGTTTAATTCCCATTTTTGCTTGCTGCTGTGTAGTGTCTGAAAATTTCAATTTGTAGCTTCTCTCTGAGAGAAATTAGATGCGGCGCCGGCCGGTGAAAGTGGTTGCAGCAGCTCTCTTTGCGCAGTTCCAGAGCTGTGATGTCAGAGACTGGAAGTGGTTTTCGAGAGGGGACGCGTTCAGCTTTATTGGAGAGAGTTTCGCAGACGCAGACGCGCCTTTTCCGCGAATGAAAAGTGGGTTTACCATTTAAACCCTGGTCCAGAGGTGGGTGGGACTTTGCTGCTGCTGCCTTCCACTTCACTTCACTTTCAGCAGTTCAGATCAAGTTACTCGTACTCTTACGAGTTCTCAAGTTTGAGAAATACAAGGTAGGAATAATAATGATTTGACGGATAAATCTTTCAGAATCATGAAACAGCGCAGCAACCGGATATCATTCGTTTATTATGTTAAAAAAAAACAGCCATGAGGAGATCGCCCAAAAAAGGACAACATCTACCAAAACCAAAAAGGGATATAAATGGGAATTTATGAACTAGATACAAGGTGTACATAATAGAAAAAGGAATATGTATGTATGTAACAAACGCTAAATGCGAGCTGCCTCCTGAGGTCGTGACGGAGGAGTGAGAAATGGTTGTTGGTAGAGACATGGGTTAATTAATCCATTATCCAAGCAATGTGTGCAAAAAGCTGGTGATGAGATGGCTTGGAGAATGCTGACGGGCTGCTATTTGGCCAGTAGACGGGATATAAATGGAGAGCATTCGACCTATTCGTCGTCATCTCCGTGATGCGACGCAGCGAAAAGCTGCATCCTGACCGGATGCCTATAACAAGCTTTCATTGAGATGATGGTGGTGCAAATGCTGCGGCATCGAGTCGAATCTGGCTGTTTTGCGTCCCGCGCACTGGTGTCGACTCAGTCATGGACTTGTCCTGTCATCTTCTGTACGCTGTGCAGCCCCTTAAAAAAGCTGGCCCAAAAGCTCGGGAGTAAAAAAGTGAACTGGATCGAACACGTCGTTTAGAAGTTCTCCTTGCCCCATACGAATTGGAACCTGCAAGCAAATGTTAGTCGCGTGAACCCGGAAAGAAATGGAGAGGAGGAAAGCTCACCCAGGCTCGCTGTACTTGTTGCAGTAGATGTGCAGCTGACTACCCAGGCCCTTGGGACCGCAGAAGAAGACACCGGCCTCACACGGCGTGTGAAGTTTCCGGATGCCTCTGAAAATCATATCCCAGTTGGGGCGACCAAAGTTCGTCGGTGACCGGAGACCGGTAATCGTGTCCTTCTCGGCATTGGCGTCGTTGATCATGATGTTCGTCGCATCGTCGACCTTGATCTTGGCCGTCAGGTAAGTATGGATTTCGATACGGTTATCCACATCCTGAGCCTCGATGGCGAGCAGGAGAGAACGAAACCACTCGAAAGAACCAAAATCTCTGCAAATCCAGAAGAAGTAGACCTTGCTCAGCCGGGTCTTCTTCTGAGGGTAGTTCATGCGGTACCAGATGGACTTGAGAATCGAAGCGAAGGGCGTCACACCGATACCAGCACCGCAGAGAATCGAGACCTCGTACTTGAACACGTCTTCCGAGGCCGAGCCGAATGGGCCGTCGATGTACACTCTCGGAAGGACTCTGCGAAGAGCCGGGTCGACCTCGTCGTTCGTCGCGTCGACACCAACAACCTTGGAACCATCCTTCTTCTTGTCAAATTCGCAGCCCAGTGTTTCCGCCACGGCTCTGGTGAAGTCACCCACAACACGCATGTGGATAGAAATGTAGTCCTCTTCCGGCGCGCTCGTCAAAGTAAACGGATGGTACTGCCAAAGAGACACCGCGGGGCAGCAGAAGAAGATGTACTGTCCGGCCCTCGTCTTGGTGTGTTCCTTCTTGATCTGAATCTCGCAAACGTTGCTCGGGTGCTGGATAACCTTGGAAATATAGGTCTTGTGCCTGCCGCGGATTTCACGGGCAAGACGCTCAGCAAGGTAAGCGAATCCGCCATACATCCAGTACTGCCAGAAGACACCGATCGCCTGGGTTCCGATCGAGATGCAGAAAGGCGCAAAGTCGGGCTGAATCATGCAGAAGGCGCCGTGGATCGACCAGAAAAAGAAGAAGACGATAAACAGGTGGTGCGTATACCAGAATCGCTCGTAGTTGGCGCGTCTTGTTTTCTCGACCGAAGTGATCACCATGCCCATCAGTGCAATCAACATGACATATCCCGTCCAACCCGGGCCCGACACAAAGTTGGCGAGCAACCATCCGTAGATACCCAGATTGTTCTTGGCAGCGATTTGGGCAAAGTTGTTCCAGTGAGCAATCGTATGGACCCAGGACCAGAAAACGATCGACCATGCGGTTGTGATGTGGAAAGTGATGTTCTTATCGAACTGAATAATGCCGTTCAGGGGCGTTTGCCGAGCCAGCGAAATGAGCGTGCGGCAGACCGGGAAGAGAATCAAAGCGACGTCGACGTGGAGAACCAGTGCTGCCGACCTAGCAATCATAAACGTTGGTCCAAACGTATCTCGGGCTATTTGTAAGTTTTCTTTCAGCGCAAAGTTGACGAAACTGAAAGCGAAGACGATGGCGTGGAGGAACATGAACACAAAGACGAAACTGACAACCCGTTAGCCCAAATTTACTCCCAGTCTTGTAGGACTTCCCATTCAAGAGAAAGCTTACATTCGACGGTAGCCTTCGTTCACCATCCACCGATCGAACTTTTCCCTTGGCGTCAGTTCTTTTTGTTTCTCCTGTGTCATCTCGCCCGACAACAACATCCGTGTGAGCGGTGTCCATCTTGATCTTTCTGACTGCTTCATCGACCCTGGACTCCTGTTGAAGCCGCCACCACCCCCATCGCCTCCATAATACCCTCCGTAACTTGCCATGGTCGGCAACTGATGTGGTTCTTGTTTCGTTGTTCCGTTTTCCCTTTCTTCGGTTTCGATTCCACGTCTTCAACCCTCACCTGGTGCTGTTGATCCCCAAATCGTCTTCTCCTCTCTCAGCAATTCCCAGAATTATCACTCGATGTTTCAAAAGTATGATGCCGGGTGTTCGATAAGTTGTTTCTCGTCGTCAGGACCTGCTGAACTCGCGATCGATACCCATTAAAAGCGAGAGTCGTGAATGCAATATTATCGGCCGTGAATAGTAGTAGGTGTAGTAGTTTGAATGGTAATGAACGTGGATATGGAGCCTGCATATACCAGGTCGGCGAGGTTAAGGCCGGAATGGTTAGCAAAAACCACACACACCCTCGAGATTGATGCTTTACTGCGCGCCGGGCAAGAACAGAGGAAAGGGAGGGGAGAAGGCCAGAGCACCAAAGTGCGGCGGCCAGATTGGTTATGGGAAAGCGGTGCCAAGAAACATCAAGCGTCCAGAAACATGAGCTGATGTGTGAAGATCATACCTGCTCACAAATGCCTGCTGCGTCCGGCGGCTGCTATCCCAATACTGCGTATCAGCAAGGGAGAAAGCCTGGCCACATCTACTAGCTATTGCCGAAACAACGAGTAGTTCACACGGGGGAATAGAAGACAGAAATTAGAACAGACAACACGCAGAGAGAGAAAAAAAAGTGACTCGACAAGGGGGACAGGCAACGCGGCGTCCTGGCGCTCTCAAAGAGTGCGAGGATTGTATTCAAGGGGGAAAGACGGCCGAAGGAGACGTGGAGTCTCGCCTGGGCAGGGGGAGTGAATAGGAGAGCCGGCGCAAAGAGAGCAAACTGCCAGGTACAGATGCCAAGATACAAGGATTCTCCTCTAGCTTGGACGGGAGAATCGAAAGAATCGAACGATGTTCCCCACGTTGTCGAAACGAAGAGGATGTCTTGGGACTGGAAGAAAGCGGCAGCAAGGTCGATGGCAGACTGGAAGCGCAACCGCGTGAAGGATGTGTGGAGCGCAATCATTGGGGGGGGGGGCTCTGCGGTACGCAATCAACCCTGGCGCCGCCACTGCAGGGGGGCCCAATATCTCGACCCCATGTTAAAAACGGCAGCAAGGGTCTCCTTCGCCGTGCTTGTGTGAGAACCTTCTCAATCCTTCAACTTCGGACGCACTGTGAATTCTGTATGAAGAGACATTACACAACAGCTTCCTCCTACGGCGGCCTTTCGGGTCCGATTGCAAAGGATTTACCGACGAGCGCCTCAGTTTGCGTCGTCAACTGCTCGCTGAGTGAGAAATCAAGATGAAAATCCCAAAAAATCCGATGTCTCTGAGGCGCCGGTGTGACCTGGAAAACCGAAACGTTGACAGGCTGAACGGCAACTGACTGGCCAGCGCGAAGTCTGTGATCAGACCGATTTCCCGACAACTGCAGGCACAGTGAGGTGGATAATGGCGCCATTTTCGAGACTTACAAGGAGGACAGGTACCAGCTCTGCCTCATGTTTGTCCTTTATTAGGTTCTTTTCCCTCTGCCGGCGCTTTCCCTTTTTTCCTCGGGGGGTACGAAGTAGGTCAGAAAATCGACGAACCATTTTCTTTGGTGAGCCTGCGGTGTGCCGAGCCTGATGTCGGAGAAAAGTCGACAAGCGCCAGTTCGACTTGTCAGGAGCTGTTTGCCAAGACCGGGGTCAGATCTGGCCCACATGTTGTGGGAGTTGGTATTGTTGATTGGACAGTTTTGGACAAAAGAGGGGCATCTCGGTCGGTCGAGCGTTGCCCGTTGCTGTTTCGGCTGGGATTTCTGATACGCAAGCGAAGATTCAGTTTCGGGACCAACCAGTGTCACAACCCTGTGAGCAATGCCTCAATGCTGTGTGTTTCTTCTCGTTCAGAATCAGACCACTTTTCGTCTGTTTTCAGCAGTATTTTGAGATTTACGGCTGCCGTGTTCAAGTGCCGTACGAATATGAAGGTGGCTTTTCTGGTAGAATATCAGGGCACTGTTTTCGTTTTCTGGTCGCAAGCCCCAGAACTCAGAATGCTATGACTCCCATCGCTACTCGGCGGCCGATTAAACTGATCTTGAGCTGACCAACGTACGGCCATCGATGGCCTGCGAGTATGTATACGGGATGTGGGGGATGAGTTCAAGATGTACACGTGGAAAACGAGGTGTCTTCTCGGCCTCACCGTCAGTTTGCTCATCCTTTTTTCCATCTCCCCCGATCTCCCACGATACTTGGGTAACAAACATTCGGGACGTTTCTACGAATCCAAACCTCCTTGGTCTAAAACTGATTTACAAGCTTCCCGCCCTATCCTAGTCCCCGACCACATTACACATGCATGCAATGCATCTCCACTTGATACCACCCCTTCTTCGTAGTACGAGGTCTTCTTCATTTGAATGTGTCTGTATCCCCAAGTGATAAAAACTGCTCTGTGTGACTGGGTGACATATGGCCATATCACATGACACAAGTACCCTCAAAGAGGTCTAAATATATCACAACTGTCCTCCTTCTAGGTAGGGTGCACAATCACCGAGTAGCACCAATCCAAATATGTTTCCCCATCAGCCCCAAATCTCCTTCTAGACATAAATCTCACAAAAGGTTTGGAAAACACTCGTTCGTCCAGCGCGAACAGAGTAAGACAAAGCCAGCAGCCCCAGCTCGGTGGTCCAGGTCTGTCATAAGCAGACCCTTTTCCATCCTTTCACCAAAGGCCCAACTTACCTACCTACCCTTACCCGCCGCTTCATCCCCCCCAAAACATGAGCTCACCGAGCCACTCGCATCTAATAAGCCCAACGTGGTATTCCGATGGGACGTATCGTGCCCCTTTGGCAGGTATGCCCTCCCGTTGGGTCTGGTCTTTTCCTGCCCGGGTCTATCAAGTTCAGCCCTACCCCAACTCATCTCAACACCATCACATGGCATAGCACGATTTGGCTACACAGACAGGCCAAGTTCCTCCGCGCCGCCCGTTGCCTCCCAGTGAGGAACCACCCGGGACAAATCCATTTTGGACATAGGTGCCATACTCATTACAAGCAAGAAATCATAAGAGGACATAAATGCTCGCACAATACTGTAGCTTTGCCTCCTTCTACTAGCCCGATCATAGCTTGCAATTTTAGATGTGGCAACGCAGCATACGTACGAATATATGTATCCAAGTTTATATGGAAGAACTACAGCCATCGTTGGCTTCCGAAAATTTCTCGAAGCCAAAGACTCGTGTAGCTTGTGAAGTAGATATATCATCTCTTGGTAGATAAGTAAACAATCTTGCTCTTCATGAACTGTCGAGGCACAGTAAAGAAGTCATACAAACCTTCCGGGGCTCTTTCCCGGTCTTGGCTCGGCGTGTTGCATTCAACCGGGACCTAAGCCCCGGCAAGGCCGGATCGGTACGGGATAAATCACGGACGTCATAAGCCGGCTCTATCTATGAGCAGCATCATGCTATCAGTACCGACTCGGGGAAATTCCAGCCCAGGGGGCAACGGAGGCCAACGAAATGAATCATTGTCCATTCGCTCTCCTCCGTCAGGAGAAGCTGAGTAGCAATCTGTGGAGATACGTAACACGCTGTGTACAGGAAAGAAATGGGGTAGTCATGAGTGTCCGTGTTCCGAAGCCCTTGAAGCTGCCTTGTTGATGAATGCAGTGTAAATAGTGTGCTGGATCTCGTAGTGCATCTACCACCTTCCCTAAGACCCTTATAACCCGACCCTGAAGATAATCTCATTCTCCATCCATTACCAGCTCGCACGCTCACAATCGTCAAGTCTTGCCATTTGCTCGCCGCCCGAACCGGCAGCGCCGCTCCAGAATACTGGGATGGTCGTCGGTGCCAATGAAATTCCAGAGCAGACCGTCAACAACCGCAGGCTTAGAATTCCATTCCCAGCTTAAACAGCATACTTCCGGGTCCACTCGCGAGCAGTCTGTTCGTATTTCACAGGATCCGTCTTATACACGTGGGCGATCTCGGGCACAAGCGGGTCGTCGGGGTTGGGATCCGTCAGCATTGAGCAGATGGATAGCAGAACTATAACCTAGTTAGAACAAGGTCATGGTAAACATAAAAGCAGCTGGACCAAAAAAAAACGTACCCTTGGAGATGGTCAATGCCGGACTCCACTGGTCACGGAGGATATCTAAGCAGATGCTGCCGTTGGCGTTGATGTTGGGGTGGTAGATCCTCGTCGTGAATTGCACCTTGGGGGGCTTGAACGGATAGTCTGTGGGGAACTGAATCTGCAAGAAGAAAACGCCGCTGGCGTACGGGGAGTCGCTCTGTCACTTGGGTGTTAGCAACTGATAAACAGCCCTGCAGAAAAATGCCAAGAACACCGAGACTGTAGAGATCTCGACCCCTTGAACTCGAAAAGGAATACTTACAGGACCCATGATGGTTGCTTGCCATTGGAACTGCAAAGTCGACATGTTAGCAAAGTGTCCTGCTGAGATTGGACGCATTTCGAAATCGACCACGCGTGCTCGCGGTGTTATCAGGGAACTGGCGTGCAGAAACTGAATGGCGGGGTAAGGCATACCAGATCGTCGCCGGCAGGGCCAGCAGAGCAGGAAGAGGGCGGGTCACTGCAAAAGTATCAAGTCAGCATAGGGTTTAAAAAATGGCAGTAAAATTCTCGCCGTCCGAGTTCATTCTGGACGTCGACGAGGCCGGAGAGTATCAAGAGTACCATCAACCCCCGCTCAACCTCAGCCCCACCATCGGATGACGGCACACGCCAGCGACGTCCAAAGAATGAGCAAACAGAGATAGGAGTTGAGTAAACGTACCGGCCGAGATCGGCGAGTTCCTTGTTGATGCGCTTGAGAGCCATGTCTGGATATATGTGATGTGGTTTGGTGTTGTTTCGACGGTTGAAGTTTCCGGTGTCGAAAGTCCGGGGGTTATGCTGAATTTGAGGCTGTGTCAGCTTTGCCTTGTGGAAATGAAGAGAATCCGAGTGAATTGTCGGGCAGAGAAATCAGCGCGTATTGCGGAAACTTTGCAAAATTTGAAACTGTAATCATGACAAAGCAAAAGTAATGAGAAAGGCCTTGGAGGCTTACCTATTTGACAAGAGAGCGGTGTCGAGTCGAGAGGATGCAGGTGAAGATGTCAAAAGACGAGGGTGATGGATGCGAGGTTGAGATTTAGGTTGCAAGAGGAAAGAGGGGGGGGGGAAGTGAGCGGGTCGACAAAGGCAAAGGCGGGTTAGGTGCTGGGCGGAGGGCGCCAGAGCTGAGCCAGGGGCCACCCAAGAGCCAGGACCACCCGCCCGAGCCCCGTGATTTTCAGGCAGGAGGCACCCCAGCGGCAACAACAAGAAAGCTGGCTCTGTTTGGCGCCCAATCGTTCGCTCTCGACCATCAAATCACAATAGCGCCACACTGGTTATCTAAGCTGGCTCTAACACCTTTGTACTGTCATCTGTACGGAGATTTGTTAAAGATCTTCGACCCACTGAACCTAGGGAAGGAAAAGCTTCCATCTCGAGGAGCCACTCCTCATGAGCCCAACGGAGCCTTCAAGTTGATCATCATTGGTCAGAACGTCTCGTCGTTTCTGGAACTGCTGCCCAAATTCGATATCACCGTTCTTCTTCATGACAATCAAGAAGTACTATCTCACTTTTCTTTGTACAAAAAAATTACATGTCATGCTCTTACATTGTAGCCATCAAATCGCCTTTGATCTGTAATATAAAGCTGGTGATGCGAGCGTACCTCCTGACTCACTTGGCTTAATCATATGGCACTAGGTAAGGTACTTGACGAGATCTCTCACGTTCTCTCCCTCTTGTTCAAAGATCGGTTGAATTATTTACAAACAGAGTTCTTCAAAATCTGCCAGCCCTTAATCTCCATATTGGTATCCTGTTGGTCTCGGCATTGTTGACCTATATTTGGATCTCGCTAGCGCCATATCAGACAAACGCCTGAACGCCAGTAATAGCCCTTCCAAGAATCAGACCTGTCACAAAGTCAGTATTGAAGCTCATCCAGAGTTCAGAGATCGAGCAAACTTACTGTGGATATCACTCTGGCCCTCATACGTCTGCGTCACATAGAGGTTCGCCACGTGCCGTCCAATACCATACTCGTCACTAACTGCATTGCCGCCAAAGATCTCCTGCAGCACTCTCGCGCCTTGAAGAGCCCTGTCGCAGTTTTGTCTCTTGACCATACTAATCATCTCAGGCGTAGCCTTGCCCTCGTCCTTCAGCCTGCCGACCTGGACCGCGGCCAGCGTACCATACGCCGCATCCGTGGCGGCGTCCGCCAGCTTCTTTTGCACGAGCTGGTACTTCGCGAGCGGGTTTCCCTTGAACTGCTTGCGCTCCAGCGCATACGTCCTCGCCCGAGCGATACAGTCCTCCAGCGCGCCCATCACACCGAGCGAGATCCCGTACCGAGCTCCGTTGAGGCAGGAAAACGGCCCCTTGAGGCCCTCCACCTCAGGGAACATGTTTTCTTTCGGGACAGGGCAGTCTTCCAGGTGAATCATGCCCGTAATCGAAGCCCTCAGACCAGTCTTGTTCGAGATCTTGGGCGTCTCCAAAGTTCCCGCCGGGCAGTCCTTCCTGTCCACCAGGAACCCGCGGATCTTGCCCGTAGATTGCAGCTTCGCCCAAACCAACAACACATCCGCAATCGGCGAGTTTGTAATCCACGTCTTCGACCCTTTTAGCAAATAATATCCCTCTTTCGTAGGGTGCTCGCGGGCCGTCGTCTCCATGGAGCCAGGATCACTCCCGTGATTGGGCTCCGTAAGACCGAACGCTCCCAGAAGCTTTCCCTGCGCCATTTCGGGGAGATATTTCTCTTTCTGCTCGGCCGAGCCGAATTCGTAGATACCGCCCATAACCAGGGAAGACTGCACCGACATGCCGCTGCGGTACCCGCTGTCCACCCGCTCGACGGCGCGCGTGATCAGTGCGCCGGCCACGTCCGAGACGCCCGCGCAGCCGTAGCCCTTGAGGTTGGCGCCGAGGAGGCCCAGGTCGCCCATCTCTCGGAGAATCTCTGGATCGTAGTGCTCATCGCGGTAGGCCTCTGTTTTTATTCATCTCGTCAGCACACCCATGCAGGTAGAGGAGCTACCCAAGCTCAAAAGGGGCAACACTGTTGGTATGAAAAGGGTTCTCGTACGAAGCACTCGAGGAAGCAACCGCTCCTGACAATACCGCTCTGCCGTTTCCGAGATGGCGAGCTCTTCCTCGGTCAGGAGGTTCTTGGATCCCAGCGGGTCCTCCCAGTCGAACTGTGTGGCATAGCTTCTGCTGCTGGCCACCGATACCGGCAATCGTCGAGATGGGAAGAGAGCAGCCCTGGGGGCAGCAAACCTTCTGCACAGGAGTCTCGACATTGTTCAAAGATTCAATTGGAGGCGCCGCGCAAACCGCTTTGTTTGTTTGTTCTATCAGAGAGACAGAAAGAAAGAGAACAACACACACAAGACGTAGTAGTAGATTCCCACCTAATAATTCAATGATCCCCGCTATGGTCCATTCCGATCCTCCCTCCTTCAACAGTTCGTTTCGTTCTAAATGCCGTCTTGTTGCCGCAGCGCAAGCGCACGCCGATAGCTTCCGTTCGGCTTCTGTGGATTGCTGATCCCCGTCAGTAGCCGGGATTGACGAGGGGAAGGGGGGAAACCGATTGCCGAGACTTTTTCCCATTGCCAAAAAGGGTTAGGGTTGGAGGTCTTGGTGAGTAGAGTGAGTAGTTGCCCTGCCAGGGACTGGAGTGGAACCCACAGGGGTTGGTAAACATTGAGGTGGAAGCACACAAATCGAGATATGACAAGATAGGCAGGCGTAGATTAACATTTACCAGAATAATGGGATGGGGTATGGCGAGCACATGATAAAGTAAGTGGGAGGGGCGAAGGTGATGACAACCGCTCGATCCCGATTCGGGGGGCAGCTCAAAGTGTCACGATCTCGTCCTCCGAGTTCTACTGATGAAGCGCTTTGTTCTACGAAGACTATGAGGCTACTGTGATCCTCTTTGTTTTCTGTCAGAATGCACCTAGGCGGTCGCATGATGAGTCATACGGCCAACAAGGACAAGTTTGAAGGTAAACCAAACCTGAGGAGAAAGCAAAGACGTTACATGATGCTTGAGAAGAAGAAGATGGCAGTAAGCTGAACACTCTCTAGCAACACCAGATAAAGCGTAGCCGGGAAGAATGGAGAAAGTCGCAAGGAACAAATACTGGCTCTGTTGTGCGCTTTGAAGACACTAATTACCTGCCTACCTAGGTCGAGCTGACAGCATGTTCACTGCTGGACAGGAACTGACGAGCAGTCTCCGTTTCACACTACCTCAAATCGAAAAACAGGACTCAGGGGAAGGTAAGTAAGTAATTGCAGCAAAACGGCCATGATCAGTTTCTTAACCCTCATATCTGGTCAACCATAAAGTCACCTACCTACCTTGGTTGCTCAGATTCACTGGTATATGAACATGTAAAGAAAGGCATTGTGCCCAAAAAAAGGTCGTGATGATGAACAGTTTCTAACTCCCAACAAAACATCCCAACAAAACATCCCAACAAAACATCCCAACATGACTTTACGGTTTGTAGAAGAGTAGCAAGATGTACAAATACCTACCTACCTACCGGGGACTAATCCAGGGCGTGGTCTTTTCCACTTGAATGCTTCCAAGGAAACGAACGCTTCACACCTATAAGCTGCTACTGGCATGTGTTACCTAACTCACCTGATGGCACGAATGTGTGGAAGACCAGGTCGGCAAGCATTTAGTCGAAAAGACCACGCACTTAGTCCCCATCATTCACGCATCTTGTTGCTCATAGGCAACTGAAAAAAAGATAATATGAACACACCACGGCCAAATCATGTACTCATGCCACCAGATTCTTAAAGACATGTAAATCGCACGTACAGGCCTTTCAGTTTCTTCACGGGTACATGTTGTAACAAAGTTGCAGGCATGTTCAACCACCGTTTGAACACGTGCAACAACATTTGAAATACATGCACTCATCCTTTTGATATGCGCTGCATTTATACCTTCATGGGTAGGCTATCATGGCCTAAAGCGTGGTGATTTTGACATGACGGCGTGCCTGTAAGATAACGAAAGCAATTGCAAGAATGCTGAATACATGTAATAAATGTGTTAAGCTATGTTTTTAGATTCATGTATGGTTTGGAGAAAAAAACGACGACATGTGAATAAAAGTTCAGGACATACTTTTTCTTCTTTGATGCCATAAATTATATAAGTGCACGTGTATCAAAAGGACTAGTGCATGTATATCAAATGCCATCAAGAATAGAGCAAGTAATTTGTATATTCTCAAACGCTGTACGTCTACTCCTTCGCTGTATACCGTCTAGCTTACGCTACTGCTGCATCTGCTCTTCATCCTGTCTCTTCATCCTGCTCTCCATCCTTCTCTTCATCCTGCTCTCCATCCTGCTCATCAGCCTGTTCTTCATCCTGCTCATCAACCTGTTCTTCATCCTGCTCTCCATCCTGCTCTTCATCCTGCTCTTCATCCTGCTCTTCATCATGGTCTTTATCCTGTTCTCCATCCTTCTCTTCATCCTGCGCTTCACCTGTGTATCCCGCTGTCCATCCTGCCAGTCCTCCTGCCAATCATTGAATAGCCATCTCAACGCTGTTTGGTAGTAATGATCCTCTTCCTGCGCTTCACCGATGAAGACGGATTGATCGAGGGGCTTTTTCGATAACTCCCACAACATCTTATCATCTTGTTCCAAGCCCTCGTCTGCGAATGGGCCTTGTTCCCACTTCATATACTCTTCGTGGGTCATAGGAACGTTGACACTGCACCTCTCTTTCATCTCCGCAAGAGTCCCGCCCGCGGCGAAACAAGGAGCACAGATCCCATGATGATATGGCCCAGCAGTAACGCAGAACGGGATTGGGCTATTCACATGCCGGGTGCCCTCTTCTGGTCCCTATACCAACAGCTCCAGACAATTGGTGCACATATCTGCACCCAGCCGAACATGCCCGACTAGATAGATGAACGCTGCAGACCACGCAGCACTTTCTAGGGTTCTCGGGCCTTCCTTTTCTTCTTTTGGCGGTATTCCCAATCTGAAACGGAACTGGCCTGTGGGATCGTATATTGGCATGTCGAACATGACAGCATAATAGTAAAAGTGAGGTTGGTCATATCTTCTCAACTCGCGCTTGGAGAGATCGAGCTGAGCGGGCTGAGCCGTAGGGTATTTCCCAGGCTCTTGCCAGGTGAACACGCCTTTCCAAAATTGTTGGGCTGTCGTCATTGATAAGTCGTGCCTCGACTCTGGACCTGGACAGCGAAGGTACGCCAGACGCACCACGCCATGTTTGGCGAGCTCCAGCTCATAGGGCTGTAGGTTCTTGGGCTCAGGCTTTATCTCTGCAAACGTTGGGTAACCCGGTTCGGGATAGCGCAACATAAAACGATAGCGATCGGTAGCTGGCGTTCGTTCTGCTTCGTCTTTGACTTCTTCTCGAATTTGCTTACGCCAATCGTCCCCCCAGGTTCTTGGTTGAATTTTCAACAATAAAGTATAGGGGGGCAGGTCTTGGGTTTCTTGTTGAGTCTCGGAGCTCTGAGCGGGTTGTCCTTCGGTGGGTGTATTTTGTGACATTGCGATGGTATACAGATGAATCAATGCTAACGTTGTTGATATGATGTACTGGTAGCTTGACTACTGTCTTGGTTTGATGATGTTTGGTAGATGGGAAGAAAGGGACCGAAGACCGAAGCAAGTGAACAGCCAAGGATCCCAACGGTGTTCAGTGCGCGGGAGCACTTAGCTACCCAACCTTAGGGGCCTTCGCTGCCTGGTAGCTGAGGTAGGCGTCACTCTCGTTAGACCAGGGAAGGCGTTGGGAAGAAGGCAATTGATATTCGTGCACTAATACCCAGATTCCATATACACACATACACGCTATGTGAATAATGGGGACTAATCTTTTTGGGGGACATAGTCTTTTCCGCTACATGCGTGCCAACTCGGCCTTCTACGCATTCAAATAAACACTACAGGTGAATAAAAAAAAGGTAGACGTATTAAAGTTCAATGGGTATTCGTGTATTAAATCAGTCAATATATTCTAATATAATTTACAGGTGTAAAAGGTTTCTTTAAAGGCGTCTAATCGGAAATATCATACCTTGACTCGGTATTATTCACAATGGAATCTGGGTATTAGTGCACGAATAAGAAAAGACTAGTGCACGAATATCAATTGCCGGAAGAAATAACACCGGGTAGTACCTCCCTATCTCCAGGAACTGCCTACCCAAGGTACTGGCCCCAGAACGTAGCAAAATCCAGCGTGTGTCCACTGCGACTCAAAGATCATATGCCTTTCTACCTTACCATCTCGCGGCCCGTTTCGGCCAAGGAATATTTTGTATCAGCATCCATTATCTCCCTCCCTTTCGCTGCCATAGACTCCTACACTTCTCCTTTGTGACCAGGGGCGTCGAGCCTTGTGAGAATGGTGTTCCCTCTTTCCAAGCCCCGGGACGATCACAAAGACTCCGCAACTATACACCCCGACGACAGGCAGAAGAATCATGGACTGGCAACGCTGGCCGCCATCCGCCTCCTCGGGTCCTGCTGGACGATGCGACCAGACCCTCGCGCTTCCTCCCGACAGATGACATGCGATCGCCACGAGTTCGAGGACGGCATGGTCTCAACGCTCAATATGCAGCTTCACTACTGCGCCTTGGGTTTTCTCGACAACCGGACGCCAGATCGAGATAACGCGCGCCGCCCAGCCTAGCGGGCAGAGTGCGACGGCGCCACAAGTCCTCAGGGAAAGGACCCTGCTTCTTCGGCAGGGGCTCCTCCCAGACCTAGAACTTGGGGGTTGTCCCCCATACGCGAGAGTGTGGGCGTCTCAATGGGCCAGTCGGCAAAAGCACGCCGCTTGAGCGCTTCCAACATACCGACTTCTAAGCCGGTGGTGAAGAGAAAGCTTCTAAACAGCAGCACCGGCGCCCTGGTAGAGCCAAGAACTGTCAAGATGTTTGAAGATGAGAACCACCCAGCCAGCGCCCCTTCCAAGCGCGACGACCGAACGGGTGCGCATATCAAGCGCGAGCCCTCGTCCGAATCCATGGCCCCATGTCCCGAGTTCGGTCGGATAGGTCGCCGAAGTGACAACGAGGTGAATACTTGGGCAAGACACACAAGCAACCACCTCTGATGACGTGAGACACCAACTGATGTTTGATCTTAGGCCTCCAACAACACCTCAACTCAACACCCTCGAAGCCACTCGCATCACGGCTCCAGCTCCCTTCGCGAGGCGTTTCACAAGTTCCGCCAAAGACTCCGGCGCTCCAAGTCTATCTCCCTTCCCGCAGACCTCGAGGCAGCAGAGGCACTCTATCAGGATGGGAAGAAGCGCCGTCTCCTGAACCGTGATCGATTAGAAGATCCAGCACCTTCTTCTCCTCTGTTCCGCCCTTGGTTGTGTCGACTACCAAATCCGGACCTAATCGCCATCGCCGGCATGATGATTGCGGCTGGCGAGCTGGACCGTCTGTCTTTACTCGCTGACGACGTTGCCAAAGCTCGAGCCGCGGGCGGCGGAGGTAATACGCCCGGGAGCACCGGTCTTCTCTCGCCGGAGGTAGGACCTCCAAATACCCCCTTCGCCCGGAGCGGGATCTCGAGTCCTCTCTTGTCGCCACTGAGACCTGGTGATTTTGTCCCTTTCCCTCCGTCAAACACGCCCGTATATGGGACAAGTGAGCCTGCTTCCCCTGCACGGGCTGCTGGGAGGCGTGCCGGACCCAGCCGTCTAGCCAAGGTTCACATCATGGGGAGCAATTCGGAGACTGGCCATGCCGGGCTCCAACTCGTGTCCTTACCAGAATTTCCGGACATAAACGAGGAGACATACACCAGCAGAGCAACCACGCCGCAGCACACGGCCGCCGGTCACTACTTTAGCGAGCCCGACCTCAACTCTGGGACCGTGAAGGAAGTCAAGCTGAAAGGACATGACGAGGGCGAAGTGGAAACTGACCGGCCCGCCGCACACGCAGCAGTCGAAGAGGGTGGACCCCCGACAGGCCTGGATGGAACGGAAATGTATGCCATAGATGGCTGCTCGGGTACTTGGCCGTTGGATGACGGAGAACCTCGCGACTCTGAAGTTATTTGTCCGCGCCTGAGCATGAGAGAAAGAGACGCTTACACCGCGGAGAACGCAAAAGGCTCTGAAGCTAGGGACGACAAAGGTTCAGATTAGGGGGAACAAACATTTGTCGAAGCGGTTGAGCTGCTCAAGACGGCCAAGGTCAATGAGAAGTAGTGGAATTGGGAATCCGCGGTTGACAGAGAGGGGAAAGCATAATACCACACATACCTAGAAATCAACAACTTTTCCGTTCCTTTCTGAACCAGCCCCTTTCTTTTCCATGTTTGCGTGCCATGTCAGAACCTGGTTGTAGAGAAACTTTCAAAGCTCCAAAAAACCCAAAAACCCCGAAATCGCTATTGGTATTATCCATGCTACCCAAAAAAAAACCCCCCATGCAAGAGGAGTGAGTCTCGAGACCCAAAGAAACCGCTATTTATCTATCCTCTCTGTCCGAGAATGATTCATAATAATAATAAAAAGCCCAAAAAAATGTGTTTAATTTCTTTCTTTTTTCTTTTATTCCTCTTTCTCCCGCCTTGCCGCAGTACCGGTTAACTACCTCCCAGCATCAGCAGCTGCTGCAGCAGCAGGCAAATCAACCATTTCATACTCCCCTTGCCCATCCCGGCCCCTTCCCCGCCCTCTCCCTCGGGAGAATCCTTGTTCTTCGTCCCCCCCTCCTTGCCCGGTGTTTTCTATCGTGTTGTTTGTATTGTTTTCACCCCCAGCAGCAGCGGTATTTGATGAGGAGGAGCCACCGTGCCCACCAAAACTTATCGGCCGTAGCTCCCGCCACTGGCACCCCCATGTGCCCAGCGCTATGCATATCCCGCTTGACGCCAACATGGAGAGCCACCAGGCCGTGTGTTTTGGGAGTTCTCCTGTATATAGAGAGACGATGATTAAGTGGATCAGGTGTAATGATAGAGAAAAGTCGAGGACGAGCTTGGAGCGGGCGATGAGGAGGGTTATGGCTATGCCCCTGTGTTTTGTTAGCCATTCCATTCGAGAGAGGGAGAAAAAGGAGGGCGTTACATCAACAACCCCCCGTCCAGCATCCAGATGAACCCCATGAGCCACCCCTGCGTGGTGTCGCCTCGCACGAAAGCCCAGCCAAAGACTAGGTCTAGCGAAAACTTTGTGCCGGCCACGAGAGTCGTGAAGAGGAGGAGGATGAAGGCGGCGATGTAATACAGAGCTTGGAGGGCGAGGATCTGGGAGAGGATTTTGAGGGGTGGGAGCTCGGAGAGGGCGCCTGGGCGCGGGGGGCGGCGGCGGCGGGCCATTTATTTCTTTATGGAGGTGAGGGTCGACCTGGGTATGATATGCTATGGTCTGCTTTTGTCGTTCGTGTACTTTGTACAATGTCGACTGGTTTCGTGCAAGACTGTTTGTCGTCGTCGTCGTTGGTTGTGTAAGATATAAAAGTTGCAGAAAAAGAGGAACGAACACGCGGCGTGTTTTGGGGGGGGATTGATTCGAGTCTCCCGAGTTCACAAGGTTGGAGATAGGTATGCGCCTTTCTCCTTTCCGTCGAAAATGTACCCGCCAAAAAAAAAAGAGTAAAAGGTTGAAGGAGCGTAAAGAAGGGCAATGGCAATGATGGTATATTCGTACACAAAGTAGCAGAGACAGAAATTGTTGGTTTAAAAGAAAACGGTAGTTAAAGCGGCCCAGCGCAATCCGTTCTACCGTAGACTGATGACAGAGGCTGGCGCATGCATTCCAGGATTACATAGCTACAAACGGTACTTCGTACAGTGAGCTTAAAAAGTAAGATTACATAATCTAAGCGCTTGTCCCAGGGTGTGTCAAATGTCAATTGGGCTTGCCGTTGCCCCACAAACATCCTTGTCCTTGGGGACTGTTTCTTCGTCATCTTGTTGAACTTGTAAACGGAACATCCCGCGTTATCGAATCGAATCTCCCTAAGCTCCGATCACCACCACCACTACCTTACCGCCCTGAACCAACCCCCGAACAAGTATAAAGACAGAACAAAATGGTCTGGCCCCTCTCCTCTTCCCCGGAAGAGAAACGCGCAACAGAGATCCGCTCCGGCGCAGTCGCTCCCACCCGCGCAGAGAGACAAAAGTGCTGGGAATCGCGAGACCTCTATTTCGCCTGTCTGGACAAGAACAGCATTATCGATGCGCTCAAGGACGAAAAAGCCGCCGCAAAAGCCTGCGGGGCGGAATCAAAGGGGTTTGAGCGGGATTGTGCGACGCAATGGGTACTTTCCTCCCTCTTCTTTCCTCACACCTCACCTCTCTTCAATTTGTTGTCGGCATAAAGTGCTAATAGTATGGGGAAATCTTATAGGTAACATACTTCAAAAAGTGGAGGGTACAAGATATCCAGAAAAAGGCACGACTAGCCGAGCTCGAGGCGCAAGGGGCGAACAAGTTGGATGTGAATACGGATTTCGCGCCGAGGACATAATAATGCGACAAAAAAGGCGGACTGTGTGTATGATATGTGTAATACTTTTGCTTTATCTGGGTGAATGGCTCAAGGGACATGGACAACACCTAACTCCAATTGATCTCTACCACCAAACCCAGACTCTGTGGCGCAAAGGGCAAGCCTCAACTCACTCACGGGAAACACTTGCATTGTCAAAGGACAGTCAATCTTTTCTTGTCTAAATCTCTCATCTAGATGAAAACCCACTTGACCCTTTAACCTTCGCTCACTTGCCCAACTTCCTCGCTCCAGATGAACAATTGAACAAGTAAAACAACAGCAACGTGTGGGAATTCTAACCATCTAAAATATAACAGAAACTTAACAAAAAGTCTGAATGAAGGATATGTGTGTTGTTGTCCATGAGAGAAAGAAATAATAATCAGACCCCCCTCCATCCAACCCTGGCTATGAGAGACGACAATGATGAAACCAAGAGACAAGAAAACAGCATGCCAGGAGTTAAAAAGTTTTCTTTTGCACGGAGAGAAAATAAGAAATAAAACATTGAACTTGAACAGACCAAAAGTCCGACGGTAAGGAGAGACAAAGGCCAAGGAAGAAAAAGAAGCTCCGAGTTTTGATGCTGGGATGTGTATAATGTGTGTGTAGTGGTATCATCTGTGGTTGTGGTTGTTTGCGTTCGAGTATTCTTTCGACAAAAAAGAGATAGAGCAGCTTCTTTCCCCAGAGCATCCCAAGAAACAAAAAAGAAATAAAAAAAAAAGGAAAAAAGAACGCATGCGACCCCACTTTGCATCCATCGATCAAGCCATGAGAGGCTTCGCGCCGCCCATTATAACGTCCCTCTCCTCTGAGCGTTCATCCCTCATCTTATCTTTTCCGTCTTCGGTAAATCCGTCGTCGTCGTGAAAAGTCTTGAGATACTGTTCCCTCACCCGCTCCCATTCAAGCTGGCCTGGTGAAATTACACGCCCCTTTCCAGAAGCCGCAGAAAAAGAGCCATTGTCACCTCTTCGTACGAGGTCAACATCGCTCTACGACACGCCCTGTGGAGACGTGGAATCCAACTTCGGAAGTGGAGGGAGTGCCTTGTCGAGACTATCGCGACCGAGCGAGGACTTGCCGTGTAAAGATTTCTGCGAACCGCTGACGCTGCGAAGGCCACCATTACCACCAAGCACGCCGTACCCGCTGTCGACACTATCCGACTTCAGAATCGAGCCGTACCCGTGTCCCGTCTTTGGAGGAGTCGGTGGCGGACGTCCAGGGTCACCACGAATGCGTTCTCGCAGAAGCGGGTTACCGAAACCTGGCTGTGACTCGATTCCGTCCTTTGCGGGCGTCAACGGCCGGTAATCACTGTCGTCAGTACTACTGATGTGACTGCGTCCACTACGATTCCCGGTCGATCCGCTCTCGGCCGCTTCTTCTACAATTGGCAAAATGGTGGTTTCTCTGCGCTCCCCCATCGGTGGGCTCGTCGGACCGTGAGTTTTTGGAGGAGCTGAGGCTGTGGTTCTGAGCGTCCTATCCGGCACGCTATCCTCCGAAAACCCGTTGGCTTCCGTTTTCCGAGCTTCTTCCTCTGCCCTTCGCACCGTCTCCTCCGCTGCTGGAGATAGTGGTGATAGCGGCGACGCGATAGGGGGCGGTGGTGGTTGGTGGGTCGGGACGGGTGGTATTGCGTGGGACGACCGATGGCGCATACTGCTGCTCCAGCTTCCCACTCGTTGCCGCTCCTCGGCAGCGGCGGCTGCGATCATCTCTGCATCCCTCGCCTGGGCCTCCCGCAGCGCCTCCTCATGTGACATGGTTACACCGTTGATAAAGTTGATGAAACGCTCGCCGTACTCGTGGGGAGGCAGTGCCGAAATTTGACTGCGATCGCTCGAAAGGCCTTTCCAGAAGTGTTCAAGCTTCTTGATGATACCATACTGCACGTTGTTGTTAGCAGACAAAACAGGTACAACATCCTGCGCCTTGAACTTACATGAGTGAGGCAATCAATGACACCCAAATAATATATTTCATCACCCGGCGAGTTATCCTCGTGCGTCGCACGGAATCCCCCATCGTCTTGATTGAAGACATAGCTGGACCGGCCTTGTCCTTCTTCCAGTTCATCTGGCATGCGGTTGCTAGTCTCGCCCATCAAAACGGGTTTCTCAGACTGTATCATTTGCCGCAACTCTCTCGCTTTGCGCTGGCTCTCCAGTTTTGACGGAGTTCGCATCAGAACCGAGTATGGCTCTTGCTCGTCGGGTTTACCGTTGCCCCCTGGATTGAAAACCCGCAAGGTCTTGTCTCTGAGGTTTTCCTCGTTCCCTCTTTGTAAATCGTGAATGCCGATCAGAAGTGAATAGTCCATAATCTGAAGCCTTTGTAGCAACCGCACATCCTTCTGAAGTTGTGAGAGGAACAAAAGCTTCTTCTGAATGCCCAATTCCAGATGTCTCTTTCGCCGCAGCCAATTGAGATCCTTCAAAGTGGCCCTCGGATTATCCCCCAGTTCTTCCTCCCTGTAGTCTCGGCCAATAGTCGATCCCTTCAGGTCGAAAGTCTGGTGAATATCGCGGTGTGGTGGGAAAAGGTTATTCATGACAACGAAATGAATCTTCTTCCCGTAAGGCATTTTGACACGGTGAAGTCCGTAAAACTGTGACAGTAAAGTGTTTGGGTTTTCCGTGACATGCTGATAGTAGTCCTTCAGGATCTTTCTAAGGAACTTATGCTCGGCGTGGTGAATCGTTTTGATGATGTACTTGTAGTCCCGGGAGAAGTAGAAGAAGCTGCCGCTCTTGCCGGGCGAACCAAGCTCTGACAAGATGTACTTACCCGTCAATGAGATGAGATAGTCCGCCGGGTCTAGCTGGAACTTTGCACGCAGATGACGGAACACCCACGGAGCATAGTCCTTAAACTTGAAGTCGTACTTGGCTGACGGCACCAGTTCGTTTCCGGCGCTGGGGATCGTTAGTTTCCACAAGTAGTCTTGTCCAAAAGACGAGATTAGTACTCACATATCGAAAGTAGACTTCTGCTTGACATCAAAGTCGGCGTCTGTCAGCTCGCGGTCAATTTTCGCGTTGGTCCTTGACACGGCAACCCGGATGCCAGTCAGCATGTTGTATGCCGTCACCCAATTCGCGTGTGTTTCGTCGACTTTGGTTCCGACCAGCACCCGGTCGTCATCCTCGATTTCTCGTCGTCTCCTCTTGCTGGCTCTCTTTGCTCTGAGTGCTTCAGCCCACCGCAGAGCGTCCTCGTCAGGCACCACCTCGTCGCGGTGCATCTCCGAGTGAATAGACCGCGTGTTCCTCCTAGCCAAACTCAGCGAAGCTCTGCGACCCCCTACGGTGGGGGAGAATCTGCCGCTCGCATAACCAGTCTCCAGTCCGTCTCGTGACCCGCGTCCAGACGTTACTTTGGGTACCTCCAGCGTATGACGATGCTTAATGCCAGGCGCAGGTGGTGCCTGCAGCGCTCCGGAAGAGCTTGCGTTAGGTCCATATAAAGGAGGTGAAGAGTATCTGTGAGGTCCCTTCTGATTCCTTGAATCCGGGCTCAAATGATCCGAACCGTTCGGGGCAGCGTTGACGGGAAGGGTAGCCGTGGAAGAACCACCATCTTGTTTGTTTTCCGGCAGCTGCAAATGCCCTTCCAAAGGCGTCGGGAACGAGAAGTCGAATCCTGACCCTACCGAAACTCGCGGAAACGCCTCCTTGGGACTTGATGACGTCGAATCATTTCCCTTGCCCTTACCCTTTACCGTCCTGTCGACCAGCGTGGTCGAGTTGCCATTTACCAGCGGCCATCGGTTTGCCGAGTCAACCGCGTTGATTCCGTGCACTCCTCCACTCGAGCTGCCATTCGGCAGCGTATTCATGCTCGGCGGTTGCGTCAGATAATCCCCATCCACCTGCTGTTGTCGTGTTCGTGGCTCGGTGGAGGCCTCGGAAGTCTGGGACGAGTTGGAAGAATTGTAAGAACTTTCGTCAAAGCTCTCATTTGACGTGTGCGAGTGTGGCTGGCGAGGAGGGTGTATATCGACTTTCCCGTTGGACAGACCGTACTCGACCGACACGTCGAGGTGCACAAGGCCCGAGTTTTGTGAATCGATTGCCGAGCTTGCGTCCGGCACGAAGGATGGCATCGCGGCCGCGAGATGCCAATCCAGCGCCCTGATGCGGGTGTGGGTTGTGGTCTAATGACTACTCAATGAGCACTGCTTTTCGATATCACGGGCAGTTGATCGCGGCACACATGCTGCTTCGGACACGACGCAGGGGCAGCGAAAAGTGGGGAAATTCAATCGTTTTCTGATGGTGCAAGTCGTCGCAGGTATTGAAAGAAACGGATCAAGGGCCACGTCTTTCGGAAGTCGGATTCGATTTGATTGTTGAAGATGGGAGAGCAACCTAAGATTACGGTGCGGTTGTGTGGTTTTTTGGGGCCTCGCTTGGGTTTGTAGGTTGGCTCTCGTACAGTTCAGCTGGGCCTGGGCGCGCTGGGAATCATCAGGGACCGAGAAAAGAAGACAAGCGGAGAGCAGGCGCTTGGCGGTAGTAACCCAGTAACCCCCAATCTTCCTTGTGTTTTCTTGAAGAGTAAAATGGCAACAGAGACAGATGTCAAGAGGCAGGACAATTCTCTGTTGGCATCGCTCTTCAGCGAAGTGGTTGGTGTGGAAATACAAGATACGTTTTAGGATAATAAAAACCACAGAGAGAAGGGGACAGCGTTGTTGTGCTGATGACTTCAAACGTGGTGGACGGGGATCGGGATGAAGATGCCGGGGGGAGGCGTTGGCAAGAAAGTGAGAAATTGCGTGGAGCGTTTGGGCCAAAGTCGTGCGTGCTGACGAGCGACAGACGAGCGACAGACGAGCGAGGCAGGGAAAGCCCCAAAACCCGCAGCCAAACAACGCCCTGGAAAAGCCCAGACCACCCCCGCCATTCAGGGGACCTTTGCAGTGGCCAGTGATCGCTGGTCAGCAGAGCCTGTTGCGCGAGGCGACACGGGGACTCGGCGCCGAGAAGGAACAAAGTCCCAAAAGGATCTACCTATGAATTAAAGCCGTGCCCGTTTTTTCTTTTCCCTTTTCGTGGGGATTTCCAACCCAGCTGAGTCTCTTTCGTGTTGGCTGGTGATAAGGAATACATGATCTTCCTCTTTAAGGAGTAGAAGCTCTCTTCCTCAGCTTTGCGTGACCAGTACTTCGTAGCCATTAGAAGACTTCAATGATCGAACGGCAACCAACAAACGGGACCAACCCCCACAGAGGCCCGACAAAGACACCCATCCATCCATTAAGAGAGAGAAAGGAGGTTGGAACCTCTTTTTTTTTTTTTTTACCTTGATATAAAGTTCGTTAGGCATGTTGCGTCATATTCGGACGGATCCCCAAACCTGCATTTCCATTTCTTATTCATCTCTCTTTTCAACGAACAAATCTAAAATTCAATATCAATTTATCTATCTCTTTTCCGCATAGTCTCCGCATCTTCCGAAAACCTCATGCAAATCCAAAACCGTCAACTGGAGCGGTATCCTTTCTCTTCTTTTCAACGTGAGGTGGTTCCATCTGGGATTCTCCCATTTCTTTCATTCCCGCATGACCCCTGGCTAACCCACTGCCCCGGTGCCTGAAAAGGAGGCTTGGATTTCTCCACACCTGCACTCCCCCAAGACGGAGGACCGGCAAGCAACGCGCAATTCGGCATGGGGAATTTCTGCTTGTAACAAAAAGAAAGTCCGGGAAGAAAGGAAAAAAAAAAAAGAAAACGGTTCGTATCCATCTGGATGGATTCAATTACATTTCTATTTACAGATCGACTTTTACACACAAACCCCTGACTATTTCTTTCCAATTTCGATTGCGAGTGAGGCCTCAAAATCGGATGGGGAGAACGGGAACTCCCGTTCGGCCTGTCTGTCTCTTCTGAGACTCCAAGGGAACAAAATCACAAACCAATGTCTTGGAGGTAAGATGTAAAGAAGTCTATGCAATTTGTTGTGCTTTAAAAAGAGATCATATGACTTGTTTGCTTGCTTGTGCTTCAACTCGTCATCCCGTCCAGTATTCCATCATCCAAGAAACCAAAAACCAATGTTGCGCGCGCGGGGTATTTTACACTTATGCCCATGAAAACCAAAACCAAAACCAAAGAAAAAGAAAAGAATACAAGATGCAATGCCAAATGCTACAACGCAGATGCAGGATGCCGCGGCACAGGTGCAAACATTTCGACGGTATAGGAAGCCATCAGACCAAATTAAACCGTCCGCTTCTCAAGAATCGGCTCGCCGACCGGCCGGCCTTCAACAAAGCCCATGTTCTTCCCGTTGAGCTGGAACACATTGTGGCCCCGCAGCCACGTCTCCTGCACGCGGCCGCGGAAGGTGTGTCCTTCCCAGGGCGAGACCTTGTTCTTCCAGCGCATGTCGCCGGACCGGAGCGTCCACACGTCGTCGGCATCAAAGACACAAAAATCCGCGTCCATGCCGGGCTTGATGGCGCCCTTGCGGTGTGACAGGCCGACCTGCTTGGCCGTGGCCTGGCAGCACATGCGCACAATGTCCACCACCGACGGTGCCGAGTGGCCGTGCGCAGCGCGGTCCGTTGCCGTCGTGTACAGGATGGGAAGACCCAGACCCACGGAGGAGATGCCACCCCAGGCGGCAAAGAAGTCGCCCTGAAGCTGCGAAGTGATGGGTGGGAGACGGGTCTGTTTCTTCTCTTGTTGAGGATAAGAGATGTCGATGCCTGAATCGGCATGCTGCATGCGGGGGCGGAAGACTTCGTCCTCGAGCTCGGCGGTTTGCAAGTGGGAAGGGAGCAGCTTCAGCTGTGGAGTGCAAGGGGAATGGTCCGACACGATGGTCTTGATGCAGCCTTCTGGGTCGGATACCTCATCCCACAGGCTATCCTGGTTGGTCTGCGAGCGGATGGGCGGGCAGCACTTGTGGCGGGTGTCGCCATCCTCGATGTCGTCCGAAGCCAGGCCGAGGTAGTGGAAGCATGTCTCTGCCGTGATGTTGATGCCCTTCTTGCGGGCCTCGCGCAAGATGGGGATACACTCGAGAGCCGAAAGGTGAACGATGTGAAGGTGGAGGTCGGGGGCCAGGTTGGCCATGGAAAGAATCTCCTCGATGGCATAGGTCTCAAAGGCAGGCGGGCGTGAGTTGAGGAAGGTGCTGTAGCTGAAGAGCTCGCCCTTGGGAGCAAGAGGTGCTTCGGATGCCTGCACATAGTCGCCGAGAGAGTCTGTGATAGGAGGGAGCATCTCGGCATGGAACATCAGGGTGGTAGGCGTATCCTTGAGGGTGGTCATGGCCTTGGCAATGTCGTTCGCTGACACAGCAGGAAACTCTTCGACCTACATCGGGGTTAGTGACCCAGCTCAATGAAGGAGGGTGGTGTTATCGGAGATGTGGAAGGGGGGGGGGGGTAATCTTACACCAGAGTCGATGAGGAACCCCTTAAAGCCGCGAACGCCGGCTTCGATGAGCGGAAGCAGCTCATCTGCATTTCCGGGGATGACGCCACCATAGAAGCCGACATCTACCCAGCATTGCCCCCGGCTAGCACGAAGCTTCTCCTTGAACCCTGCAAGTGTGGTGGTGGGGGGGATGGCGTTGAGCGGCATATCTACGACGGTTGTGACACCACCGGAGGCGGCTGCCCTAGTTCCCGTGTTGAAACCCTCCCATTCGGTACGACCCGGCTCGTTAAGATGAACATGGGCATCTACGAGACCCGGCAACAGGAACTTGGGACTATAGTCCTTATAAGAGGTCTCTGGGGGGAATGAGCTCTTGGGTAAGACCTCCCGTACTACAGACAGGATCTTGCCCGTTGTGGGTGAGATGGTGATGGTGGCTGGTGTGAGCAGGAGGGAGTCGTCGTCAAGAGTGAGTACTGTCCTCGTCGAGGCCAGCACAACCAGGGGTGCGTCGCTAGAGGTAGCCATATTGGGTTGTCTTGAAGCGTGTATCCGGTCTACTTCGACTGCGATTGGATCAAGGTGTGGTTTGAAAGCAGCCACGGCAACAGGGGAAACCGGTAGGTGGTAGGTGGTAGGTGTTAAGGTGGTAAGGTGGTAGGTGGTAAGGTGATGGAGGTTATCAAGCCCAGGATAAAGGTGCAGGATAAGAGAACCCGACTACTTTAAGAGAAGGAGGCTTATCTCTTGTCGGAGGCGACGGGCGGCTCGGCAGCTTGATAAGAAGAGTAAGACGAAAACTGGAAGGATGCAGATTTCCGGATGTTGGTTGCACTATCAAGGGAGGTTACAGTGCTTCTTGATATGATAGCGAGTTCGGAGTTTACAGGAAAGGATAAGAGTTTCAGATCAAACGGAAGGGAAGCGGAAACAGTCACAACCATAAAGGGAATTAAATACAAATCAGGTACGAGAGTCGGGAACTGGACGGCGAGAAGGGGGAAAATGAACTCCCCGACGTTCAACGGCGAACCCTTCATCATCAGTCCTGCAGCAGCTGGCACGAACACGAACCCACCGTTGAATTCCGAGTCTTCCACCGCTCCTCCCGGAAGGCAGAATTCCCATGCAACTCTCGCGTTTTCCGAATTGCCATTGTCTGTGTGTGCGGTGGGTGAGGGTGCAGGTTGTGACGGTTGGTGGGGTGTGACAATGGGAGCTTTCATTATCAGGGCGCCCTCTCTCACCTCAGAAATCAAGGATGTCTTGCCGAGCTGATAACACAGGCAAACGAAGTGGATCTCATCTCGACAAGAGGACCCTCAGCCTGCCGCCTTATCAACGAGATGTGATTGGCTATAATGATAGATCGGCTGCACCCAAGCCCATCCAGTGCCCCGCAGTCTGGAATGCCCTTGAGGCCCTCCCAGGCACGCCGCATCGAGGTGTCCAATGGGAATCGGAGGAGGCGTAGCAGGGATTACCCTATGTCGCATTTGCCCTGCAAGCTTCCCATTTGGGTCTCTATCCGAAGCTATCGTGAATGGTAAAGTGTGCAGTGAGTTTTGATCGAGTAACAATCGAGTAAGCTTCTAGAAGCTTGCGGATCTGATTCGCTGGATCGAACTGACCCAGTGATGCGGTCACCGACATCATCGTATGTAGCTCCATCGCGGCTTTTGCTGGGTACGACCTTGAAGTTTTTTTCGTCCTACTAACCACCTTCTCCTGTTTTTATCCTTCTCGGCGTTCTATTCCGGCGAGAATCGGTCCCTTCCGCTTGGATTTTGATTTCCTCCCTTCCGATGGTAAAAGAACCATCTCTTTCTCTGAATTGGTTGTTTTTCCTCTTCCGATCGATCTGGTTTCTTTGTCTCGGTTCATTGACAATGACAATGGCGGGTGATCAATGGTCTTGAGAGGCGGTGTGTGTGCTCTCCGCAACCCCTTCACCTCATCAGTCATCGGGGTCCAGATACAGGGCCACTTTTGACATTTTTCGAGTTTTCTTGACATATAGACCCTCTCTGGAACCACCGCCACGTAGCCCTATAAAACATGTGTCATGTAAACTCAGTTTGGATGGTCCAGACTAGCTGAGCAAGTCCGAAATCGCCTCTGGTGCGAAAGGAGGTTCTCTCCATTTGCCCTGGCCACTCGCCGTGGGCATCTGACATGCTTACTGACTCCTTTAGGTTCTTGACTCGGGAAGCCTTTGCGAAGGCCCACGTTGCGGACCGAGCACCTTTCGTCCCAATTTGCTTTTTGCATGCACACCTCCCCACAGACATCGTCAGCGGCTTCAACCGGCCTTTCAAGGGAAGGGAAGGGAAGATCACGATCATAGCGTATGTGCAGTGTACACTCACCTAACGTTCTTGGAATTTGTCATAGGAAATGCTATATTTATCCTAGTTCAACCTCCAAGACGGGACTCTAAACGCTCTCCAAGCTGGGGTGCAGCATGGCCAAGGCATGAACCGTGGGACTTGGGACTTGATTTCGTGGAGAAGTCCGTACTAGAGGGCGGAGTCTGCGGTTTTATGGATCGTGTCTCCATCATGTCAATAGCTCAAAGAACGGGGTCCGGTACTTTCTCTTCTGGCAGGCTGGCAGGTGTGGGTGGCAACAAACTGTCAACTTGCTTTTTCCACCGAGAAATCTCCCGCAAGAAAAGCAGAAGAGGAGGCGGACATGCCCGAGCCGGTCGCCGGCCGAGTATTCCGGCTTCGGTGGCGTCCGGTTTCTCGTCTGGTCCGGCTCCGCTTCTTTCGGTTTATACCGAGGCAGGCTTGCTCTTCTGGGTGGTTGCGCCTTGGCCGGAGACTGCATTTTCTCGTTATGCCCGGACTCGCGTGTAGAGAAGAATCCGGTCCGAACACGCAGGGTGGCTGATCTATCAGTACAATCTTCGATCTGAACTGCTGGCAGGAAGTTCCGAAGGAGGGAAAGTTTCCGAGATGCAGTGCTGGTTGTGGATTATATGGAAGTGCTCCCCTTCCTTGGGCACATACCTAGGGGAACAAGATATTGTATACCTACTTGCATGATAACACCCCTACACGGATGCTAATCTACCGGAGGGATGTTCACAAAACCTGAGATGATATATGCTTAGCGTCGATACCATACAGCAAGGGCTGCTATGTATGACGCTGATGATACTTCGCTTATCCATAAAGCAAATATTAGATGCCCTGCAGAAGAAGTACTCCCCTAGACTATGAGTTCATTCAGGATATGCCTGGCAGACTGTTGACCGCGTGCCTACGCACATATAATGCGGGTGATCAGTCCAAGGGCGCTCCATTCCCCTCAGCAGCAGGTACGGACATCTTTCCTGCGTCAATGGATGATAATCATTGCAGGGGATAGTGCAAAGCATAATATCTGTTATAACGGGGAGAACTTTGTATATTGCCCGAGCAAAATCAACATTTGTTAGCTTCAGCAGAAGTAAGTCCCCTGTAGACAGGATCAAGTCCGGCCAGGTCATCCTATACCCCTAGTAACAAATACCAGAACAGTAACTGACCCATTGCCCTTTCTCCTCATATATTTGTGGTATCTCGCCCAAGACCGAAACCATCTCAGAAAACAAAACAAAACCTCAGCTAACAGTCACGAAAATCATCCCTCAAATTCCATTCTCGAGGGCCCAGCAATTGGGAAGACATGTTTCTCTCGCTCTTGACCCTGGGCTGAAGCGACACAAAAACATACCATCCCCAAACTTGGTTCTCCTCCTTTTCCTCCTTCTCGCCATCGTGATGGTGGTCCTCCTTGATCTTCTTGAGTGGCGGGCCCGAGGTCTCCCCGTCAGACAAGGAGATGCGCTTGGTACGCTTCTTGGTATTTTCCTCCTCAAAGTCGGAGGAGACAGAACTTTCCACGACTGAGCTCTTGTGCTTGTCGCTGGGAATAGCAGCGGAATCCTCACTGCTGCTAGGACGCGCATCGCTCTGGTGCGGCGGGCGCAGGGCTACCTCATATCCGCGAGCCTTTTCCCGATCAGCAGCATTGGCGAGACCTCCCTCCTCGGGATTGTTCATCATGGTGTTGGTGGCGATATGATCCTCCTCGAGATCGTCCATGGCAGCATCATCACTGCTGTCCTCCTCTCCATCCTCCTCCTCGTCATCCTCCTCATCGTACTCCCCGGGGATATAAGTGTCATCATCACTATCATCCTCGTCCTCATCATCCCTTCCTCCATACCCATACATCTCCCCGTCCATAAAAGCCGGCTGCCAGCCCGCGTCCTCATACATGTTCTCCACAAATTTTGCCTGTCTGAGGTAATCTTGCTTGGTCACACACCGCAGAAAAGTAAACTGCTTCGTGACCAGTCTCTGGAACCCTCTCTCATCGGAGATTCTGGCGAACACACCCCCGATCTGGCCCAAGAATAAAATCTCTTGTCCCGGGGCGATGTCGAACTCAGCCGCGGCTCTGGCCTGGAGTTTGAGCAAGGACTTGGGTTTTGCGAACACGCTGGTGCGGGCGCCGAACCCCACGACCAGGAAAACCACCTCCTCGTCGTTCTCGGCGGGGTTGGGGATAGGCGGGTGGAGGGTTTCCATCCTTAACACTGTGAAAGCTGTTAGCAATCATCACAAGAACTGATGGAATAGACGAAAGAGGGGATGATACCTACTTTGGACGGGACGGTTGAAAGGGAACTGGCGAGAGGAAAGAGAAAGTGTGTGTACCATACTGGAGAAGGTTGATGATGAGTTGGTTACAGTTTTGTCCTAGCAGAGGTGTCAGGATAATAGTAGCAGAAGCTGCGACGAAAAAGAAAAAGAGTGTAGTCTTCGCTAAACGAATATTAACATAGATAGGTATCTCATATAAGAGAAGAGGGAACAAGTTTAGGCAGTAGACTGGAGATATTCAAACAAAGTACCCCTCCTCAGGGTGAAACAGAACACTCTGGTATCTTGCTAACCAAAGCCATTTCGATCGAGGAAGAATAGGATAGAAAAGTCTTGGTCCAGAGGGAGTAGGTTGTTATTCTGCCGAACAGACTGGGATGTCAAGCTGCCGCCACTCGGGGGAAGCAAAACACCCAAAGAGGCTGCCAATCAAGGCCCGCAACAAAGGAGCGGGGGGAAAGAATATGAAAGGCATAGATGAAGATGGACATACCTGTGAGAAACAAACTCGAACAAATCTCGACTGTAGTGAAGCGGCTGGAACAGAAGATCACCGTCGAGGCAGCTTAAATAGTCGTGACGCAGCTGGAAAGAGTTTGAAAGAGGAGGAAGAAGAAAAGAAACCCCAAGCCGGCTGGGGAATGAATAAATACCCGGGAAAATCGCATCGCCGGTGGGGGTGGTGGTCAGTTCCGGAACCCGGCGGAAGCGGGAGGAGGTATGGTTGTCAGCCGGAACCGGGCGGAAGACGGCCGAGGGACCCGGACGATGTCATAGTTGGCGGCAGCAAGCCCGGCGGGCCCTGGCAGATTGCTACAAACAGAGGGGGCCAGTGGACTGTGACCGCGTGCCTACCCAGATATCTAGAATGAGAGAGATCAGTCAGTCTAGGGACATGAATCTCTATGCTACATCGATGGATGATTAACCGTCCCAAAGCATATCATGTCCTGGATGTCGGCATGGTCGAATATGGGCAGTCCCTAAATAAACTTCGCGCAGGTTTTAAGATAACGCATCGATTTGTCCTATGACTTGTCTTCCCAGCCCTTAGTAAGTTAAACTCATCAGTAAGTCTTTTCTCTTCCTTTCATAACCATCCCCTATTTTGTTCCTTATCGATCTTTTATCCCTGACTTTAAGTCCTTGATATGAAATCGAGAGATCCCACCAAGGACCTCCTAAAGACATCACCAAGCCCAACTAATTTCCGCTTCAGAAATATCTCTCTATGCCCATAACGTCAAAGAGCTAATACTGTTTACCCCCTGAGAAAGATCTCCCTGTGCCTAACATAAAAACAGCTTGCAAAGAAAATCCACTTAGATCAACCGCAGTCCGCAAATAGAGAAAAGACATCATCGACCCCCCCAATCACTTTGCCCATTATCCTCATCCTCAACCTCATCTGCCTTGAATACCGGCTCCGGCAAATCCCACGAACCCGGCATATTCACAGCAACAACCTTCTTCTTTCCTGTCTGGGGAGCTGGAGTCGGCTCCCTGGTGCTGATCGGACCCCGTCTGACGCGGTATTCCTGAGCCTCCTCGCGACGTTCTTCCTCGGAGTCGATGCCCTCAAAGTCCCGCTCCCACTCGCCCCACTTGTAAACCTTTTGGGTAGTTGTTGCTTGGGGCTTACCGGTAGAATCATCACTCGGCGTCTCCCAGCCCAAAGGATTGGTGATTTTGCGCGATGGCAAAGTTTTGGTTTGTTTCTTGGGCTTGGTAGATATGTTCTCCTCCCAGTCTCCCCAGGCATCGGTTTTGGGTGCTGACTTTTTGGACTTGGGCTGGATGGTGGAAGCATCCTCCTCTTCCTCCCAGGTTCCCCAGTTATTGGTTTGGATGGCTGCGTTCCTGGTTCTGGGTTCGGCAGAATCATCACCATCCTCCTCCTCCTCCTCCTCCTCCTGATCCTGCCTCCATCCCCAGCCAGTGTGTCCGGTTGCTCCCTTTCCGGTATCAGCTTCAGCGGAACCGTCCTGTTCCTCCACACCAGGCCAGCTGGTGAGACGCTCTACATCTCCCACAGGCCAGCCGCCACTGTCGGTAGCCGCAGGGGACTCGACTTCCCAAGTGTCGACAACCTTGCTGGTGCCCAGATCATCTGCGGAAAAAGCACCACCATCTTCGCTAGGGTCCCAGCAGTACGACTTGAAGTACGCAGTCTCAGGCTTGCCAGTGGCAACCGCCCAACTTCTTATATGCTCCTGCGTGTCGGTGTCATCACCCAAGCCGCTCTTGTCATTGGTAGGAGAAATACCCCAGACCCTAGCACGAGCTTCCTGCGCAGCATCAGCATCACCCCGGGCTACTTTGGAGTTTGCCTTGCCCTCGACATGTGGCTTATCATACTCCTGCTGCACTTCAAACCCGCTGCTATTAAGATGGTCGGATTTGAGGACACACTGCAAGTGGGAGCAGTTATCTTTGATAAGGGCGTAAGTAGAGACGTTGATCTTGGGGTATAAAGCGCCACCACCAATCCCACCTTTGATGGGCAGCAGGAACAAGAACTCTTTTCCCAGATCGATGTTGAACTCGGTCCGGACCATGACCTGGAGCTCGTGAAATAACTTGGGTTTCTTGAATATGGTTGAACGAGTGCCGAACTCCACGATTAGGAGACTCTTGGGGAGATCGTGGATGTTGAGGGAAGACATTGTGGGTGACTGTGAGAGATTGTTAGAAAGTGTTATAGGAGCTGAAACAAAGGAAAATAACGTGAAATGAAAAGGCTAGGAAGAGGGAAGGATGACGAAGCAGCAAACAAATGTTCTTGGAAATCGTCCTAGCACTACTAGTAAGGTAAGAGGTTCAGATGAATAGAAGAACAGCAAGACATGAATTCTTTTGCTTTTGGATAAGAGATTTAATTTCTAAATAAACGGTTGTGTATGAGAGGACGAGAGAAGCAGATTAGAGAGATAAAACATGTCCACGAAGCAAGCAAATTATCTCCGGATAGCAAATGAAGCTGTCGAGCAAAAAGCAGAACAAGAAAAGACTAGGAATCTCAGGCTATATAGTCAGGAAATAAATACGAAAGATGAACTTGTGGTGACCTACCTGTGAGGAATCAACTCGATTAATTTGATTGGTGGTGAGGCAACTAGAATAGTTGCGAGGCTGCTTGAGGAAGAGGTAGAAGAAGTGGATGAGGTGGAGGAGGAGAGGGAGGAAAGAAACCCCAGCCGGCCGGGATGAAAATAAATACCAGGGAAATGGCACCGCAGGCTGGTGGTCTATCCCGAAAGCCGGCGGCGGCGGGGCCGGAAGTGGGGACGGAAGAGGTATCGGTCGGCGCCGGCAGGCACGGTGCGTCCTCACAATTACTGTGTATAGACCGGGCAAGTGGTTTGCTCATCTTCGGGTGTTTCGCTCCTATCTCTATCTCCAGGGAGGTCTCCCTACAAACATATCTGTGCATCTTGTGAGACTTGAGCATGTCATGTATGTTTAACAGCTAGGTATATAAGAGGGGGATCAAGCGCTGAACCGCAAGGGAGGTCTGCTGTTTTTACCAACATGGCAGCGTGAAGGCATGTTAGACGGTGGTCATCAATGGTGGTGAATGCCAGTATCTCTCATCCGCCTGTGATCTCGTGTGCAACTAAAAACAAGAGAATCAAGAGATCACAACAAGGAGAGTATACGAAGGCATCATAACAAGCATATATGAGCGTCAGAACTGGTATCAAGCTTTCTTTTTTTTTTCTTTCTTTTTTCTTTTCAGAGTGCCTGGCAATGGCAACCCCGAAGTAAACTATTTTATACACGCAGACGTTCTCATGAACTCTGCTCTAAAGTCGTGGGCTCTGCTCACTGCTCTTGACCTCAACCATGAGCTTTCCAATGTTGCCACCGTTGAAAAGCGTTTGGAAGGCCTCATCCGCCGAGGCTACACCACCCTTGATGATGGTCTCCTCCCGCTTGAGCTTGCCCTCGCCCAGCCACTGCGCGAGCTGCTTCCTTGCAGCAGCATACTCGGTGATAAAGTCAAAGACGATGAAACCCTGCATCTTGATGCGCTGCGAGATAATATTGAAGAAGTTTGCCGAGGGTCCAGCCTTTGTCTCGGCGTTGTACTGGCTGATACCACCGCACATGACGAACCTTGAGAAGGTCGCGGCACGGCCCAGTGCCATATCCAGAATCTCACCACCGACTGTAACCCCATTGTCAGCGATTTGCTCCTTTGGTCATGTAGCACAAGGAACCCAAACACTTACCATTGTCAAAGTAGACATCAATGAACTTGGGAGTCGCCTCCTTGAACTTTTGCTTAAAGTCCGCCGCCTTGTAGTCGAGACCAACGTCGAGGCCGAGCTCCTCCTCCAACCATTTCCTCTTCTTCTCACCGCCGGCGATACCAATTACCCGCGCGCCAGCAATCTTTGCGATCTGCGCAGCAACGCTTCCAGTGGCACCAGCGGCGGCGCTGACTACCACAGTGTCACCGGATTTAGGCATACCGATCTTGGTCATACCGAAGTAAGCCGTCAGACCGGTAGTGCCCAGGGAACCGAGGAGGTCTGTGAGCTTGCCGTTGGAGGGAAGATCGAATGCCTTCTCAACCTGGGCCTCGGGGAGAATGCCAATCTCCTGAATTCCCAAGGTGCCAGTGACGATGTCGCCAGCGGCAAACTTGGAGGACTTGGAAGCCAGCACACGGGCGATGGTAAGAGCACGCATGACCTCGCCGATCTGAACTGGGGGAAGATATGACCGCTTGTCATCCAACCACCCTCTCATGGCGGGGTCGAAGCTGATGTAAAGAGACTCCAGAAGGACCTGGCCATCTTTGAGATCGGCCTCGGTGGGCGCGGGCTTCTGGGTGATCTTGAAGGTCTCGCCAGGGACGATATTGGTCTTGGGCCTCTGAGCGAGGACGAATTGCTTGTTGAACGACATGGTGATGTTGTGTTTGTGTTTTCAAACAAAAAGAAGTGATGATGATCTATCTCTCAAGCAGAAAGGAAGAGCAAACATCTGCCCATTTATAGGTATATAAAGAACCCCCCGTTCCATCCCCCCACAACGGTGGGTCTTGACACCATCATGGACATTTCCAATCCAATCCAATCCAAATGGAATCCTCCCCGCATTTGCCCAACGGGATTGGCAAGCACACCGTCCTGAGGCTGTTCTTTGTAATGATGTTTTCTGCAACTTGTTGACGGAGTCTGGGATGGATTTGGGATGCTGCCCCGCTCCGGTCGTCATTGGGAGGCAATGGTTAATCTCTTGGCTGCAGTCTTCGATCCTAGGACTTACTAATCCATCCTAATGTCATGCAAGCACTTCCTTTCCTAACCCCCAAACACCCATGGAGTACCGAGGCATGGAACTTTTGAGTGCTACCGACTCGGTAGTGGTCGGTCCCTTTATGCCTGTTGGGGCACTCATCCGGTGGAATCTGTTTCCGACTCGAAGCGCGCCTCAAGAATTGGCTGGGAAGTGTGTGCTGTTAGTGCGCCCCTGGTTTTTGTATGCAAAAAGGGTCCTCTCCACTCCTCCCTCTAACAGCGGTGAAGGAAACACGAACAAGCAACGGGAAAAGAAGATGGAATCATGAGCAAGTGGGGAGCTCAAGTCAATCCCGGTCGGCTCCATCAACCGGACCGTTCGGTTGCCTGACCTTCAACACCCCTACCTGAGCCACCTATAACAGGGGTCTTCACCGAGAGCTTTGTTCACCTTCCATCATGATGCTCACCTTGATCAATGCACTGGCAAACTTGTCCACCACTTTTTGCTTAAACCTCAATTCCACCGTTCCATTTTGACTCGTCGACTTCTCGAGGTAAATACCAACCAAGCCTATTCCATTCTTCTTCCGCTCACAAAAACACTTGCCAGTCTCGTTCCATCATACCATCGTCATTTCACAACCATCAAGCAAACCCCGAACCTTTTCTCCTAGTCACCCCCTTTCAAACTTGTAAATAAATCCAATTAAAAACAACTTTTATACCCCTTCCCCTTTCAACGCTCGATCAAAAAGTCCCCCTAACCTTCCCCCTCCCAGTAAACCGCCCCCCAACTAACATCCCTCCCCCGTCCCTTGACACAGCCCATCTCCACATCCCCCTTCTCACACGGCGTGCCCAGCTGCATATACCTCAGCCCCGGACTCCCCCAGCACGCCCTCCCCATTCTTTTCGTAGAATCAACATACTCCCTCTCCGCCCCCATGAGGTAACACCACCACGTTTCCGTCTCTGCCTCCCATTGACACTGCTGCCCCTGACAACCCGTTCTCATCCCTTTCTCTCTGCACCGTTCATCTCCCTCCTCCTCTGTGGTGTTGTTCCCAGAAGAAGTAAAATACCCCTCCCCGCACACCACCTTTTCATCCGCACTCATCATCGCTGGGAAAGGGGTGTAAGCGGCCCAGATACTCGTCGTCGTGACGGTAAAACTTTCTTTCCGACCAATCTCGGTGGAAGACGCAGCTTCAGGGGAGAGGTAGGTCGTCTCGTCGGAGTATGTGATAAAAGAGATGGCGGTTTCTGTCACGGTTGTCGGGAAGGATGGGACGGAAGTGGGAAGAACAGGGCGGAGGGTGGTGATGGTTTTGGTTGTGAAGTAAGTCTCGCGGCGGGGGGAGATCCACTGGATTATAGCGACGGAGGACTCGGTGGTGGTTTTTATTATTGTTTTTGTCTTTTCGGCGGCGGGGAAGGGGGTTATTTGTGGCGGTGATAGTGGTGATGCGAGGGCGGAGGAGAGGAGGAGGAGGGGGAGGGATGATGCCTTCATTTTTTTTCCCCCTTCGTTGGCAAAAGCGATGAAATACGAAGATGGCCCGCCCCAAGAAAGATGAAGCTGAAGCAAACGATGGCAACAAGAAATTGGAGGTATGAGAGGATGAGAGGATGAGATGATGAGATGGGATGGGGTGTGTCTGGGGATATACCTGTTTCGCTGATTTTACCCGGGCACACCTCACCGGGTGTTCAAGTTCGCCAACCTTCCCTCCGTGATGTAACTTGGAGCTCGTATTCACTTTACACCTCCAACGGCAGGCAAGCAAATCAGTCGTGAGCTTCACCCTCCCAGAAAGGTGGATGGTAACGTTGTGTTAAGGTCGGTGTCTTGCCTCGGCATGTACTTTGCTTCCTACTGAAACCAGTACTGGCGCATCAACTAACTATCTGCAAACTCAGTAAGGTATACCAGCCAGGTTAATTCTGACCTCAACAGCCCCTCGGTCATTCGTCTGTGTGTTCGACATGAGAATTCTGAGATGAATTTGGTCATGTTTATGTCCATGTCATATATTCCATCCCTTTCATAAAACCCAAGGTATATGTATGTCCCTATTCTTCTCAAAATCGTACACAGAGCCCCGAACTCGTTTTGGCCTTCTTTCTTTCTTGTTTGTAACAAGACATGCGCACAAAACGCCACACCACCTCTAAAAAAGTCAGAAGCGCTTTTGTGTAAAGTCTACATCCCCGACTCTGAACTGCTCCGTTCCTCCCAGATGCTAGAAAGATGAGATAGGAGTTGGGGGTTTTTCCCCTCCCACTGCCGAATATCCCCTTTTGTCTAGTCCCCCGATCGATATATTTCTTCTTGGTATATACGTCAAAGGGAGGTTCTAGGGTTAGTATAATACAATCCTTGCTCAAGCGCCACAACATGCTTGAAAAAAATGGAGTGAAAAAAAAACCGATGTGCTGAGTGAGCTGAGGTCTAGGTTTTGACTGGGGAAAGGAAAAAAAAAAAAGACATCTATTTATTCCGCTTCAGCGTTTTGACAGCCATTTCTATAAGACCATCCTTGGCCTCGCTGTCTGGGAACGGGCTGATGGCCGCGATCGCCTTTTCTGCGTAGTCTTCGGCCAGGGCGCGCGTTTGTTCGATACCGTCGCTCTGCATGACGAGGTCTCGTGCCTATTTCGCAGTCGAAAGTCAGTAAAGCTCTTGTCTTGGCGGTCGTGATCCACAGAGAAAACTTGAAAAGCCTACCCTCGTAACATCACCCTCCCTTTCAAACTTCCTCCCTACCAACGCACCCAGCTCGGGCATCGTCTTCCACGCAAACAGCAACGGTGCCGTCGCCAAGCCCAACTCCAGATCCGCACCGGCCGGCTTGCCCAGCTCCTGCTCGCTACGCGTGTAGTCGAGCATGTCATCCACGAGCTGGAACGCCAGCCCCAGGTTCCTGCCGTAGGCGTATGCCGCATCTACCGTCGCCGCATCGGACCCGCCCAGCAGCGCCGCTGCGCGACAACTCTTGCTGATCAGCGAAGCTGTCTTGAGGTAGGTCTTTTGCAGGTAGTAGGTGAGGGTCTCATCCGACCACCTGGGGTTGGCTTCGTCCCGCGCTGTGTTCTTGAGCTGCATGAACTCGCCCTCGACCAGGTTCGCAATGACGGTCGCGAGAAGCTCAACGACCTCTGCATGACGAAGACGGGCTAGTGCAACTGAAGCGCGACCCAACAGGAAATCACCAGCGAGGACAGCCATCTTGTTTCCGAACTCGAGGTTCGCAGATGGCGAACCGCGGCGGGAGACGGAGTGGTCGATGACATCGTCGTGGAGGAGGGAGGCAGTGTGAATCAGCTCAGTGATCTCGGCGAGGCGGCGCTGCGAAGGGAGGATGTCTGGGTCGTTGGAGGGGTTCGCGGCCTCGGCAGCCTCGAGGGCAGCGGCAGAGGGGTTGTAGTCGGAGAGGACGGAGAGCGGGGAGATGGAGGTGTCAATGGCGGCCGAGGCTTGGGCAGTAGCCTGCTGGCGCTGGGGGGCCTTGGGGCAAAGCGAGGTGGCCCGCGACATGAGCAGCACTATGAGGGGTCGTACGTGCTTGCCCTCGGCTTGGGTGTAGTATTTGGCTGCGCGGTCGAGCGAAGGGTGACCGGACCCCAAAAGCTTCCTGATGTTTCCGGTCAAGAACTTCATCTCCTTCGCCACGATCCTTAGGGGGTCAACCGAGGGCATGCCGTCCCCCTTGGTGGCGCGGGTGATCGCATTTGAGACGATGTTGCCGGCCACTGAGACGGCGGCTGCCCATGCGGAGGGGTCGCGGCGGGAGGTGTGGAACTGGGCTCGGGACTGTGCTATCCTGATGTCGAGGGAGGCGGTAGATCTGAGGAGGCAGTTTGTGCATGTTGGAAGTAGTCGTCGTGCTGCTGTGACTGCTGTGGCCGATTGGACTCCGCGCACCACCATTCCCGCTCCTGTTCGAAGCTGCATCTTTTTTTTTGTTTTGCCTTTGCCTTTGGCTATTCCCAGTTTATTATTCCACCCTCTTCTGCCCGCCGTATTATCTCCTCCTAGATATCCAATTGACTTCCTGCCGTCACGTCCTGCTCGTCGGTCGCATTTGGAAGGGGATTCGTCGGTGTCCTGTCCTCCGAAAGCCGCGTTCTCCGGGCCCTATCGTACGGTATAATTGCTCGTAAACTTGCCGCTTTTGGTGGATCCCGAAAACTTCCATGCCCGACAATTTTTTGGAGGGGGACCGGATGAAATCTGTGGCGTTGCAGAAATGTGGCTAGTGTTATCGGTATCACTGGGGGGAAACTCAATGCCTGTTCCTTGCAGCTTGTCCCATCTGTTGCTTGGCGATCCAATCCTGGTCCCGCCGTCCTGGGCCGCATCAGCTGCTTGCTCTCTGTTGGATCGCCGACAGCTTTCCTCAAAAGCTTGTTATTTTTTTGTTTCCGAATATTGTTGTACAGACTTCTAGACCGACAATCGAGTACTACCGACTTGCCGTCATCAGAACCATTCGATAGAAAATCTTCAATCACCGAGAATGGTGTTACTCACCATGACCCCTTCCATCGTGGAAGGTCTTCAGCTGTGGGATGAGGCGGGGCGGCCATCACCAGAAAAGCTCCAGGCGAACAAGGACGAGCCATCTCTTGATGGGCCGGCGGTCGGCAACCCCATATCGCACTCACAAATCGTCGAGCTTTGGACAGCTCTCAGAAATGCTGGGCGAAAAGAACACAGCCTCGAAAGTCTTCTTAAGGGGTCCCGAGTCTATGTGCCGCCTCCAGCCCCGAAACCTGAACCAGTGAGTCCCTTAGCATAGCATACATCGTACTGCGCTGCATTTGTCTCAAGCCACCTATTCTCATGCTGACTTTCCAGTCCAACGAATACAAAGCGCTCATGGCCCGGCTACGTCGTGAAGAGGAACAACGAGCATACGAACGAATGACGAGCCCCATACCCCCGAGAGAAACCTTTTCTCAACGCTTCCCCAACAGTGCAAACATGGCACAAGCCTTCGCATCCGTCAATCAACCGACGAATCAAGCCGATCTGGGCGATGACGATGTCACATTCAACGACGTGCACCGTCAAGTGATGCTGATTCTGAACTTTATGGTCAGCATTCTCGGTGTTGCAGCGACGCTCTGGGTCCTGGCCCGGTGGTGGAGCACTCCAGCAAGACTCTTCCTGACCATGGGCGGAAGTTTTGTTGTCGGGGTTGCTGAAGTTGCTGTATATTCGGGTTATATCTGGCATCTTGGTGAAGCCAAGAAGCAAGACAAAAAGCCCTTCAAGGAGGTCAAGGAGATTTTGCAGACTTGGACCATTGGCACGGACGAAGAGCCAGTCGCGGTTAGCGATGCGAAGTCATCTGATGAGTCCAACATTCGGAGACGAAAGAAGGATACAGCTCAGTGATAGTTTTGCTTATTTTTTTCAAAATTGTTCGAGGTTGCCATGTCGACGTCTTTTTTTTTCGCCTTTGGAGATATGGTATTTTTGAGAATGCCATCTTCGGGGTGAGCTTGGGTGCTGACAAGGGTGTTAATTGGCCTGTGGGGCGCGCGTCATAGCTGCGTTGCGGGGCGCGACGCGCCGAGCAGAACGCGCAGCGCAAAACGCGACCCTTCACACTTTCATGAGCAAGTCTAGAACTTGACCACACCAATTCGGCAATATTTCTACTAGATCTCAAAGATCACGAGAAGACGAGTGCCTTGCCAGTGGCGCTTGCATACCCATATTTTATTTTCTCTTCAATTATTCGTACCTTCTCTCATCCGACATACATCATGTCGCTTGACAAAATAACAACACCTTCTACCGAGGATTCCATACCGAGCGCACCGCATAATCCCTTGCGGCGCAAACGACCCCTCCGAACGTATGGTCGACAGTCGAGAGAAGATGCGCAAATATCAAAGAGGAAAAGCGAGGCCACACCGACGCTGAAAACCAAAGTGGAAAAGGAGAATATTGAGCCGCCTATACCGAGCGTCAAGAACAACACACCGCCGCCACCTCCCAAGTCACCAGAGCCCCCCCAAAAACCAGTCGTAAGCCGCGGGTCAATCCTATCATACTTTCGACCTCTACCTCCACCACCGCCAGTTTCCGAAACACCATTACCAGAGCTCCCCTCGGAAGCTACCACGCCGCCTTCTTCTCCGCGACCAGAATTCAGGCCTAGAAAGCGAAGGAGGCTGACCACCCGGCCACGTTTGGAGGACGAGAACGCGCGAGAGGCATGTTTAAGACAGTCATCACCACCACCAACAGACTATACCGAAAAGAACGATGATACTTGCATCGTCGTCCGCCAATACGGAGACGAAGATCAGTTTAGCGAACGCTCAACCCCGTCCTCAACAAGAACAACCACGCCCGCGCTATCGCCAAACGACAGAAAGAAGCGCAAACAAAAAGCAAAAGAAATGGTGCAGACGGTGTTGAGCCTGTCAGTTAACAAGGACCCGGGCATCATCATCTGCAAGGACTGCGGTATTCTGTACAACCCTCTGAACGAAAAGGATCGGAAAGAACACAAACGGAGACATGCTGCTCATGTGAGGAGTCTTGGTAAATCTGGACAGGGGACTACTGCGATGTCTTGAATTATTTTAGTGGGGGATGGTTTTACGTGATCGACGTTTTTTCCTTGATTTGGGCATGGTGGATTGGGTTTTAGTAAAAGGGAATAAGCATTATGAAACATGGGATAGGTGTTTAGCATATGTTTTTTAGGGAGATACCCTTTCGACGGGATGGATACGATCTGCGAGAGAGAGGCTGAAGGACACTGTGTCGACAGGGAAGTATATAAGCTGGCACAGGGTTGGATCTATGACCAATGACCAACCGATGTCAGTGGCAGAGCGCATTGGGCGGGAAATCGAATACATCTTGTAATCATGGTTCAGGAGATGGGAAACAGTTTGACGGATTGGTGGTGATCATGGTCGCCAGTGGTAGTGGGGTTACTAACTCGTTACTAACGGTTATTCGAGTCGTGATTGTTTACCCGCATCAATATGACATCATCATATAATGTCGTTCAATAAAACAATGAGTTTGTGAACCGTTCATCCCGATGATATCCCCCTTTCAATTATCTATTATTCTTCCCTTCACAATACCTTTTCCTTCCGTTTAGACAGTGATCTGGTGATTACACGATTCCTCGCAAGCGATTGAGACAAAATGGTTCAGCAACACGGGGACCACCACGATATCCCCGACCATGAGCGAGTTAAGAAGTATATATACATACACATAGTCCCTGTATATGCAACCAACTGACGACTGATATTTCATCACAGACCCGGCTCATGGCTGCCCACCGACCACCGCATCCACCGCGCCTGGCTCTCCCGCGTCGTCGAGCACGTAGACAAGAAGGGCGGGGACCAAAAACTCGTCCCCGCGCTCCAGGAGTTCAAGGATAAAATCTACGAAAGCCCGAGATTATACATGTACTTTACCCAAATGTGGGATGAAGTCCCCAACAAGAAGCCCTACACCAACGACCCCACGGGCAGATCTCAAATCAGGGACATGGACCATATGTTCCAAGTCCTCAACCACATCTTTGGGACCGCACCGGAATGGACCGATGCCGCGGCGAACGTGGGCATGGTCGGCGTGCCCATGGCGGCGATTTTTGACTATGCCATGGGCACCCCGAGCGGGCACGCGGCTTTCTTGGATCCGGAGGTGAATGCCATGCTGAAGAAGGTGCTGAATGAGTGGGGGAGGTACTTGAAGTCGCCAGAGTCGGCCAAGGTGCTGGGGGGACATGACACGGGGTGGTTTGGGCCTACGGGAGTAAAAGATATTCTTACCGTGGCGGGGCAGGCGGCCGGGACGAAGTATGAGAAGTTTGAGGATATGTTTGTTTGTACCCCCGGGGAGGAGTATTATGGGTATAAATCTTGGGATGGTATGTTTTTTTCTTCTTTTTTCCCCCCTCTTTGACCTTGCCAGCAGACTGACAGGGAGAAAAGACTTCTTCACCCGCAAGTGCAACCCCCAAGCCCGCCCCGTGGCCTCCCCGGACGACGACAGCGTCATCGCCAACGCCTGCGAGAGCAAACCTTACTGCGTCGCCCGCAACGTCAAGCTCCGCAACAAGTTCTGGATCAAAGGCCAGCCCTATTCTGTTCTCGACATCCTGGCTTTCTCTCCGCTAGCAAAACAGTTTGCGGGAGGCACAATCTACCAAGCGTTCTTGTCCGCACTTTCCTATCACAGATGGCACTCCCCCGTGTCTGGCACCATCAAAAAAGCCTTTGTCCAAGACGGGACGTACTTTTCTGAACCACTACGCGAGGTGGAAGATGACAACACCGGCAAGGAAGAGGTCGAGATCGATCAAGCGGGAATCCAAGGTGCGCAGGGGTACTTGACTGCCGTCGCGACGAGGGCGATTATTTTTATCGAGGCGGACAATAAAGATATTGGCTTGATGGCGTTTGTGGGGGTGGGGATGGACGAGGTGAGCACGTGCGAGATTACAGTGACAGAAGGGCAACGAGTCAAAAAGGGGGATGAGCTGGGCATGTTTCACTTTGGCGGGAGCACGCATTGTTTACTTTTCCGGCCGGGGGTGAAGGTTAGGGATTTTCCGGCGGTGAATGGAGAGGATAATGTGCCGGTTAGGGCCAAGGTTGCTGTGGTTGATTCATAAGTCAGGATGGGTGGATGGGTTCGGGGGTAGATGGTTAATAGTACTGCAAACTAGTGATATCTAAAAGGGGACATGATGAAGCCATCTGTGTATTTTTTTCTTTTGGAAGAAGTAAACCTATCAAGATTATGGTGAGCTACCCATAAGGGGTGGGATTGACGTCCTCGGTCCGATGTGGCCCAGTTTTGAAATATATATCGGGACAGCATTTCACGGCGCCGGCCCGGTGATCGAGGCTCTTTTTTCTTCCGCAAGTAGGTAAAAGAACTGGCGTATGTATCCAGATGGGAAAGTATTCTACCTCAGGTACTCAGTCCCTTCCCTGAGTAGGTATTGCAGCCGGACAGTCGATATGATTTTGTTGGAGAAAGCCACACACACACCTTCCATCTTGTCTCGGATGTCTGTAACTCAGGGGCCATAACAGTCAATCTTTCTCATTCTTTGCTTTTGTTCCTGTTTTCTAGCTACTGCACGGAAATGCTTGGTCCATTATGGAATCCTGTTCGCCCATGACTTGTTTTGCTTTTTCTTTTGGTTTATTATCTCGATTTGTGTATGCAAGACACAAAATTTTTTTTTCTCCACGGTGGCATCATCTAGCCACCCGGTACCATAGTCTCGATATCTTTGTGAGCACCGTCCGTGGGATCAGGCGAGTGATGTCTCTACACGACATGCAAAACGAGCGCTCTTTTAACAGAACCGGAGAGTTGATCTCTCTCTCTACGAACAGTTCTCTGGCCTAACATCCATGTTTGCTTGCACACATTCTTGCAAGAGGTAGGTATGTAGGACTCATGATTCTTGAATGCCAGCCACCATGGCACCATTCCAGTTTTGATATCTCAGACTCTTAGGATGGATGTGGAAACCAAAAAAGGCCACCAGCTTAACCAGAAAGAAATGGAGAGGACAGGTGCTAAGGCGTTATAGGTCATTGCTTTTTCCCATTCAGAAACATGTTTGCCAGTTCGAGAGAATACATGTATGGGCTGAGACCTACATGCGTCAAGGAGGCAGGGTGTGAGTCGTCATTGTTGTTCCGTCAGGGAGCTGCCGCACCCAACATGCCTTAGACTGTCCGAGGAAAAGATGTCGGTGAGTCTGAAGAGATGGAGGGTCGGAGTTGCTGAAACCAAATTGCTTGCTTTTTCCTCCTCAGCTCTCAAATGCTGTTCGGTAAGGCGCTGTACGAATACATACCTCCCCTTATTAGATTTAATGACTAGCATTGTCACCATATAAGGTTCATCATTTTTTAAGAAAGGAAAAGAAAAGAAAAGAGCAACGGTGTAAGAAACGGGTGGCATCGTTGGTCAGAACTTTATGATATATCAGAAATGGCTGACCACCCAGCCGGTGATCCGGAGATAGGGAGCAATCAAAAGGCTGGCGGAGGGTCGACGTTGTAAAGTCGGCAGACAAGCCGTGGAGGTGATTATTATCATGGTCCCGAGAGCTGAGTAACCTCGAAGATTGTGTACCCTACCTCCTTCCTGCAGCTTGGAACCGGTGTGATCAATCGCAAATGGGTGTGCGTGTAAAGCTGCGCTGCATGTTGCCAAGGCGGGTTGAATTGAGAGTTGCGATTGGGTTGTTGGAGGAACGGTGGCTTTGGAGGCGTTTCTCCTCCGGGGTTCTGATGTTTGGGAGAGGTGCACTTTCAACAAAAACTTCGTGATTCTGCAAAGTTTGAATCGACTGCAGCCATTACTGGCTGCTGATAAGTTGCCGATGCGAGAAATGAGACAGTAGAACATGAGAGTCCGGATGCGACTATTATCCTCGGTATGAGTGTAGTGCCTTCTAACCACACCACGACGCAGAAAAACCGTCAGGAAACGAGACCGAAGCATATTGGGAAGGGTGGTCACACAAGCGATCTCCTCTGTGATGTGATATACCTCGGATCAAGGAAGAACCTTTCGAGTTGACGTCCACGATACACAACAGTAGACAACCGAGACAACAGAAGCGCAACTGCCGGAGCCTCAAAAGCAGCCAGAAAGAACGGTGACTTGGATCTGGCTGGGACGTTGTGAGACCAGAAGTGCAGCAAACAGGACAGAGCCGCGAGCGTCAAGAGTGTACATACAATTAGTACGACATACGGCACGCGAAACCGCCGAGCACACGACAGAGCTGTAGCATGAGTTCTACGAGTGTCGTTCTTGACACCAGCCATGTACCATGGCCGCTCCAGCAAGATATGGATATCACGGTAGCGGGCCCTGGTTGCTCTGCCGAGACTGGTGTAAAGTCGCTCGGGTGGGACCTCCGGGAATGTGGGTTCCGGGACGGGGAGGAAAACTCAGGGCGCCGTGCCGTGCCAAGTCCCTTGAGGTCCCGCATGTGTCGATCCTTTAAGCATTGTCCGTGCCCGTCGCCGACAGAGCGGATCGTAGGGAAGAGGCTTGTGAGATTGAAGTCCCGATGGGCGGGGCATGCGACTTGGTGAACCTTGTCGTAGTGTATACATAAAGGTAAGCACCTCCAGTTCGGAAGGCGGGGGAGGGGCACTTTCGGATCTGCCTCACTGCAGCATCGTCTGTGCAGATACCCTCTTCCGTCGCAGGGTTGATTCTCAGATGACCCGCGAGAGGAGCATGTGGTGTCCCTTGACCTTGGGTGAGAATATGTTTTCGGATAGTGCCCAAGTGGCGCAGACCTTGGATCGGATGAAGGATCACCGTGTTGGTCGAGGACTGCGATGCGATGCCGAGACTGAGCGCAGAGGACACAAAACGCGGGGTTGGCAGATCGATGGAGGATGGAAGAGAAGACAGCGGTGAGATTTCCCTGGCAATTGGCCAGGGTCGGCTATCGGCTTGTGAATTGTGATGTCGTCATGGCGCTGTCCTTAGCTTCATTTGCTGGGGTCTCTTTAGGGGTCGTGGCTTTTTAGTTTTTACGGAGCAGAATCGGGAAATAAACTCGCCCCTGTTCAGAAGCGCAAAGTTGGACAAGAAGGTCGGCGACTTGTTGAAGTGCTTTGCTTCTGAAACCCGCAGCAAGCCGGTGATTGTGTCCGGACCAGCCATTCCGGTCTCCTTCTCTCTACACCTACCTTACCTCTCTGTAGAAACTTTGAAGCAAGATAGAACGGCAACCTGGAAAGCATTCAAGAGACGGACGAATATCTGCGGCTGGGGAGGAGCTCTCCAAGAATGGAAGGCGCAGGCAGACGACAAGGGGGTGCAATTGGAGTGACAGCCATATAACTTTTTTTGGAGGGTGGTCGAAGTTGAGAGAGAGAAAATGTGATATCTCTTGTCTCTGGCAACGATTGGCTCTTGGAAGTCGGCAACTATTATCTGATCATCCAATCTTTCAGCAATTTCTCCGATTTGAGAGCCAAGTACGAAGTATGTCAGAGTCAAGACACATGTTGAACTGACTCAAACGGTTCTCCGTGATGGGATGTTCGGTGATGACCAGTCACCGTCTAATATCAGATGGTTTTTCTGATGTAGCAAACCAACAAAATGCAGACCCCTCATTTCCCCGCAGTGACCAACTGCAAAGGATGAGAAGAAAAAGACAAAAGATTTTCACACCCTTCTGATCATGAAAGAGGGGTAGTAGGAGCTTGCCGACAGTACTGAACTTCGAAGGGCTTTTTTTGGTTTGTTTTCAAATTTGCAAAGGTCTCGACCAGAGTGCAATTAATCGAGTGGTGCGATGCAGTGGTGATGTCGCATTGGACTCTGATGGCCAAGTCCCAGGAGTTGTTTCAATTTGTCCTGTTTCTTTGACAGGTTTCGATTTGTTTGAACGTGCTTGCTGGGCTCAACTGGAGGTCGTGCCGTGCCATATCTGATTGGAGAAGTTTGAAGCAAGACGGGAAGGGATGGCAGGTTGCCCTCAACGGAAATACCCATACCTCCGATCAGAAGCCAGACGCAGGAGGAGGGCACAGCTGAACCGCAAATACTACCATCCCGGTATGAGGACAAAAAAAAAGAACACAAGAGCAACCCCCTCTTCCCTTATCCTCCAGTTGGGTTCGTAAGAACAGACATCAAGGTGCATGCATGTGCGTCTGTGTTGCAGGTCGGGTTCTCGGGTTTACTATTCCAGACCTTTGGTCTTGGTCTTGGTGCATACATATAACCAAGACATCTCCAATTGTCACTTCTTTATTTTCCTTGGAGATGGGTTGAGAAGTAGCTAAACAGCTCAGATAAATATCGACTCATTTTGACATGCAGATAGAAGCTCGGAAAGGGCTTGCAGCGTGGGGGGCTCATCATCGGGGTTCCTTCGCGTCTCTCCAAAACCTCTGGAGTGTCTCGGGCCAATGGTGCTCTGCTGATCTCCATTGATATATAAACTTCTCGGCTTCAATGTGGAGACTGGCGCTTGTCAATCCTGTATTTGGTCTTTGACAAATCATTGGCAATTGCATGATCACCAAAATAATGAAGACACGGTTGAAAAAGAGGCTTCGGTCTAGATAGTGCGGCTCCGAACTGAAGACTTGAATACGAGTAGTGCTCCGAAGGGCTCGTGCGAAATATTGAGGCCAGTGCTGCAAAATCGATTTTGAACTGCAGCTTGCCGAAATCGATGCAATGCCCATGGTTGCCTTTGTGAGCCCCGATGAGCTGCTTCAAAGATTGGCGCCAGAAGGGTAAACTGGACTCGGCGCGGATGATAGAAGAAAACAGCTCAGAGCTCCGAGGCTAACACAACCCGGTTATGTTTCTAGGTGAGAAGAACTGTCCGTAACCTTACGGCAGGGGAAGACTTTGTCAAGCAAGTTTCTTCTGGCTGGCCAAGTCAACAAACCCAGTCGTAGCGCCTCGCGAACGGCCGAAGTATCAGCTAAGCATCTGGAGATGGGTACCTCATTGGGTGTTGCTGTGGTGTAGACTACGAAATTTTATGTCGAAGCGCATGTACTGTACGATGTACTTGCAGTAATATGTGGAGTGTCACATCTGGGGAAACCAGGTAAAGGCAGGCGGGGGGGGGAGGGGGAGGGGGACAGATTCTCACCAGCGAAATCGATCTTTTGACGGGACCACTTTTTGTCTCGAAATTCTCCGTGGCAGAATACCTGCATGGCGGATGTCAAGTGTGTCATTGCACCATCCAAGTTCATCCGTCTGTCGACGGTTATTGTTGCGCTCTTTTGATCATTGTAGCCGGTGATGTGGAAGATCGTTCGTCGTGGTGTTGAGCGTTGGGCACACACGCACCACACCCACCCCACACCCAATCTGTGCTCTTCCCTTTTGTCCTTCCTCCGAAGAGAGTTTCGCTTCAACTGCTACCTATCCTCCAAAGTCTTGATATCATTGAGATTTAGTTCTCGAGCGAAATCAGGTTGCCATGGTGTGCATAAGAGCCGCTGGTTGGAGGGTGGACAACTCACAGTTTCGCCCCACACCTGGTATCTGCCCAACAACCTCGGACAGCACCGAGAAGCTCATTTGTAAGTCCTCATCTTGACAAAAGTCAACACTTGTCACAGCAACACATCTTGCCAACCCCCAAGACCGAAAGATGCCCGGTTTGGGACAAGGCTGGCTGGGCTGGTTGCCATCCAGACACCCTTCATCGATGCGCCACATGCAACCACGGTAGGTAATCTGTTTCTGTCCGTCTGAGCTACCCCGTTGCACTTGATAATGCCACCACCATGGCGGCCATATTCGAAGACCGCAAGGTTGTCAACGTCAATCTCAGAGATGGTGGAATGCAGAAAACATCGGGGAGGCTTGAGAGACCTCCGTCCCTAACCTCCACAGTGACCCCTCCGTTGACCTGCACCATCTACCTACACATCCACATCCACTTCGTAGGGGCATGAAGTGAGGGCTCCCGATCTGGAGTAGAGTGTCAGTGTTGAATGATATGAAGTACGCCGCCTGTGTATCGCCGGAGATTATTCAACTGAGGTTCGACGCGGCTGGTTCCCCAGGATGTTCAGACTATCGCATGGGATAAAATGATGGGAAAAACACGTGGATCTCAACTTGGCTTATTTTAACCACCAATAAACGCCTTGGAGGTGCACAATGCCACAAACAAAAGCTCCTACCAGATTGAACCACTCGTGATGGTGGCAGATGGTGCAGACTTGGCTGGCAGCTGAGGTCTCCCTCTTCGAAGCCTTCGGGTGATTTTGATACACTCATACTCCAGCCCGGGTTTTTTTCGCAGTGCCGGCATCTTTTCTGAACTCAGTTGTTGTTGTTGATCTTCCGCAAATCCTCCATGGCTGCAGATGCAGCAGGCTGATCTTCGAATTATGGTCATCTCGATCTCAGGTGGTCCTTGGCTCCAAGGTATCGAGACGACCACTTGCCGTTTCGGCGCAGGAAAGGAGGAGTTTGTGGGTGGAGTACGAAAAGAATGTACTTTCTCCTGTTCGGCGGCTTGCGTCTTTCTCGGCCTTGTTCCGTTGTCGTTGGAATTTCTGCGCACGGTCCAGGTGAGCTGCCAGCTAGCCAAGACCCCCAATCACATCCTTGCTCGCATCACAAAATCAGACACTCCAATGAATTCAACCTGTGCCACTTATCACCAGAAGAACACATGAAAATAAAAACAAATAAAAAACAGAGATCTGACGAGACGGCACTACGGCAAGAAGGGACTTGGCCCATACCTACCTGCATGCTATCTTGCAGCATTAGATCAATACCTACACTTACTTAGATTCGAAAGTGGGCCAGACAGGAAGGGACGAAGAAGATGGCAGGGGTGGCAGGCAGAGCACGCCCACCAGTGTGCGCTTCGAAGTTCTCCCCCCCGCATTCTTCTCTGCCCACCCATTTCGACGCCGTCCCCATCTCTGTAACCTTCTTCCCGTCTGTCGCTGGTCAAATCGTAACCTGGAACCCCCAATCCCTGAAGCCCCTTTGACGCGGACGCGCTCCGCACCGCAGCCCTCGATATGGAGAGGAATACCACAACAGGCAAAGCAGAATTTATGAGGTGGTCGCTGGCCTCTTGGCTCAGCAACCTGAATGCAAGATGGACAAGAAGCTACTACCGTACCCTACGATAGATGGTATCCCAATAGACCTGTACCTATACATTGGCTCAGTATCTCATCGTCTGCTACTGTAAAGTACTCTAGAGACCTCCCGCAACCTACCATGCTAAACGAAACAACAGTGGTCCCCCTCCCCAACTTTTTTTCCTATGGTGGCCTCGACGCTAGCAGCTCACCCACCACCCTGATCGCGGACAGCCTCTAGGCGAAAGAACACCGAAGGTTGAGGGTGGAGCCCCCCGTGCTCAACATGTTCAACCCCCTGCCTTCTCTTCGTCAGAGAGGAAACAGATGTGGAGATGCCGAGATGGGTCTACCTCCCCTCCATGAGACCATGTACCCTACCTGGACATGGGTACGAAAAGGTTGGTGGTGGTCGCGGGCGCCGGAACTTCGTGAACATCAATCTTTCTCCCTCCATCCTCCATCCTCCATCCTCCATCCTCCATCCTCCATCCTCCATCCTCTCTCCCGTCTCGAATCCACTAGGAGACCGCCACTTCGTCCCAATCTGTCGTTTCGCAGAAGAAGCAAATAAGACACACCTCGCTCAACCTGCCCTGCACACCCCCTGTCTATTTCTCTCGACATCTACAAATCTCCTCCGTGTATTCGTACGAATACTTTCAGATCCAATCTCATTTCACATACCCTACACTGTACTCTGCCGTGTACTCTTGTACCTGTTCTCCCGGTCTGTCTAATATCTCAAGTCTTCGTTCACACGCCCCCCCCCCCCCCCCCTCTCTCCTGCAACCTATAGACAGCTTTGAGCATATCTGATCGACCGACCAACCAAGGCTGCGCAGCGACACCGATCAAAAGCGTGTCTATCCTGTCTCATTCAGTACTTTTTCATCTGCATCTCCAATTCCACACCCCCCTCCTTCTCGTCATTGTTGTTCCCCGTTGTTGCTCTGCCTTAAAAACTGCCGGCGCCGCTTTCCCACCTCCTTGAACACAATAATATCCCTGCTTCTACCCTGTGGGCATGGTGTCGTTATTGACGAGCTATGGATCGTTCTTTTCCGGTCGTGTCCAACGACGGAAATCTCCAGTGGTCCGACAACCATAGCACCGACTCGGATGATATCCAGTCTGTCGGCCTGCCTTCTCCTTGGCTTGGGACCTTTTCGACTTCTCTGCTGCCGCTGTCGACAACCATGGGCTTTGCCCACACGGGCCAACTCTCCCCTGGGGATACCGAAAGCTCTCCTAGCCTCGCCTCGCAATCCCAATCCCCTCCTGACGCTGCCGTAACCATGGCCCATTCGGTGCCGCCGTCGGCCTCTGCTGAGTCATGGAACATGGGGTATTCGAGCTCCGGCGAAGCTCTTGACTTGGAGCTCCCCCATGGGGCTATGGAACATGATAACCACGAGGGCCACGACCATATGGCTTGGGAACATGATGAGGACGAGATCCTCATGGCGCCAAAGCAGGAACCGTCGGATGACGATGGGTTCTGTATGGGCGATATCAAAGAAGCCCCCCAAACACCCCTTGGGGCTGCTCAGGCGCTAGGACTGGACAAGTCCAGACAAAAACGACCAAGAGGTCGGCCGCGAAAGCATCCCCTCACCCCAAATCTACCCGCCAACAAGGTCACGAAAGGCCGGTCCAAGACAGGTTGCCTCACCTGTAGAAAGCGAAAGAAGAAGTGCGATGAAACAAAACCCCGATGTAAGTCGATCTAATTACCTTTTGACCAGCTCGATTACCTCTACTGACTGGGCCGTGACAGGTATGAACTGCGAAAAGAATGCGGTAGTCTGCGAGGGCTACCCTGAGAAGCAGATCTGGAAGAGCGGCAGGGAAAGAGCCGAAGAGGGTATGCGAAAGCCCCCACTGTGCCCCTTGCCGTCAAGTCCTAACCGTTGCCCAGAACGTCTCAAGTCGCACAGCGTCGCTGGCATCACGATGCAACCTCTTTTCTATGGCCTGGAGACCGCTGAGGACATGGTCTTCTGGAAGCACTACAACGAGCACCTCAGTTCCGTGCTCACTGTGGAAGGCGAACACAAGAATGCCTTCCGTGACATGATGGTGCCGCTGGCGACCAAACATCAAGGTCTGATGCATTCCATCCTGTCGCTCGCCAGCAAACACATCGACTTTGACACACCCTACGGAGTGAACGTCTTGCGCAATAACCCCGGCACGACGGTGGAGGCGCTCAGGGAACGCTCCATGTACCACCACGAGCAAGCCAGAGAAAAGTTCTTCGCCGATGTCGTTGAATTTAGCAAGGGGAAACAAGGATCGGATGACATGATATTGGTATCGGCTCGTTACGGTCAGATGCTTTGTTTCCTGCTGGAAGCACTGACTGAGGGCAATCCCCGGGGCGAGCATCGAGTTCACCTCAAAGCATATCGCCGTCTCATCGCCACATCGCCACCCGGCGATTCGGCATTCTTCTCCTTCATCGCCGAATTCTTTCAGTATCATATCTTCGCCGACGAGATGCTCAACATGACTGATCCCTACTCATCGAATGAGGCTCTGCCGCCCATTCCAGATATTGAGCCAGCACGGCTGCTGGGTGTTGCTGATGGGTTGCTTACCAACCTTTCTGAAATCACCGAATTGCGCAACACAATCCGGAACAACATCGTCGACAAAAAGGACCTAGTGATGGACTATAACACGCTCTATCGTGGGGTCGACATCGAGGTCAAACTTAAAGGCTGGGAGCCGCACTGGCCGCGCGGCGATAACCGGGACAGGGTCGGACTCCTCTACAAGCAGATGATGTGGATTTACCTTTTCCGTACTATGTATCCCCCTTCCCGATGCCTAGGCTCACCCGTGAGCCTCGATCTATCCATGTTGGAGACATCATCCTCTACCGGGCATCCCAACTCATCGGCAGTCAACACTCCGCCCCAATCTGCCTCCACAAGCTGCGCTTCGTCACCAAGACTTGACGGGGTCTACTCTACTCCTGGCCCCAGTACCGCCAGCGACCGACAGAATTCCAGACCGTCGATTTCATCGTCTCGAAGAGATAGCAGTGCAACTTCCACTCTTGCCGTATCCCGGTCAACCTCAGCCGAGCGTGCCAACTCCCCACCGCCCATCCGCCGGCCGCATCACGTTGACCCTCGAGTAAGCATCGCCGTGAACGAGTCCTTGGCGATTCTCGAAAGCTTCAAGCCAAGCGATCCTTGTCAGACCCTGCTTTTGCTACCTTGCTTCGTGGTTGGCACCGCCTGCTTCACTCCCGATCTTCAGGACCGGGTACGTGCGGCTATTAAAGCCGTGCGGGGGTACACGGGTCTCCGCAACACCGACTGCGTCCTCAAAGTTCTTGAAGAGGTGTGGCGACTCATGGAGAAGGGCGATTGGGAAGCAGTTTGGGATTGGGCCGGGGTCGCCAGTGGGTTAGGGCTCGACTTTATCCCGGCTTGAGTGGCTGAGGCCCGTTTTCTTTTTTGCGCATCTTTGTCTCTTTGCTTTTTATATCGGAGTTTGGTTTGTTTTTTTCCCGTTTTCCGGTGAACTCGAAAACCAAAATATACCCCTTTACAGGTCTCTCGTTTTTTTACTTATGCCTCGTCTGGGTGTCAACGGGGTATTTACATGGTGCTGTCTTTTTTCACCACTACTCACTGCTACAGAATACCTTCGAAGTCGAGGAGATAAAATCTACAGACCTTTCTTTCATTTGGCAGACTTTGGGCATGGGGGGCGTATATGTGTATGGTTGGGATATCTCCTCTTTTCTTCTTCACGACAAACATACAGTGGGTGAGGCGGTACAAAGGTGGGAGAGTTGCATGCGTTCAGTTTTTGTGTTGAACGCGCGAGGGCTGGTAATTGGAAACATCATGTTGTCTGTGTGTTTACGGTGGTTGGAAATGGCGTTGATCGGGGCGGGCGGGCGAGGGTTGGGAATGGGGATTCATTGGGGGCTCTATGAGGTCAAAAGGGGCATGAAAAAACATCAAATTCTTTATTTCAGTGATGGGCAGTATTGGGGCATAGCGTTGGGCGGGTTCTTAGAAGGGGGGTTCTATCGAGAGGGATAATTATCCAGGGGTTCGAACCCCGAGAGGAGCAAGCAGATACATCTGGGGTGTTTGTTGGTTTTATTAGTGTGCTGGCGGCTGTTTCTCGTCTTTCTGTTTTATTGCTTTGGGGGATGGTAGCATCATCGGAGCCTTTTTGTTATCAACAACGGAAGCTCTCACCAGCTCACTTTTCCTCTACATGCTTTTGCAGAAAGAGAAAGACGAAAAAACCAAAAAATAAAATTCAAGCTCTGGGCGGCTTTTGTCTTGATTACTAGTACCAACCAAAATATCGTACAACATCACCACTGTGATATACTTATACTCAAACAAGGAAAAAGAAAAAGATAATCCGGCGGGATGGGTATCAAAACGTTGAAAAGCTTTCTAACTCTTTCCGCCATCCATCCATGCTACCAACCAACCTCTTACATGATTTCCCCCTCTCTATACGGCGCTTCCCTCCCCTTCCCTCTATTCGGTTTAATCATTCATCGCCCTCCTCGTCCTTCTCCTTTTCTTTCAAAGTAATATCAGCCCCCCCACTCGTCTTGCGGATCTGGTACTTGCCACCCCAGACCAGGTCCTTCGCAACCAACTCCCTCGTGCGACCCAAGCTCTCAATCGCAGCGATACGGTCGATCGTGGCTTGGAGGTGTTGTCTGAACCCTGGCTGCGCGACGATTTCTCTAAACGCCAGGTGCATGGGCACGGAGCTGGCGCGCACCTGGGCTTTGGAGGTGATGCTGAAGAGGTTTAGCCTGTCCAAGGCTCTGACAAAGTCTGCGCGGGTCATGATTTGCTGTGCTTCGTGGAGGGGGTAGGACGGTAGCACGTGCCCGCGTTCGGAGCAGTAGGTCGAGTCCATTTCTCCTTCGCGGTCGACGAGGGCGGTGGCTAGGACTACGGCTGCTGCCTTTTCTTGTTGTTAGCGTGACATCTGGGGAAGGGGAAGAAGAGAAGAAGAAGAAAAACGTACAGCCCACTTTTGCTGATCCATGACATCGTCGTCCATTTCTTCACCTAGAATCCAGCACTGGTTCAGAAACCAAGTTTTTTCGACTTCTTTAATCTCGTCGCAGGTGGCGAGCATATCGTTGCTTTTGGCTACGCGGTTCAAGAAATTCAAGCGTCCGCCTACTCGGTCGTAGATCTCTTCGAGGATTTCGGAGGAAGGTTTCTCCTTGAAATAACGCTGGCGGTAGTTCTTCAGGGCGGCAATGGCTTGTTGCTTTGGCAGGTCTTCTACCGTCAAAACTTCCATGCGCGTGGCGAGCTGTTTGAGCCGTTCGTACACCCAGTAGTCGTCTGAGTTGAATACTACCGTCACGAGATTCGAGGCGGCCCACTGCTCGGCGCGTTGCTGGAGGAGCTCGATGAGGTCTTTGCCGTCTTCGTCGTCGCGGATCAGGTGCATCTGGTTAATGATAATAACCAGCGGGCGTCCAACTTTTGCGCGGCGGCGGAGGGCGACTTTTTCGACTTTGTTCAAAGCGCGCTCGATGTCCAGCAAAGCAGTGGTGTCGCGCGGTCCGCGCTCGGAGAAATAGGAGCCCATGTAATCTTCGTGAAACTCATAGTCTAAAGCTTTCCCCAGACGGATGCGGAAGATTTCGAGATCGGCATGGGCTTCGAACATGGCTACGCCGTCACCGTCGATTTTGCGCATGGCTTCTAACAGCATGCTGGATTTGCCGGTGCCTTTCTCGCCGATGAAGAGGTGGTAGTGCCCGCATATCAAACCGGCGACGATCTCGTCTACGCGCTGCTGTTCGGGGCGGGGGATCCAGTGCGTGGCGGCAGCGGTCTTGGATAGGGGGAGATCTTTGCCGATGGCGGCGAGGTCGAGGACGGGATCGCCGGGTTCGAAGGCGTTGGACATTTTTTCTAGGACAAAGTGCTTGTAGAGTTTCTGGTACGAGTAGGCGGCTATGGCGAACCCTGTGCCCAAGACGAGAACGGAGGCGAGGGAGGTGGCGGCGCTTTCGGCCATTCTGTAGAAGATGGTGGGTTCTTCATCGTACCTTGGGCGGGAGGAGGATTTGGAGCGGGATTTGGGGTGGCCGTCGCCGTCTGTGGTTGTGTTAGTAACTGGAAGATGGAGGGTATGGCTTATAGCAAGTCTGGGAGAGTAGAGTACGAGAGGGGGGTCCTTTGGAGGGTCAGGGGTGAGATCAGTGAGAGAGTTCATAGGGGGCTCCACCGTGCTCGTAGAAGGAGTGAAGTGAGGCTATTCCCATGTGCCATGCGCCATGAGCTTTGCTATGCCGTAGAACCCCATTGAACCTTAAGGAGCTCATGGAGCCTCTGATGCAGCTTTTAAGCCCTTCTTTTGATCCAAGTCACCCAGACTGATCCCCTGCGCATCATGAGAAACCTCATGCGACACCCTTTCTTGACTGTCCACATCACATCCCAGGACCTACGCATACGTCATAACCATAGAGAACAGAAAAAGAGAAACCTACCATCATCATCCTCTTCAGACTTTGACTTTTCAGAATAAAACCTCCATCCCTTTCCTTGACCTCCTATTTGCCGTTGCCATAGTAAACTCGGGTTGTGTCGTTGTAATGTTGTCCTCCTCCCTTGCGTTGTCATAGGCGGTATCCATACCCAATGCTGCTGACCCCTTTGCGCCTGTGTTACTGCCCTCAAAGTACTCGCTCCATGTGCCGCCAATCGGCACCCCGCCTTCAATAATACCATATGTGCCCTTTTTTCTGTGTTGTGGACCCTCCAAGAATCTTTTTGTAAAAAAAGAATAAGAATATGAAATTTGACAGCGGAAAAGAGAAGCAAAAATTAGTCGATAAAGCGGGATAAAAGAAGCCACCACAAAAGAGGCGCTCCCCTTCTTCTTCTTGATTGAGCTTGGCAAGCGGGAATATTAGACTGGGATCAAGAGACAACAATAGCGAGTACGTGTTCGAAGAAAAAAAGGGTTTAAAAGAGTGTGTGATGTGTACTAAAGACACCGAGATCGCGGGTCTGCCACTAAAAGGAAAAGAAAAAAGAAACTCTAGTTTTTAGTACAAAGCTGAAGTTGAAAGTTTTCGATGTCAGGGGGGAAAATGGAGGAGGAATCAAGTGCAGAGAGGGAGATTGGAATGACGATATGAGATCGCATTCGGGAGTTGGGATGCTGCAAAGCAACGCGCTGCGAGGTCCCGTATTCCCTGTCCAGCGTGCGTTGGTAGCATGTTGTGGGACACCCAACCGCCCCGGCCGGCCGGCCAGAAAACAGAAATTCAGGGCTTGTTTCCAGTCCAGGAATAGCGCTCTGCGGGTGTTTCTTTAGCTCAGCTGAGAGGGGTTCGGGCTTGCAGGGTCCAGAGGTCTTGGCATTCGGGCGGCCGCACCGCGACCGGTGCACAACCACACCCACCCACGTGGTCAATTTCTGTGAGTCTGGGGTTGGATAAAGGACCGTGGCAGCCGGCTGTCTGGCGGTTGGCAGAGACTGTGCTGGTTTACTTACCCCTGAGATGAAAGCAGCCCCTGAGCTTGAACTTGGGATCAAAACAATCAAGACTTTTTGTCAACACGAAATATCATCCGAGTTTGACAATGAAGTGCGCAACTCTCAAAACAAGTGATGTAAGATTTCTGTGTTGCATCTATGTAATTGTCATTAGAATGACAAATCACTATGCCTTTTTGTTGCCGGCAGCCTGAATGGTGAACATCATCAACCAAGTAGCTTCGAGTCCTGCTTTGAGGTTGGAAGACCTGTAACCTGAGTCTCTACGATTAAATGATCGAGTGTGCAGGTATCGGCGCCATTCGAGTTTTGGAGTCGCCTAAATCACGGCCTTTATGGTCGCGCTTTCCTGCTTCTGAGTTGAAGATGAGGTCGTTCCTGCCCTCCATATTGAACATGCCCGCACGCGTGCACAGAAGAGAGCAAATAGCAGCCCGGTATTGTGACTTGGTTCTGCCTATTGTCTCTCTCGAACTTACAGAGGCGCAATTGTTGCTCGAGTGTCTCAACACGCCGTCTACGCCGGCACTGGGAGTCTTCTGAATATAGCTCTGGACTTCAATTTCACTCTGTTCAGATCCATTGACAGAACCGCAATTTCTTTCATCTTCCCTTTGCATCTCATCTATTTATTCAAACGAAAGACACCCAAATTCCTTGAGATTTCGCGATTTCCATCTGCTTCGACGAGCAAAAAGTGAGTGGAGTATCGCTCAACATCAATCATATATCATCACCCACGGCATCTTTCTTCCTCGAAACCACAAACGAAAAGCTAGGTGTCGCATCGAAGTGGTGTTGTAGCTTCATTATCCCAGGTTCGTGCCAATAACCCCATTGATGCCACTTGATTCGACCCACCGGACGAGTCGCAAGTTCGTGTTTCCCGACAACCGGTGCCGGTGAACAATCACCACGACCTGAAATGCACACTCTAGTCGCAGGACTAACCACAAAGATTTGCAGATTCCCAAACAACCATGACCGAGAACGATCCTGCCATCGACCTGGAGTCAGCAGCATCTTCGTCCATCAGAATGGAGCCTCCGGCCGACCCGCCGCCACCTCCTCGTTCTGTTCATGAGGGATTCCCGACTGCAGCCGAACGGCGCGCTGCTCGTCGCCCTCACCCTCTTCCTAACCGTGGTGTGCGTCGCAACGCTTACAAGGGACAGAACGAACCTCCTGTAAATGAAGCTTCAGACGAGGAGGGGAAGGAGAGCAAAGGCGACAGCCAGCAGGTGGAAAAGGTTGATGAGGAGAAGGTGGTGAATATCGAGCCGGCGCAGACGGTTGAGGAGGAGAAAGCCGAGGCTGTTGAACAGGCGCAGACGGTGGACAATGACGAAGTTGAAGATGTCGAGCAGGTGTCCACAGTCGATAATGGCGACGCTGAGGTTGTTGGGCAGGTGCAGAAACTTGACGAAGAAACCGAGGATGTCGAGCAGCTGGAGACGGTTGAGAAGGACGACGAGGATATCCGACATGTACAAATTGCCGATGACGGCAATCCTCTGGAGGAAGCGAACCCCCCTCCAACTCGCCCTCTACCGCGATCCCCTTCAGTTGATATTTCGCCTTACATACGCCCTCTGCCTCAAGAAACCCCTCGTCGTAACCGTCGCCAGGGAATTGCGCATTTTCCATCGACACCTCGCTCTTCAACACCTTCGCCAGCGCCGCGTCGATCCCATACTTCTTCTTCTCGGCAAACTAAACGTCGCTCTCCAGCTTCCGCAATGGCGGATTTTCTCCCTCCCGCAATGTCGACCCCTCCAATTTCACTTTTGCCAGCTGAGCGCAAGATCGACTTCTACGCAGAGTCGTTGAAGCGCAGTCCACGGTTGATGGTCTACCGTTATACAGGAACCACGGATACCTGCTATATCGATGGATTCAAGGTAGACAAGATCAGCAGGTCCGCCATAGCTGAGCTCGCAGCCAGACCTAGAGGTTGTCACAGATGTAATCCGGCAGGCCACAAAAAGCTTGGTCTGACATCTCAAGAGCTGGCCACTGACACAACCACGAGTCCCGAGGCAACAGTCGAGCATCCAGTGGCGGACAACGGAGACTCTGAAGCGGCAGTTGAATATCCAGCAGATGGCCACGGAGATTGTGAATCAACAGCTGAGAATGTGGCGAAGACCAACGAAGGTTTTGAAGCAACAGCGGAGCTTATGACGCAGGCCAACGGAGATTCAGGAGCAATGGATGAGCATGTGGTTGAGGGTGATCGAGAGAGTATTCAAGACCTTTCCGCTTTGTCTGCAGGACAGGACGCCCAGAGTTTGGCTTCACCACGACCATCTATCACTACACTTTCCTCCTTTGCAGAGCGACTTGCTGCTGGACAGATTCCAGGATTTACCATGACTTCGGGTCTTCAGGAGAAAACGACAACTGTACCCGAGTATATGTACATGGGGGGAGATGGCGTAGTTCGCGCAATGCGGGACCCAAGGAGGCCAGCCTCTGGAGGATCCTCGCAAGGAATGAGACCAGTTTCTGGAGAATCGACGCAGTCCATGATACCTGACTCGGTATCTTCAGAAGAACCAAAATCATGGACCCCATTTCGTCGAACTAACCGACCGGTTACTCCTTCCCAGCAGGCAATCACCCCGTCCGAGCCGACGTCTCGATGGAGCTCCTCGGACGACTCCTCTGTTTCAAACAAGAAGTTGACGCGCAAACTTATGAGGGCACTGAGTTTTGGCAAGCTCAAACCACAAAAGTCATGGTCTTCCATTCGTAACGAGCTGCACGAATTCCAGACATCTTCAGTGCCTCCAGTCCCGCCGATTCCGCAGGCTTACGCACAGGCAAGCGAGCTCGGCAGCCCGAGAAGAGCATTCACTGCCACAGAAGCCAAGCTTACAGCCTTATCTGGTCATACCGCTTATCGCTCCGTATCGACTACTGATATTGCGGGCGCCGCCGCTGCCACCGGCCATGCGGATGGGATGGGCATGATGCCATCTCGGCTACCACCGCCAAGATACGCCCTTCCTCCATCTCCTACACGGCCAACTAGTCGCAAGAGATCCAAGTCGAACGTTCTTAGGAAACACAGGAAGGAAGATGAAGATGAAGTCACTAAAGGGAGAGGGGAGGAACAGGAAGGCAGACGAGAATATATTTAAGAGCACTTTTGAAGTTGAGAAAAAGCAGAGAGGGAAAGATGTGCTGCGAAGAGGTCGAGGGGAAAGAATACTGCGTTATACATGAGGAGCGTGATTTCCATGGATCAAGAGGAAGGATGGGTTTGACGAAGGAAGGCATCCGGAGAAGAAAACGATGACGTGGGAGGCGATTGGGGAACAACCATAGGAAGGGGAATGATATCCAGGAATATGTATTGATGTAGTGTAGATGAGCACCCAAATGACCATAGTGGTCAACGTATCGTTGTTGGGCAATTAGTCTTATAGCGGGTCGCTTGTATCTGGTCGTCTTCAGAACCAGAGAATAAAGGCGTTTACCTGGACCAACACAACACGCCTGCACCTTGCCCCTGGACCTATTGCCGAGCTAACTATCTGAAAGTCTGAAGTCGTGCGAACAGGACCCGAATATTCCAATCATAACGGTGAGCAAGTGCGTTTTTAAAGGCCACTCGGCGCTTGATAAGGTCACTGAGCAGGCCGTTTGCAAACGCACCCAACCAGCCTTCGTTCCTTTCTTGAGATGTTGCTGCTTTGCGCTTTAGGCTTTTCAACCCTTGAACACCGGTTTTGTAAGGAATCGTTGGAGAGCCTCGTATCTTGCGGTTCGTTCGCACTTGCGACATCAGACTTGCAGTGATGATGATTATTTTACCAGGAAATTTTCCCATCCTTTGCCAGCATCTTTAAGCAATAAAACCAAAGGTTATTTAGGCAGCAGAACAAGATTCATCGAGTTAGCTCAGGTTGCTTTTCGTGAGGCTAATTTTCAGATCAAATGTCTCAGGTTGGCATGACTGACAGGTGACAAGCGATATCTCAGCTGCAGAGACATACGGAAACTCAACACGGTCTAGCGCAATTCGATACAGGGTTAGCCTGGACTACCCCCACCTGCAGCTCCAGCAACGCGACAAACGCCAAAATTTCCTCTTTTTCACGCGTCTCCGGCAGTTACTTCGACTCGAACCGTTCTTGCGATCGCATTCAACCCTGTATTTTACGCCCTTTTACTTCATACACTGGTACTACTTTAATTATTTCCGACCTATCTCCACAATATCTTCGCTTTAGCCAAGCCATTTGCCGATTATGAGATAACCTAAAATCTGCCATCAGACAAAATGGGGCAGGAAATGAGCACAGAAAACGGTGACCACCGACAGGCACAACAATCTGATGCTGGAAGTAGTCGACGCTCCTACTCTCCACTCCCTCGCGAAGATCACCCGCTCAACAAGTCGCATCCGATTGACAGAGAAGACGAGGAGGACGACCTCCCAGAGGCGCAGCGCCAGCAGCTGCCGGCGACGCAGCCCCCACCGCGTCTCGAACCGTTTTCATCGCCGCCTCCTCCACAAAAGAAGACCAAGCGCCGACGGTCCGCGCGAAACAGCTCTGCAGCTGGCGACGACAACGACACGGACATGTTCTCCTCACAGCCCACGCTCCCCATGGGATCGCTGTCACAGCCGTCAGCAGCGCCACTCAAAGTCAAAAAGGGTCGTCGGTCTCGACCATCTCCGACCAATGAGTGGGAAGATAGCTTCGTAGCTCCCATGCCGGAGGAGAGACCGAAGAGAAAGAAGATCAAGCGCCCGTCAATGGGAGATTCTTCACAACAACTACAAGTGGAGGTGGCTCAAACGCCGGAGCCCGTTCCCGAGCAGCCAGCACCGGAACCCCAACCGGCGCAAGCGGAGGAGGAGGATGATAACGAACTGTTAGAGGGTGTCAATGGCCTTATGAAGGCCGAGCCCCCCGATGACGATGACGTTGTCAATGGCTCGCGGTACAGCAGCTTCCAGCCTGGGAGGTCGGAATCTCGAGCGTTGGATTATCACAGTAGTCAGAGCCCTCGTGTGGAATCGCACGACTCTTCGGTCGCACTTGGGAACCATGACGATAGCAACACCAAAGCTCCACCACCAGAGAGCGACGATGAGATGGATAACAATGACAACGTCAAAGCTCCCCCGCCACAAGCGTCAAGGGCTTCAAGTCACGAAAGCGACTCCGAGTCGGAACACAGCGTCGCCGAAACCGAACCGTCTATCAAGCCGGAGCCGGCGTCAGATGAGGATGATCGGATGGATGTTGATGATGTATCCGACCACGATAGTGACTCGGAAGACAGCCAGTCTGGGTCTGAGGAGGGTTCGGGTAGTGAGAACAACGAGGAGGAAGAGAGTCCCGAGCTTGATACTAAGCAAGCGACCGGCGAGGCAACCTTGAAAGTCGGGGACGAGCACGCTGCCTCCGGGTCAGAGGGAGAAGGAGAGGGAGAGAAGGAGGAGGAGGAACAAGAGGAAGACGAGGAGGAAGAGGGAGACGAGGAAGACGAGGAGGAAGAGGGAGACGAGGAAGAAGAGGAGGAGCTCCCCGTTAAGACCGAGGAGGAGTCGGCACTCGCTTCCACCGTGAACTCCCCATCGCCATCACAAACATGCAGTTCTGACCTCGAAGAGGAACATGACGTCTTGGCCGAGGTCGCTGCAGAAGAGACATCCCCTCAACCGTCACCATCACCCTCTCCGAAGCCACCGGGCTCTCACCTGACAACCAAACGGAAAACGAAGGTCCCGTTCTTCGCTGAGGACGCAGGAGAGAACGCGGAAGCCTTTGCCGAGCCCCCGCCGGAGGAAGCCGCAGTCACTCCCCGGCCCCCACGGCGCAGGAAGCTTCCTACCGCACGACCTACCGCGACCGCTGCCTCGTCGGCCTCCAAGACGCCCCAAGCCAAGGCCCTCTCCGTCCAGCAGCGGAAGTCACCTGCCAAGAAGCAAGCAGCCAGCGAGGATGGAGAGAGCGGGCAGCCTCAATACCGAAAAGGTCTTCTTAGCGTGCTCGAGCAACAAAAGGTCAACACAGCAATCCAGAACTTCCGCTCAGAACACGGCTTCACCCAGCAAGAAGTCAACGCAATTATTCACGAGAACCCCCAAGGAGGTGGTCAAGACAAGTCCTTACACCGCGAGCTGTGGGCTCAAGTGGCGGAGCAGTGTCCTACCCGGCCCAGGCGAAAGCTGATGGAGTGGTGCAGACAGCGCTATCACAACTTTGTCGCCCGCGGTACGTGGACCAAGGAACAAGACGAAGAACTCAGAGAACTGGTGGATATACACGGGACCAAGTGGGCAGACATTGCAGCCTTGATCAACCGCCATCGCCGGGATGTTCGTGATCGGTGGAGGAACTACCTAGTTTGTAGGGATAACCTGAAGACAGACTACTGGGATGACGACGAGGAAGAACGTCTGACGACCGTAGTTCACGCCGCCGTCGAGAGAATTAAAGAGGAACTCGGCAAGAACGGCTCCCACATGAGCACCCAGGCCGCCGAGGAGCTGATCAACTGGGCCAAGATCAGTGAGGCTATGGGCCACACTCGGAGTCGTCTGCAGTGCGTCGAGAAGTGGAAGCGGCTGCGCGCGGCCGAACCCATTCCGGATCGGGACCTCATCATGACGGTGTTGCCTGACACGAGCCACTGGCGTGTCCAGAAAGCTCGGAAGGATCTGACTCTCATCACGCCTTCGGACAAATACAAGCTTGTCAAGGCGATCCGCGATGCTGCGCCCGAGAGAGAATCCGAGATCAAATGGAAAGATATCTATGAGAATCTGTTCGAGAAGGAGTTTGAGCGCCAGGCGCTTGTGGTTGTGTGGGGTCGCCTGCGACAGTCTGTTCCCGAGTGGGAAGATAAGACGACGTACGAGTGCGCCGAGCACATCTGTGAGATGTACGAAAAGGAGGGTGTTCTTGCGACATGGCCGGATGAGGAGGAGGATGCCGAAGTGGGAGGGGGGGCAGGTTCTAAGAAGAGAAAAAGAAAGGCTACGCCGCGACCGTCGGCAAAGAAACGCAGGGCTCCTCGTGTGCAGAAACCAAAGGCTTCGTCGCCTACACCAAAGGCAGCGAAAGCGAGCTCGAGAGCCACGTCGAGGAGGGAATCGAAGACGCCAGCCCTTGCTGTTGATTCTGACTCTGAAGAGGACGACATTGACCCTTATGCGCCGCCCATTGACGAGGATGAGGAGGAAGAAGAGGCGCCTACACCAAAGGCAACAAAAGCAGCCAAGAAAACAAGCTCTAGAGCCACATCAAGAAGGGCATCCAAGACGCCTGCCGTTGCTGTTGACTCTGACTCCGACTCTGAAGACATTGATCCTGATGCACCGCCCATCGACGAGGATGATGGGGAAGAGGAAAAAGAAAAGAAACCAAAATCAGAAGCTGAAGAGGCCACACATGAGAATATAGAAATGGAGAATAACAAATCACCAGCAGCAGCATCAGAGTCTGAAGCCGAAAACGAGGAAGAAGCCAACGCATCATCCTCAGATTCCTCCTCAGAAGACGAACCAGAGCAAGAAAACTCCATCCTCCACCTCGCCCCGCAATTAGACGAACCTTCCATCCTCGACCAAAGCGTCGAGGGCTCCCCCAGCGTCGAAGCCCAGACAGCCCGCACCAAGAAGCGCCGCGAGGGCACCGCTAGCGCCAAGGGATCCCCCAACGGTCTCAAACGACCGCTCCCTGCCAACAGCGACGACGAAGTTGAGCTACCATCCCAGTCCCAGCCTAACAAACGGAAAAAGCAGTCCCAGATGACTCCCGCTCCTGCCGCGCAAGAAGACAACGGTGATTTGAGCAGCGACATGGAGGATATGGAGGATATCCCCTCCACGCTGCCCACGATGATGCCTACTCCTTCGAACATGATGGCTGCTAGCCCGGGGGCGAAGTGGAGTAGTGCGGCGGGGAAATCGAACAACCAGAGGATGTATGGGCGGACTACGCGGTCGGGGAGGGTGTCTAGGTCTACGCGGGCTTACTAGGAGTAATCTCTGTTTCTTTGAGTTTTGGGCAGTTGGACTGACTGACTGGGAAGAGGGGTCCATTGCCTTTCTCCTGGAGCAAGCATGAGATATCTATCTAGTCGCTTCTTTCCCTTTATATTACTATTGCGAATGGTAGTAACGAGGGAGGTGAATAGCCAAACGCCTTAGGCAAGAGGGTAGTAGTGAGCGCAGAAGGGAGGGAGGTTTGGAGAAAACCAAGTTCACAAGTTCAGCGTTTTTGGTAACGCTTTGGTAAAATAAGAATTTTATATCTAAAGGATTATATCAATGCTCAAAAGTCTGGTGGTTTCAAAATATTGGTGAACAAAAACTTCCCAAACATATATCCTGATAAGTTTCCCATTTCCCATCCAGTGTACAAGTATACTTTGCCCTTTGGGGTTTCAGGTTACTCGAACAACACTTTGCACCACCTCAAAAAGAATTGCCAAGGTTCAACGGGACGGATGATGGCTGACCGTACAGAGTTATTACCCTCAAAGCCTGAGTATATATAACCTTGCACGAAACATACAAGTACACAGTGAGTACTACACCGAGTTTAAAAGGTAGTTGTTCCCATTGCGGTACAGTCAGGCAGTCAGTTTCATGCCTTCTAATACCACACCCCCAATGGAAGAAGGGAGGCCTGCTATCAATACAAACGCCATACCATCGTTGGGCCAACAACGGTACAAACCGGCTACCTTAGCCAACTATGCCCTAAGCCTTGAGAAGAAAAAAAAATTTCATTACTTCCACACGAGTTTCTAAAGAGACCTGGAAAAGAGAGTAAAAGAAGAATGCCCTAGCGCTGCTGCTGTTGCTGCTGTTGCTGCTGTTGCTGCTCAAAAAAGAAGCTCCCCAGCTGCTGTCCTCCCGCAGGAGGAGTTCCCAGCGCCGCGTTCCCGCCCGCACTCGCTCCCATATCCATCTGCTCCCGAATGATCCTCTCAGCCGCCTCTCGTGAGGCAGCGCCCGTCCCAGTAGAGGAAGCTACTGACCCCGCGGTGGGTGAAGAGAGAAACGACGTCTGTTCTCGCTGCTGCCCGGCCACCGATGAAAATGATGCTGCGTTTTGCTGTGGTGGTGGTTGTTGCTGACATTGCGCGGCTCTGGCCTGGGCGGCTTGCTGGTGCTGTGCTACGTGCTGATGCGAACCAGGCTGCTGCGTCTCTCTAATCGCGCTCGTGGGGTGCTGCGTCTGCACGGCCAGAGGATCCCGGGTGCTGGTGTCCACAAAGATGTCGTCGTCGTCGTTGTTACCAGAGGCCTGAACCACCCCGGCCGAGGTGACGTCCAAGTTTACGGAGCCAGGGTTCAGGGCAACGCCGTCGACCATGCGGGCTTCGCGGTGCTCGCGCAGGGCGGACTCGCTCGCGGGGGTGTTACTCTCGCTGTTGCTGGACGGCCGATCGCTGCGTTCGTGCTCCGAAAGGCGGGCGGCAGCATCGCGCCTTGCGGCGGAGACGCTGGTGCCGGTTGTCTGAGGGGCCATGGCGGTTTCTGAGAGACCAGAGTTACTGCGCTCGAGACCATTCACACCCCAGCCAGACGATGTGTTGCTGGTTTGTTGGTGGGGGAAGTTGCGACGGTGGTAGATGGGACCGGAGACGGTGCTGCCGGCTCCCTCGCCGAAGCCGACTAAGGAGGCATTGCCATCTTCGTCGTCGGACATGTTACCGCGGTCGTCTGCCTCGAAAGTGCCAACGCTACGGCTGGCAAGGTCCTCGTCCATGGCGTCGACGTAGCCGCTCGCGCTGGCTGAGTCCATTTCTGTGAGCATGTCGTGGTCTTGGTCTTGGTCTTCCTCAGGGCCGCCCCCAGCCAGGGTAGTCGTGCGAGAGCGGCCACTGACGGATTCCTCGGTTGCCGAAGCAGTGCCGACTGTGCTCATCTTTGTGGCAGCAGTAGGCTGTCCACCGGCGTCGAAGTAGACGGCGGGAGGGGCTCGGCCGCCGGGAAACTGTGAGGAGGTGGGTGTTATTTGGGGGGAGCCACTGCTGCCGCCTACATTGTATTGGGGAGGACCGCGGGACGAGACGGTGCCCAGACCGGGAAGACGAGAGATGCGGTCTGCGCGCTCGGCCTCGAGGGAGTTGGCGGAGAGCGTGTGTTGGTGGCCTCGGTGGTTGAGCGCGCCGCGGTGGCCGTCCTTGATCGCTGTCGTGGAGAGCGCCGAGAGTGAGGTTGTGGTACTTGTTGGAGTACCGCTGCGCATGGTGGTCAGAGGAGGGCCGTGAAGCGGAGGATGATTTGCAGGCACTTACGGGATCTCGGGGGTATCGGGGTTGGAGGGAGGCTGGGGGAGGTTGATGAGCGTCGGATGCGGTTGTTGCGACATTGTTTCTATTGTGGCGGTGGTTGTTATACTTGGATGGTTCGATGCTGCGATATTGCTCTTCGTTGCCGTCGTGGAGGTGTAACAGGGTGAATATCGCTGTTGATTGCCGAGTCCGAGAGCGATGATGATGCGCAGGAGTCCTGGATCGCCGAGGATAGATTGCACCGTTGTGGTTGGAGGATTGGTAGGGAAGAGTCCGAAATGCGCCAGCTACGACAGACTGTTGTTGAACGTATGAATGAATAGCTTAAAAAGGTGGTTACTTGTGGGAAACCGCCTCGTCTTTCATGAAGCGGTCTGTACGCGGTCGTTGGCTAGATTCTGGAGTGGATTGGCTGCCTGTTTGCTTTCTCACCTCCTCCTTCAAGAAGTCCCCCCCCCCCGAAAAGAAAGAGAGACAGGAACTGGTCCGGGAAGCGGATGACGTCGCAGCATGGCTGAGAGAGGCAGGTGTTGACCAATGAGAGGGCTTGTTTGCGGCCCCTTGTTCATTCGGATCCCTGTGAGGGGGGGGGGGGGTTAAGCTTTGAGCCGATGAAATGGCGAGTGAGGGGGAGCTGCAGGCCGCCTTGCAATTGCTGTGGGAGCATGGACCTCTGTAACATTCCATTTCTATGCTATGCAAAGGATGTGTGTATTGCCGCCCAGCTAGGTAGCTTTGAGGGGATGATGGTATGACTTGTGTGAATCGCTTCAATTGAGAAAAGAATCAATGTTCAGAATACACCATCGCGGAAATCCACGGTCCTCGTGGTCTCAATAATTCCCTTCGTATCCTCCAAAAACGCTGCATAAGCTGGGTCCTTCTCCAGATAGTACGTCCTGTCCCCATCGTTCTCAAACTCGCTGACAAAAGCATGCGTAATTCTCTCCTTTTGTTGATTTTCCAGTGTCAGTCATTTTCTTGCTTTTCCCTTTTATCTGGGATACCTTTGAGAGTATATTAAAGAAAAAATATAAACTTGCCTCAGCATTCCCCAACATGGCCGTGTCCGCCCCTCCAATGGCCATTTTCAAGTAAGGCTCGCTGGTTTCTGGGTGCAGGCAATTGTATTTGAGAGCCATCATTCGGTTACAGGTCTGGATGTCAGATCAGTATATGTTGATAAGAAAAATCGCCATGGCTGCAAGAGGACTCTTTGAAGGGCAGCGCAGACTGACATCTTGCACCTCCTCTGGCGTTGCCAGGGGCTTGAAGCTGAGCATCACAACGTGGTAGACTCCCATGTTCAAGGCTGTAGAAAAAGTCAAAAGAATAAATTATTTGATATCTGAAGCAAAAGCTAAAGTAGTCCTCGCAGTGATGAGAAGGGATCTCGAATATATGATGAATCCCTCCCCCGTCTTTGTCCCGACGACACAGTTTAACAACCCCGCATCCCATGACAGCCCATGACGAAAACATCACAATCGACTCACACCTGTCATGTAACACAATATGAAGATCCTTGGAGAACGGGCAGCCAATAAAAACACAAGTCAATTCAACAATTCATTTGTAAATGTCAAAGTCCGCTTATGAAAATGCAATGATATCCCAAGAAAACCCTTTGGAAAATAACCCCAAAAAAAAAAAAAAAAAAAAAAAAAAAACCACTCAGTTTGACCCACAGCAACCACCACCAACCTTCAAGCCACTTACACCAGCCGTCAACTGCTCCACCGGCTTGTTCAGGCTCACACTGCAGTTATTCTCCTGCTTGGAGGGCGGCACATCCAGCGCCGGGTTCTTGTCGAAAAAGTTGACAGGCCTCAGCATCACGCGCATCGTCTCAACCGGCATGAGCGGGAAGTCCTCCACCCTTGGAATGTGGTTGATACCAAAGTTGACCCACAGAACTGGGTCGCCCTCCTCGAGACTGTCCTTGCGGTCGGCCCAGGCCCGCACGCCGGTGCCGCCTCGGCTCTGGTTGGTGTACTTGCCACCCGAGAAAAGCTCATCCTCGGCATACTTGGTAACATAAACGCTGCGATCGGCAAACTCGGCGCGCTTGTAGTGGAAGCTGTCTGTGTCTGCCAACATGGGCTGCATGGGCGGGATATGGACCTTGTACCCCACCGAAGCACCATTCACCGAGTTCTTGACGGCCGGGTTGATGATCTTGAAGGTGCGGGCCTTGTTGACGTCGAGGTCGAATCCGCCCGAGGTGTTGATCTCGGTGCGCTTCGTGGTGTAGCCTACGCCGTGGGGGTTCAGCTTGTCGTCGCGGGGAAGGGCGTAGGCCTCGTCGTAGACAATCTTGTTGCCATGACCTGCGACCATGGGGTCCACGCGGAGGGAGAAGAAGTGCTGGTGGAACGCTGCCAGCACACCGGGGTGGACAATGGTGCCGTAGGGGTGAGGGGTAGTGGTGAGGTCCAGGTCAACAGGCTGAGTGGACAGGATGCCCGTCGCACGAGCCTCGTAGGTGATATCTCCCGCCATGTTGAATACCCATGAGAGAATATACTCGTAGTTGCTGACAGTCAAGATGGTCTGAAGCACTAGCTCCCGGTTGCGGGCCACGACAGCCCGGTTTGTGCGGTAGTTGGTATGCTTGTACAAGATGCCGGCTACATGTGACAAATTTGTTAGTATACGAGACAAACGTTCTGACATGGATAAAACTTACCATCTTGTTCGTGGACGCAGATAACGTTCGGTGCAGGCTGAGGCTGGCCGTTGCTATCCGACAAGACACCAGAGATGTAGTAAATGCTGCCAAGGCAGTCACAGCCAAGCTGCAAGTTGTTCGCCATGGTTCCGGCACCGGCATCGCCGAGATCGAACGCACACTTGCGGTGGAAGGGGTGGCGTGGGTCGGCATAAGGAATGGCCATGTCTGACAAACTGAGACGGAAGAAGAGAGGCTTGTTGTCGTAGCAGATATCGTACAGGACCATACCCTCTCTCTGGTTGAAGCCGACCTTGAAATCCCACTTCTGCCACTTGATCGTGCGGCCGAGCTCAGAGAACTCCTCGACTGTGAAGGAGGCACCCTCCGGCTGGACAACCTGTAGGGGCTTGACGTCGCTGCGAAGCGTATAGGCCTCGGGGATGTATTCGTTGGCGGGACGTGGCTGATAAGGTTCCAGGGGCTTGACGGTCTCGTCCAAACCGGTAGGCATGATATCGATGCGGATCAACTCCATGGTTGCCGGGTCGACGACAGGGGAAATGGGTAGAGGGAATGAGTAGTGGCAGCTGTCCTCCTCGGACGAGTTGTTTGGGTCCCGCATGTAGACGAAGCAGTGTGTAACACGCTTGTCATCGTAGAACTTGTCTCCATCATTGACACCATCCGATCCTACACAGGAAGTTAGCAAGGACTACATCAGCTGAATGCAGTGTTTGATGACTTACCGTAGATCCAGGGGTCAATGACAATAACAGCGCCCTCAGGAAGCTTCAGCTTGGCAAGCTCAGCCTGGAACGCTGGGTGCTCAACAACAAACTTCTCCACGGCCATAAGCTCCTCCCCATCGGCGTTGGCGTGTTGAAAGGGGCCAAGCTTGGCATTGCGCTCGACCTTGTTTGTGGTCAAGTTCACGATGGCCTCATGAGCGTTGTGCTATCATGTCTGTTAGTCTAGGATCGTTACGTGAGCCTAGTGAAGACTTACTGTGCCCCTGAGGGAGTAAATGACGAACGCCTTGCGGTCGATACTGGGAAGACTCTCCCCCGCCCGTGCGGCAGTGAGATATGGGGCCAGCTCCTTCTTCTCGGGCTCGAGGAGTGTGACGGCCTTGAAGTGTAAAGATGTACCCTCAGGCCAGAAAGCCTTGACCAAGCCAGATGCCTGACTGATCTCCTTGGGGCTCAAAGGGCCCAGAGGATGAGTTGGTGAAGAGACATTTTCCACAGCCGGAGCGGGGGCGCTCTTAATACTGGTGGCACTCTCAGCGCGGATGGCTTGTTGAGCGGCAGCCGCTGATACACCGGCGTCTTGGTTGATGGTCATGGTTGTAGATGTGTGAAGTATAAGTGGGTGATGAACTGTCTCTCAGATCTGCACGAAGTCAAGGGGCATGTCTGATACTTGTACCCTTCATAAACTGGTGGAGTTCAGGGACTGGGAGGACTGGGAGAGTAAGAGGATCACGCTCGTGTAAGACCCGATAAAGACAGCTTGGAGAGATACAGATCGGTGCATTGTAGAGAGGGACGAAAGGATTCTACCCCGCTTGTTGATCTCCTAGATAAGACGCTCGACAGAGATACAAGACGTTAACCCGATCAGGTACCAGAATAGCAAGGAGTCAGGACAAAGCACCGAATAGCGGGGGCAAGGAATCCTGATTACTGGGAGGGGGACCGCCCCATCCATCCGCCCCTCGTGCGGCCAAAACTCCCGTTCCGCTCTGGCGGTACCTATCGCACGCCCTCCATCGTTCGCTCATCTCTTGGAGTCCCTTATCACCAATTGTTCCTAGTGGTAGACGGGGTTGTCATCGGGCGTGGATAACATGACATGTCCCCCGCCTTACCCCGCCTTGCTCCGCATGCCCAGGCCCCAATGCACGCCTGGGACTCCTGAATCGTCCGAAAGAGCCAATGAAGGGATTCTGGTCGACAAGACGACGATTAGAGGTTGGTGGAAAATGAAAAGAGGTTATGCTTATCCAGAAAAGTCTGCGAGTTGAATTGTAGTTATGTAAACTTGATAGTAGCAAGCAAATCAAAACCGCAGGGCTGAGAGGCGATCAAAAACATGAAAAACGTAGTCACCCAAACCCCAAGCATCACCATATCGAAGACGATAGCTTCCACGATGCCGTCTCTATCAAGATACGCGAGTACAGCCGGTGGAGCTCTTCAATCCATCCGGGCATGGGCCCCTGAATGGCCTCAATCCTCTGCGCGCTGTTGAAGAAGCAGCTCTTGAGCGCCAACACCACCTCACCGCGCTTCTTGTCTACGGCTGCACTGATGACAAACAGACCGTCCGAGTCGCGAGGTCCGGAATTTCTCGGTGTGTCTCCGCAGCGAACGATAATCTCGGTGGGATTCTTTTCGACAACTTCGAAGTGGTCCGTCACTATGGTCCCTGGCTCGTATCTCGACTTGGATAGCTGGTCGATGCTCCAGAGCTGTGACGCTGTGGCCGAGTCCTGGTACTTGCGCGCCAGGTACCATCTCTGGATTCTGTAGCCTGTTTGAGAGGAGCATTCAGTGTTAGTTACACAAACAATAGATCCCAGGCAAGCACATAGTGGTAGGGTTGTCGGATCATGATCTCACCTAATCCGCCCCAGACACCGCGGCAGAACTCCAGAGCAAGATCGCCTTCGCGCTGCAGGAGCTCAGGCTTGATCCTGCTCAGGGGGATGCGCTTCAAACAAACATCCTGGGTCGACGAGTTATAGTGTCTGTTGTATTTCGCGTAGCTCCTCGTGCGCCAGATGGGGTCTTGGTCCGGAAGCGGGCTTAGCACGGTAGTGGCAGCGCCGAGGTACGCCAGGGTCCCGGTTCCAGCCAGCGCGGTGGTGTAAAAGACTTTCTTGATGATGCCCATGGTGTCGATATTTCTAGTCTCGGATGTTTTTCCTTGCAGAAGAAAGGGAGGGTGATCTGCCGCGGGCAGATGGCTTGGGCGATCAGCGGGTAGCTCTGGTTGTTGCTGGGCATTGGTGGGGTGATTGTCGCAGGGGTTGGGTTGGGCCGGTTTGGGGTGACGCTTGGCATTCCGAGAGGGGCAGGCTCACTTATACCTGGCCATCATTACTTTTGAGCCATCACTTCTTCTTTGTTGTCGCCTTACTAGAGGTAAGACAATTGACAAAATTGGGAACGGCTTATATGAAGTTGTCTTTTGATAGCTATTTGTTTTGAAAGAACATGGCTAGTCCCCGTCATATTCCCCCTTTCCCCATTGTAGCATTCAGCATTCCACTTGAACCCAAATACAAATCCAATCCTGGATGTCTCAAACTAACAATCCCAATCGTCCCAGTAATATTCCATTTATCCAAATTGGGAATACCACACTATGAGCACTCAAACTCCTGGGACGTCCCATTTACTCGGAACACGGAACCGGTTAAGCACTCCCAGCTACATCATCGCAAGAACAACTCACATATTTTTCACCATGAAAATAGTGATATATCTAGAGCCCTCTACATCCATCCATGTTGTCCTCCATCTCCAGAATCGTTTGCCAATAACGTGGTAGCTAGCCAAGGTACTTATTCCAAGTCTACATCATGCTCGCCAAAGTATTCCCATTCGCCCTTCTATTTCAGGGGTTAATATGCAAGTCTCCCATTTTACTTCCTCCTAGGGTATCAAAATCTAACAAAATATTTGGAATGGGCTGTGAATAGTCTCAACAAGCCTCGCCCAAGAGTACCCCAATGAAATGGTCGAGGGCAAATACACGGACTTTGGTATCAACCTCACCTTCACAACCTGGTCCTCCCCCTACGGATTCACTTTCGGCCTTGCCCTCTCCGACAAAACAGGCTACACCGGTCTAATCGTCCGTCTTCTTAAGCCCCCTAGCACTCCTTTTGCCAAACTGACATAAGAAAACAGAGATGCCAAAGTAGTACCAACAAATCAGAAAGAAAAGGCTGGTGCGGCCTCTCCCACGGGCCCTCGATGCTCCAGAACCTCCTCCTGGTCCTCTGGCCCTCCTCCTCCTCCTCTACCTCCTCCCACCAAAATACCATCCAAACATCCTTTCGCCAGGCAACCGATTACTTCATGCCCGAACCCTACCCCTCCTCCCAGTCACCACCATCTATCCAGAAACTCAGCGAGTGGGTAAATTCCACCGGCTTCGAGCTGATCTACCAGTGCCAGGGGTGTATCCTCTCTGGAATTGACGATGACACAGAATCAAACACCACCACCACTCTGAATCTGGGGTACGCAATGAGTTTTGACGCGCCCGTAACAAACAACGGGGAGATTATCGAGCTGGGTTTTCATGATGAGGCGTATGGGACTTGGGATGCTTTGCTGTAGTTACTTACTGCGTGTCTGCGGAGACATGTTGGGTGCTGGGACAAAAGTAGGAGATACAAGGACATCAAGAAGCAAGAAGTAGATAAGAAAAGATGCATATTTTCGAGTGACTAGAACGGCACACGAATTCCTCAAAGAGGTTTTTTCCTCTCGCTGCTCTCAACTTGATATTCCGCTTACAACCCTTTCCATGCTGTTTCGATATTTGACGTTCCACCCCGTACTCCAGACACCGCATAATAGTAAATAAAGTAAAACCCCAACAAAAGTAAAACCCCAACAAGCCGTTACTCCTGCAGCTCCGAGCGACCCCATATCCACATTAAGGTCTTTGAAAGAGAGATACTCGTACATGTCTAGGTGCTCCTTGAAAGAGAGACACAACTACCACAGGTAGACATTATGTTGCCATACTAGCAGCAGCACGACTGTGTCTACGCAACAGCTGAGGCATACGACCCTGTTGCAACTCGGCGATGGCCTCATCTATGACAGTTCCGTTGCCAACGCTCTGAGCCCGCGTCTTTCTCAACCAGTACTCAAAGGGACCGCCTAGGGTGAATATGTTAGCGTATGCAACACCAACCCAACTCCACAGGACAGCGTCTGAAGTAGGAAAATAAAACTTACGATTTTTGGCCAAAGCATCCCCCAGCTCCGCGCACCTCTCCGCACCCTCGTGCTCCGAATGCATCTCGGTGAAATGGGTGATCATCTTCGAGATATCCTTCAGTGGCCACTTGCACGGCATGGCAGGTGTCCGGCCGGTACCGGCGAGCAGATACTTTGGCGCGGAGCAAAGTCGACAGTTCCAGAAGCCGAGCCTTTGAAGCGCAGTGATGACCTTGTCGCTCTCCTCTATTTCAAAGTCGAGCTCCTCGGGGGATGATCGTTTTGCCTTTTTAATAGGTCCGCCGCTGGTCTCTTCATCCTCCTGCGGTGGATAGGATGCGGCTGGGCGCTTGCCGGGCGCGGATGATAATGGTGTCCCACTGTGCTTGCTGTCATGATATGCAAGAGGGGTGCCGAAATTTGCTCCTTGGGTGGCAGCGGATCCGAGTTTAGAGGACGGCTGTTGCGACCGGCCGCTACTACCACCACCACCGTTTAGGCCGTTGCCGCTGGCGCCGCCGGACGAAGAAACGGCGATCAACGGCGCGCCTAGGCCGCCGTGAATCGGGCGCAAGTTAGTCGGCGGTCTGTTTTTATGGAGCTGCCACCGGGTTTGCTCTATTTTGTGGAGGCAGTGGCGGATTTGATGACCAAGGTCCAGCGTCCGCAACTGCAAAGTTCGCGTTTCCTGAGGTGTGAGATCATGGTCGTCCAGATGTGCATGGCAAAAGTCTAGATCATAATGGTAGGCAGAGATGTCTTCTTCCAGTTGGCGGATGGTGAGCTCCTCAATGTTGTCGGCGTGTTCAAACGTGTACCTCTCGTAGGAGGGGTGGTGTTTGGGCTGTTGGTCTTGAGTTTGTCCGGCCCCGGTGACGACAGCCTGAACCGGAGGCGCGCTGTTCTTCTTCGAGTCCGACACACCGTTTGCATCAACACTAAATTTGCCTCTGCCGCTGCCATTGCTCACGGTATCAGGGCTTGCTGGAGTGTGGGCTCTGCTGACGCCGTCCATTACAACCTCTGGAGCCGCCTGTTGAACGGACTTGGCTGAGATGGTTGGGGCGGCCTTTTCTGTGGGACTGCTGTGGCTTGAAGAGAGAGGACTCTCCGCACCGCTGCTAGGGCTTGCACTTGGAGTTCTTGCCGGAATTATGCGACTGGCAACAGTGATGCTATTCCGAGGTGTTGGCATATCCTCCTCTTCGGTACTCTGGGAGGTCGTGTAAGTGGTTGAACGGGAAAAGAGGATTTCAAAACTAGATTGTTTGATTTTTTGGTCTAAAAGGAATGATCTGTTCAGACAAAAGAACGAAAGACAGCTGGTCATAAAGTCCCGAAAGCGCAGATCATAAGAAGAGAAACAAAAGAAAGCGACAGAAAGCTTTACATAATCCGGGCCACAGCATAGACGAAACCCTTTTGCAGAGGAAGATTCTGGGTGCGCATGGAATGACATGAATTTTCGACTGTGGTGGAATGTATGCCGAAAAAGAAAAAAAAAGAACAAATGGATCAGGCGAACCAAGAGAGAGAAACAAAACACACCTGTTTTTTTATTTTGGACGAAGCAGGTGTGGAGTGACTGGCTGTCGCTTTCTTTGCAGGTGCCATGGTTGTGAACTTTGTGAGGATTTTTGGGCTGTCCAAAAGTTGGAAAGGGGTAGTGCGAAATTAAACTGAACTGTTTGGTTGTTTGGTTGACGCGCGGGGTTGGTGCAAGATTAAAAGAAATGATGGATGGGAAAGAAGGAAAATAAGGGAAGAAACGACGGGGTGGGAAAATAAAATAAAAAACTGTGAATTATTACGACAATGGAGGGAGGGGTTTATGGGGCGAAGGAGCTTTGTCGTTTTCCTTCTTGTTTTTTTCTCCCTTTTCTTTTTGGAAATTGTTCCACTTTTAGGGGGTTTCCAGTTCGGTGATTGGCTGGAGCTTGAGATGTTTTAACATTTTCGACGGTGGTTTTTTGTTCAAGATGTCCCCGGGTTTGCGCAGGGAAGAATGGATCCACAACTAGAAAAAATACATAACCAAACAGTTCTTTTTTTTTTTTTTTTGACGTGTGTGAGGGATTGAATTTCAGAGCTCTGCTTGATCTTACCGGTTTCGGAATTTACATGTGGCATCAAACCCGACTCAAAATCTCATTCTTTGATCCTCCCACGCGATGCATAAGGTTTAGCTGAAATGCATTTGATAAGAAAACTATGTCTGATTTCTTCTCTACCCATCACAAGTGATCTCGATATCTCAACTATCAAGTCCGAAAAATCAGACATGTGTTAGGTACCAGCAGTATTGGAGAAGAAGGATATATCAGACACCGAAAATTGCAAGGCAGGTACTCATAGATCATAGGTCTAGTCTCTTTGAATGATGGGTCCATACACGAGGGCTCTTGAAGGAATCTATTGCAGAGTCTGGGTTACCAACGCTGGGCCTCATTCCCCATAATGAAATCAAAATTAATGCGCAAAGTCAGCTTTGAGCCTGGTAATAGCTCCGTGATACCTCTTGTGACAACATTGAATCTATCTATATAGTGTATGCTGTCTTTCAGAAATTTGTGGAAGCTAGGCTGCTGGGCGAGGCCTTGTAAGTTCCGTTTGTCTGTTAGCTATGTTCATACAAGAATTTTGAATACAACCTACCTATGATAGTCCTTGTGAGACTTAGCTGTCAAAGTCTCGTGCACATCGGCTGATTTCGTCGAGGTAGACCAGAGTAGAAGCATCATTGGCTATCGTTCTCTGATCGCTTGAAAACAGCAGCTTGATTAGGCCTCGGCTGGATTCGAGAAAGTAAGCGGATCTTCACGACGAAGGGAAGATAAAGGTATGAATATATATAAGTTCCGTGCCAGTGAAGCCAGTTCATCATGATTATGCGTAAGGTGCAGTGGAGGTGCTCTTGGGAAAAACTCACTACAAAGACCGAGAAGCTACAAAATGAGAAGACTACAAGAGGTTAACGGAGACTTCTGTCAGTTTGAAAGTCGAGCTATCATAACATAGCGCTTCGTGAGATATATGGTTGGAAGCCTGTTTGCATGTGAGCCGAGCAGGGAGTATCAGGCAATAACCGACCGCCGGGTATTTACAACTTTGCCAATTACACTCAGACCCATGAGATAATCTATGCCATGCTAGAATTGGCCTATGGGTTCCATCCGCTCGGGTAATTAGCGTAGTATCCTGAATTTATTGAATCGACAATGTGTCAAGATCAATCTTCATATGCGCTGGTAACCACCACATGCTGTTCTTGGTGTCAGAGCAAACTCAATATCGCCATGATATCACCTCCCAAGTTCCTCAGCACCAAGCACTGGTGGTGGTGTGGGATCACGTCCCTTACTTTCCTATCCCAGACCATTGCAAGCACCCAAGAGTGGACTGTCTGCAGATGGAACCCTCATGACAGTCTACTGTTCACCCGTCCAACCCTAGGAAGAGGGACATGTCCACTTGAATATGACTTCTCCCCCTGGGTCGTATCAGGGCATAAACCATACTGCCCTCAGCCAGGCGACGGTTTTGAGTCTGGACTCCCCGACTGCGTCTTCACCGTTCCGACTTTCCGCGGCAGCCAAGGTATTTCGCTGATAACCACCCCGGATCTTGCGGCAAGCGTAGCCGATTCTGCTCTCGACGACTCGACTATTGCCCCTGGGTTGCGATCTCATCTTTCCGAAGATGCTGTTTCTCATCCGCCATGGGAAGTCCGAGACCTTCCGGGAAGAGGCAAAGGCCTTGTCGCAAAGCAAAAGTTCAGAAAACATCAGACGGTAATGGTTGGGTTTCCTGTGTTGGTAGTCCGTCTGGATTTCATCAATGGGGACCGGTATAAAGCCAAGAAGCGACAAGCGATGTTGGAACAGGCGGTGGACCAGTTGCCAAAAGAACAGCAGAGAGCAATTTTCAGCTTGGCCAAAAGCAGTGGTGGACATCCCATCATAGATATTTTGAGGACAAACGGATTTGGAGTAGAGATTGATGGTGTACAACATACGGCGCTGTTTACTGATGGCTCAGTGAGTTTTTCTCCTCGAGTCCCGTGGCTAGTCGGGGCACAAAGACTGACAGGCGAATCCAGAGAGTCAACCATAACTGTCGTCCAAAGTAAGTGTCTTGCTTCTACCTTTGAGGGAACAGTTTGAATCTAACACGGTTATCTTAGTGCTTTCTGGAGATACATCAGCAGCGCGATGGCGATGGAAGTTGTCGCTCTCCGCAACATCGCACCCGGTGAGGAAGTAGCACACAGCTGTAAGTCCCTGGCTCATCTTGCCCTTTTCAGACCCATGTACTTATGAAGATTCTTCAGACGCCCCTTTAGGCTACACCCTGGAGGAGCGCAAAGCTGTTCTTCGATCCTGGGGTTTCCAATGCCGCTGTGCGTTATGCTCCGCACCCGAGAGAGAACGGCAGATATCGGATAGCCGGAGAGAGCGTCTCCTCGAAATCCATCAGCTACTCAACAAAGCGTCTGAACTTCAAGGTGGTTATCAACGAGTGGACGAACTTGTTCGGGAGGCTCTGGCACTGGTGGATCAAGAAGAACTGCAGCCGCAGCTGGTCGAATATTACCAACAGTTTGCAAAAGCGTACATGGCGATTGGCGATCTTCAACAGGCGAGAGAATTTGTCAAGGCGGCAGACCAGATGTGGAATTTCTACGGAGGTGAAGAGCATGAAAATGTGGAGGGCATGAAGGAGTTGTGGAATACGTTGAGGGAAGCTGAAAGAGAGTTGGAGGATGACTGATTTTATTCACACAGGACTAATATTACTGTTTAATTTTCGAATGAAACTCATCACAAGAGTCACAGTAATTTCAAACATTCAGCCAGCAGCGCAAAATATCACGAAGCGTGATGGACCGATTGCGTCAGAGTATTTGCTGTATCTGCTGACCCCGCATACCAGTCAACCCCACCATCGGAGCTATTCCGGAGGAAAAGCTATATCTAGAGTAGACATTAATTGTCTATTTCCTTCCTTACCTAGTAATATCAAAATCGTCTTTGTTCAAGTTTTGGGTTCAGTTTCTTGGGCGACCAAACTCTAGCATTTACCAAAACGGGAACTCAGCAACCATGATCAGCGGCCTACACCACGTTCGTATTGATCCTTGGCCTCCATCTGACCCAGAGACTAGGCTCCTATATTAACCTCCGAAACTAGGTCAACATCATCGTCCCCCCTGACACCCTCCCCGAGGCAAATGCGTTCTACGGCAACACGTTAGGGCTTACCCCTCGTGCGGTACCCTCAGCGCAGGAGGGCCGTCTGGCTTGGTTCGACATCGCCTCTTCCGGACAGCAAGTCCATGTGGCATTTGGCCGCAAAGATATAGATTTCACGGAGGAAGCCCGTGCTGCTTCACGGCATCCCTGCTTCCGGGTTGAGAGTCCCGAAAAGCTGGCAGAGCTGCAGGGCAAAGTCTGGGACCATTTCAAGCGGGGAGGGGAAGGTGCCCCGATGGCCTGTGATGAACCCGGGGGAGAGAACTCTGGTGCGTCTCCGCTTGTATGACACAAATCTTCCGATGGATACGTGCTGATAATAACCACACACAAACTAGGTTCCAAAGGTGTCGAATACCCAACGAGGTTCTTTGCCAGAGACTATGCGGGGAATCGCCTCGAATTCACCTTGTAGCGGATTTACTGCGGTCATTAGCGGATGTTAGCGAGTCTATAGCGGCCGAAGGAGGATTTGGAATATTAAGTCTTTTGTTATTGGGTATGAAATCACATGTTTGGTTCAGTAATTGACGCTTTGCTGTGAGATTTTGGGTCCCCTTTGTTTCATTCTCCTTCCTACTTCGTCATGACTAACGGGACCTGTCCCATGCAAATACCCTATGAGCTATCGTACCATCCTGTCGGGTCAAGGGGTCGAGTATTAGTTATGCTGACACATCATGCAATGGCAGTCTGAGAAAGCTTCGATGGTAGTATCTTACTCAGCACTGCGACCATTATCGTCCTGATGCTGTGTAGCCAATGTCTTGGTATCACGAGCATTGGGCTCCGCGATTGATTCTTAGGAGACAGATCGGGCTTAGCTTCTTGAACAACACAGCAACGGAAGGACTGTCGGTGGGGATTCTCTGTCTTGTCGTACCATCGCTTATAAAATGGTGTTACTGCCCGATAATTTCTCTCTCCTCCTCGATGGATGTGTGAAAAAGTGACGCTCTATCCGTGGCTGCTCAATTGTGATTTCTGATCACCATTACGATGTCGGTCAAGACTGAGTATGACTTCATCATAGTCGGCAGTACGTTCTCATAACCGCCACATACTCTACTCCGAAAGCTGATCTTTTCACTAGGCGGGCCTGCGGGGAGCTCGCTGGCCTATGGCCTAGCCCAATCCCCCAAGAAACCAAAAGTCCTCGTCCTCGAAGCCGGAGGCCAAAACGACGACCGCAACATGCGAGTCAACGGCCAGAGATGGCTTACCTTCATGAACAAGGACATGAACTGGGGCTACAAAACCGTGCCCCAAGAACACTGCGACAATCGCGAGCTCGACTACTCCCGCGGCCGCGGCCTAGGCGGCTCATCCGCCATCAACTTTGGCGTCTTCACCATCGGCGCCAGCCATGACTACGACACCTGGGCCGAACTCGTCGGCGACGACGACTTTACCTGGGACCGCATCCAGTCTCGCTTCAAGCAACTCGTCACCGTCCACGGCGAAACCCCTCCCGGAACCGACCCCAAGTTCGCCGCACCCAACAACACCCAAGACTTCACCGGCCCGGTCCACGTAGGCTACGCCAGCGAGTGGGAAGACGACCTCCTCCCCCTCCTCGACCTCTTCTCGCAAACAGGCCACCCGCTGAACCCCGACCACAACTCCGGCAACCCCATCGGCATGTCCGTCCTCATCAGCTCCGCCCACGAGGGCCTGCGCTCCACCTCGGCCGACCTCTTGACTCAACTCCCGTCCAACATCACGGTTCTCACCAGCTCCCCCGTCCAGCGCGTCCTTTTCTCTTCCGAGAAAAAAGCCATCGCAGTCGTCCTCTCCAACGGTCACACCTTTTTTGCTTCCAAAGAAATAATCCTCTGCGCCGGCGCCCTCGACACCCCTCGCATCCTCATGCACTCCGGCATTGGCCCCCCTGACCAACTTTCCTCTTTTTCCATCCCTATAATATCCCCTTTATCGGCCGTCGGTCAGAACCTGCGAGACCACGCCTTCGCCCCCCTCGTCTATCAACGCAAACCTTCTTCGCCCTCCTCCTCTTCCCGAGCCTCCTTCTACGGCTCCCAAGAATCCCAAGATTCTGCCCTAGAAGAGTGGAAACAATCCTATTCCGGTCCCTGGGCGAAATTCGCTTGTGAAGTAGGAATAGGCTTCTTCAAGTTCCCCCCCTCTTTTTTTTCGTCATCCGAATTCCTCTCCCTCCCCCCATTAGAACAAGTTTATCTTTCACACCCCACCATCCCGCACTACGAAGTCTTTACCCACTTCCCGATACACTGGTTCCTCCCCCCTCCCTTCCCCCGCGCGTCCCCGGACAGTCTGATAGACTACTCTTGTTTCTTGGTGTTTCTGTACAACGCCCAAGCCCGCGGGGAAGTTACCTTGCAGTCTTCTGACCCTTCTGTTCCGCTGAGATTCGATCCGAAGTTTTTGTCGCATGAATTCGACAGAAAGGCTGCGGTGGAGTCAATAAGGGCTGTGATGCGGTTTACGGAGGCAGAAGAGTACGCCAGGGACACGGTCGGGGTGGTGGCTGGCCCAGAAAAAGATGCTACGGATGAGGAGTTGCTGGCGTATTGGAGACAAACGATTTCTTCATCGTGGCACATGACGGGGACTGCGAAAATGGGACGGAGGGGAGAAGAAGATGCGGTGGTGGATAGTGAGTTCAGCGTTATGGGGGTGGAGGGGTTAAGGGTGGCGGATATGAGTGTAGTGCCGGTGCTGGCGAGTTGTCATGTTCAGGCTGTTGCTTGTAAGTTTTCTCTGCCCTTATTTACCTAACTGTGTGGTAGATGACGAGTAGTGTAGGTTGATATGTGGTTGACTGACTTTGACTTTGTTTCACAGATGTCACGGGCTATACTTGTGCCGAGAAGCTGCTCAAGGAGTATGATTTGCTTTAATGACGAGGAATGGGATATACTCTGTGTGCGTTGAGGTGTATATTCAGGCTTACAACCTTGTTCAGACTATACAATCTATCGGATGACGCGCATTCTAATCTTGCAAAAGAAGTTCATTCTGTCTCCTGTAGACTGAAAACGGGTTTCAAAGCAAACTCAATCCTAGCAACTCCTAGCTAGTCCACAAAAAACGATCTGCTCCGTTTTAGCTCAAGTGGCTAACCGTAGCTCCGAGCCTCTGCCACATATCAAACCGATCGACAACCCATTACTTTTACATCAACTCAAACCCCCTTTCCATCCTGCATCCTCCCTCCGCTCACTCCAACAAAGGCTCCTTCCCCTGCGCCTTTAAATCAGCCCCCTTACCACCATACTCCACCGGCAGCTTCTCCCCCAACGCCACAACTTTACTATCCGCAAACTCCTTCGCCAAACCCCCGCCGTTGGACATGGGATGGAACTTCTTGATCGTCTTGGCCGCCACGAACAGCTTCATGAGACTGTACATGAATCCCATAATCGCAGGAACATTCACAAAGAACTTTTCCTTCAGCAGCTCCGGGTAGTTTTGCGCAAAGACTTTGATAGTCTCGGCGCTGGCAGACTTAACATGGGGAGGCGACTTGAAGAAACTGACAGACTTGTAGTCGTGCACCTGAAAGATCTTGTAAGGGTCATATTCCGCCGAAATGGGCTCGACGGCGTTTTGGATCGCCAGTTCCTGCAGGGCGAGTTCCATGAGGGCTACGCGCCACTCGATGAACCTGTTTTCAATCAGCTTCTTATTCAAACAGAGAAAGGGGAAAGGGGCTTACTCTTCCAGGTTACCAAAAGTCTCATCGATAGACTTGACACCCCCATAGATATTCCACGTGAATACCTCCCGATGCTCGGGCTCGCTTTCCTCCGCGGCCGTGTACGTCGACACGAACCCCAGACCGGCGAACTTGGTTTTGTTGTAGGCCTTGTGGGCAAGGTCCACGGGCTTGGTCTTTGCGCGCCATTCCAAAGTCTTGAGAAGTTGGTCCTTGGCTTTGGTCACGTCGCCGTCGTTGGCGTTGAGGTACTTCTGGAAGACGATCTGGCTGGGGATGTGGATGGCTGGATCAGACAGAGGAACGCCCCAGATCTCGGGGTGGCCGTGGTCTTGAGCGGCGGCCCAGAGCTCGGCGAGGGGGGTTAGGGTTTTGGGGGGTTCAACATCCTCCTTCTCCTCGGCCGTTGGGATCGGAGCTGGCGCCGCTGATTGCTGCTCCGGGGCGGGGACAGCTGGGACAGCAGTGGCAGTAGGGGCACTACCGGTAGTGGGATCGGCAGTAGCAGTGATGTTGGTGGTGGTTGGTACAGCGGAGGCTTCACTTGTCGGAGCTGCTGCGGCGGCGGCGGCGGCGGCGGCGGGCGCCACTGGAGTCGCGGCGTCCGCTGCCTCCACTTTAGCGGGCGCAGGTGCCGCGGTCTCGGGCTCAGCCAGAGTGGTCTCGGGCTTTGTGTCGGCCATGATAAAACTCGATGCCAAAGTGATGAAAAGAATAAGAAATGAGAAGGAAAATGAAAATACGTGCAATAACTTGATAGATTGATCAAGGCCAGATTGGTTTACGGGTAACGTCTTGTTGAAGAGAAGGTCAATGCTGACTCCCTGACCGCCCACGTTGCCATTGCCCGTCAAGGTGATTTGTGGAGCATTGGCACCATCTGATAAGCAGTGGGGCCAAAGATGGCCGGTGAGCTTTATCAATCGCCCCACTCGAGCTTTATCACAGTCACTAACAGGGTTTGGACTTCAACCAGTTGAAGGTTGGATCTCTGTGAAATCTTATTATGATGAAGATTTTGGTTTATCATGAGATTCTTGAGAAAGGAAGGTGCCCATGTCTGCAAGGTTACCTCGAGCGAAGTATATGTGGTGTATTTTCTCGCTTCACAGGCGGACTGACGAGAACTAGAATACCCTAACCCTGTTCAATGCTGTTTGGCTCTTGTTAACATGTGTTGAAGTTGTTAGAAAACTAGTATGATATGATTCTAGTATTGAGTTCTATCGTGAATCTAAAGTTCCAACCTTTTGATAGTAATGCCAGTGTCTATTAGTGCCAAATAACAGATCTTGCAGAAACTATCCCCTCACCTCTCCCACCTCTAGCTGTAAAGCGCTTAAAGATTGACCTGTACCAAGACGCCAAAACATTATCATATCATAATAACTTCAATATGACCTCCAAAGCTCCAGCCTTGACATCCACCGGTCGGGTTCCCGAAAGAATCAATGCCCCGGACACCATTAGGGCCGCCGCAGTTCAAAAGCTCGTAGGATCCGGCATTACCGCACATGTTGACACCCTCGGTTCTGCACGAGTACACGCAGGTCCTCATGTCAGTCACGCATACGGGTTGGATATCAGGATGCAGCCGTGGCTCGCCCGTATAAACGCGGACGATCATGGAGTCGCCCGTCATATTGACTAGCCGTGACACGTCGACAGTGGCCCATTTCCCTGTGCTGAACTCTCCAAACGTATTTGAAATTTGACCGTACTCGGAGAGGGTGGATGTGTGGTTATAAAGCATCGACCATCCGCCGGGAATGCCATTAGCGACGGATATCTCCACAGCGCTGCCAGTATCCGGGAGAGAATACGTGATTTCGGCCTGCCGAGTGTTCATGAAGCTTGCGCCGTTATCGCTCATCTTCCTGTACCATATGATAAGAACCACAGGGACACCGGCTCCGTTTATGAAGGTAAAGGTGTTGGGACCCTCAGTTCCGATCCACATGCGGCCGTTTGGGCTGGTAGGATTGAGCCCTTGTGCGAACATGCCGATTGAGCTCATGTACTCGCAGTCCACATAGCTCAACCCATAAGCAAGTGTCGAACAATCAAAATTCCGCGCGACCAATGGACGCTTTGTTGCCAGGACCGGACTCCTGTATTTTGTCTCAGTATTGTTGTGACATCATGTTTTGATCAAATTGCGGAGAATTCTCAGGTTACAAGGTGCGTACCGGTACAATGAGACGTTGGGATTTTCCCGACTGTTGGGACCTCGATTGCCAGTGTTGAAGTCGGCCAAGCTCGCAAGCGGTATGGCATGAGCAGTGTCAACGCCCAGCACAAGAAACGATGCCCAAGTTAGTGGGAAACGCATCTCGCCAACCTGCGACTTTGATGGATGTTTTGATTGTGTTCTCGCTCTTTGCCAGGTTTACCGGAAATTTCTGCCATGAGGTCAAGGAGCAGCCCCCGCCGTACCTCCTCGACTACATGTACCTAGAGCTCCTTCCATTGCTGTTTGGGGTGGTGTCAACCCAGGCTTGACTGAGTGGCCAGTAGGTACGACTGTTGAGCTGGCGAGTACAACTTGAAGTGCAACCGTCACGACGTTCCGGAACAGCGGGACAGACGGCCGCAGAAGGGAGAAACGCAATCGAAGTTGTTCTCTTGTGGACTGTCACCTAACCACGAGCGATTTCAGCTGTTTGGCAAGTCAACGCAACACATTTCTCTCCACGTGTCGCCGACCCGGATGACTTGCAGCGGCTACTTCCCAGTAATACTTGACAGCACTCTCCAAATCCGAGTTTGCCATCGGAAGGTTGTGGGTAAGTGGGATGGAAAGATCTGAGATCCTAAAAGAGATCCATTAGCTTATCCAAATACCTAGTACCAGAAGAGTGAGTAAACCCCCACAGCAGAAATATGACAGGTCCCGCTATGTTGCAGGAGAACCTTTCCCTTGTTTTCTTCCAGTCACTGCATAGTTCAGGTGCTCACACTTGCCATAGACGCATAGGCCAAGAAGCCCATTCTCAGAACCAGGCGTCGGCGCTGCCAAAATTTCAATAATTCCACAACCACTCTATCCAATCCTCGCGGCGAAGAACCGGAGACCCGCACCAGTAAACCCGGCAGGAACAAAGAGAGCAGTGCATTTTGCAACTGGCCAATTAGTATGAATTTGCTCTCAGAAAGTTTGTTTCATTGCTATGCATAGGCCTCCACCTTCTTACAGTCAGCGCCTCCAGATCTCATAAATTCCGCCGGAAGCTATCTCTTTCAGGAAGAATCAGTCGTGATTATCTAGCAGGGGTTCTGCAGAACTTGATTTCCAGCTGAAAGTGCCGATGTTAAGTTCGCAGCTATGAGCTTTGTGATGATGCTAGTGACAGAATAATATGGAGGATGCTGGAAATCGAGATTCCGGAGGTCAAGCAGAGCCTCTAGCTTATAGTGATGGTATAATTGATGATGTGCTAAGGGAACACCTCGACTTGGGAGGGGATAGACAGCCCTGATGATGAAACCTGTGAGGTTAGAAAGCATTCTCGGCCCTAGTTAACCACCCCCCACGACTTTGGCGGGCCGAAAAGATTAATAAGGTACCTTAATCTCCCGTCGTATCTGCCGATTGCTATAGTACCAAGTGCACCACAATCAGGGATATCGAAGGGCAGCCACCCGTCGGGTAGGGGGGCGATTGAATCAACCTATGATGGAGGCCCGAGGCTTCCCATCGACCGCAATAACCGCGCCTGCTTATTTTTGGTACGATACAGGTCCTGTCCCGCTATTTCGTGGTCCATCACGTCTTCTCTACCAATGAAATATGTCGTGCACGACGGATATGCACAGGTTAGGATGGGTTGCTGCAGTTCGACGCATTTCACACAGTGCTTATTTTCTTCTGGCCGTCTCTCTCTCGGACTTTGTGTGGGCTGAAAGTGGACGGAAAGGATGTGGTTCGAGGCTTGGTTTTTGGTGTGTGCGACATCGCTAAAAACGGTGATAGATGTGGCTCAGCACGCAAATCAGACGAGCCATGCTGCAACGTTCCCGCGAGCAACCACTCTCCATATTGGAACATGAACGGTTGACTGCTGGGATTTAATCGAAGGATCGGCATCCATGTCATGCAGTGGTCGAAATACACAAATCCATCCATGGCCGCCCTCCCGGGTCGCCCCCCGAACTTTATCTCACACGAACCTGAGAATCTCGCCGTCGTTCATAATTCGTACCTAATTGATACCAGTTCATCCCCAATCAATCGTTTCAGATCCGCCGCCATGTCAGGAGCTGCATTACTAGGAGCAAGTTGCCCAAGCGGTGGCACATTCTACATCTGCGAAAACAAGAATGTCGAGTTCATTGGGTGTTGCATGATCAACCCATGCGAAACAACCTCAGGTAATTGTCCCCAGGACAAACTTAGGGAGGCGTCCTTCTCTCGGGACCACCACGACGAAATTCCAGCCCAGGCATGCGATAAAAAAGTCTCCGGTGCGCTATGGTACACATGTAGCCAGAACCTGCCGCCATTTATGGGGTGTTGCAGAGGTGTAAACCCCTGCTCCAGAGGATCATGTCCCGTCAACAACCTCGCGCCCGCACGACTCAGCTCGAATGAGACGAATCGAAGAGCTTTTCTAGGTGACCCATCAACATCTACAAGCACCATCAGCACAAGCAGCCAAACACAGTCGGCAACGGCCACATTGACGGACGGCGCCAGTTCTAGCCCTGACCCGGAAGCAAAGAGCTCAGGAGCACTGGGGACCGGTGCGATAGTGGGGATCGCAGTTGGAGCGGTCGCCTTGTTGGCCGTGGCAATCGCATTCTTCATCATTAGGCGACGGAGAAATGCTCGAAAGAAATGGGCAAGCGAAGGGGGCATGACATTTGCGTCCAGCGGGCCTCCAGCCGGACCTACCACATCTTTCAAGATTCCACCAAAGGGTAAGTGTCACAGCTAATGTAAGGTGTCAAGCATAACGGGTTAAACTGACAAAGATCACCAGCACCACAATTCTCTGCTTTTACACCACTTGGTCAGACCGAGCCAGAGACAGAAGCGCCCGAGGAGGGTATGGGACTTGCAGTCATTCAACAGAGATACGGGGACGCCAACGATGATAGAGTCGTGTCGCAAATATCACAGGTGTCACAAGTCTCAGAAGCCTTATCACCGACGTACCGGGCCTACCAACCATCAGTACTTGGAGCGAGTCCAGATCTTGCAGAGCTACCTACAGACGACTCACCGGCATTTGGAAACAGGGCAAGATATTCAGATCTTCCAGCGGGCGACGTCACTTTTGGTGGCACCACGAGACAGAAAGAAGGGTATCGAGAGCTACAAGGCTGAGGGATGCGGTCTGAGACCTCAAGACGGAGCTGAGCTGAGCAGCTGGATATATGGCACTAATGGCATGGATTACGGAGCGCTTGACATTTCTTTTGCATCATCACATCTCATAATGATACCCCGATCTATACCTTGGAATTTCACACAATGTGTCCTTTCATCCCATCTTGAAAGTGAGAAATCTTTACCTTCCAGAAAGCTTCTGGAATGGGATTGCTCCTGGATGTGGAGAATGCTAACGGCTCTTAGGATTGTTCCTCTCCAGCGGTTCCAATGCCATTATCCTGGGATCCCCTTTTAGGATTGTTCTCCCTCCACGGCTACCATTGTTCTGCCGTAACATGAGACATCGCAAATTAAATGATGAATACACAGGTCAACAAATACTTGAAGATATTTTGGGAATAAACATTCTTCTTCTTGATATTATATACCTATTCCTATATCAGCTTCAACCACACAGTTTCCTTCGCGTTCTGTTCTACACTCTTTCACCCTCTTCTGCAACTGCAGGTTTCATTCCTTTGCAAGTTTCATTTTCCCTGCATATCCCGCACACTCATTTGTCCACCTTGTTCAACCCCGGTATCCTATCCTCGTTCATCGCCACAAGCAATCCAACTATGAAGGGACTCCTCTGTTGGGCCACAGCTTGTGCTGTCGTCTGCCACGGAGCAGTACTCCTGAATCCATTGACAAGCGACACACGGCCTGTCCCAGTATCCCCTCAGCAGCACTTTGATCACCCAGCAGCTCTCTTGAACCCTCTCTCAGGAGGTCGTCGGCCCGTACCACCCCATAGTCGTCTTCCCAGGGGGGGTGGCGAGCCCGACTCTCACCGTGGTGTCAAGAGCAGATGCCGTGAGAAGGCATCTCACCCCCTCGGCCCTGTCAACATCCCTCTGTCATCCTGGAGGCCCGGCTCAGTCGACCTCCAATGGTCAGGCGAGATCTCCGTCGGCACTCCGCCCCAGAAATTGTACGCCTTTCTTCCCTTCCCTTCCCTTTCCTTCTCTATCACGTTCTGACACATGCAAAACAGCAACGTAGTCTTCGACACCGGCTCCTCCGTCCTCATCCTCCCCCGAAGCAACTGCACCACCTGCGGCGCCCAGCACAACCTCTTCAACCCGTCTTCCTCCACTTCCTTCTCTCCCCTCCCCAACCTGTCCGCGGATATGCAGTTCGGGAATTCCGGCGGGGGCACCGTTCCCTCTCCCAATCCCCAAATCGCGAATTGCACAGCCGTCACCGACACCCTTTCCATTGGCACCACCGCTGCCCGCGGTGTTCAGCAGCAATTTTTGCTTTGCGATCATTACTCTGAAGGTCTAGCCACGCAACAAGCCGACGGGCTCTTTGGGCTGAGCTTTTTGCCGGTGGAGTACTGGCCTGTTCCTCCCTCTGCCTCCGTGCCAGCGAATTTTTCTACTGCCTTTTGGAATTTGGTCAATTCCAACCCTGCCTGGTCTCCTACATTCAGCTTCTCTTTCTCCCCGGATGGTGAAAAGAACCAGTTAACCCTCGGCGGGACTGACACCTCTCTCTACGATCCCCCCACGGTGCAAACCGTCCCCTTGGATAAAGAGCTTTCGGAGATGCGAAACGGTTGGGTGGTGAATCTCATCCATGTCTCTGTCCACGGCAGGAGCGTCGAGTTCACCAACTCAACCAACCCGCTACCTCCCCGTTCTCTCTTTCATCAGTTCCCCGATGAAGAGGAACAAGAGAAGGATATCGACCACGTAGCCCTCCTCGACACAGGCTCAGCCATCAGTGTCGCGCCGGATAACCGCACCGCTGGAGCCCTCTACGCTGCGATTTCTCCCTTGATTCAACCACTCGACGACTTGGGGTCGTGGGGTGCTCCGTGCGAGGTGCTGGATCGTGTAGCGACCGACGTGACGTTTACCATTGGGGATGCGGAGATTGTGCTGGACAGGAAATATTTCAACGTTGGGGAATTCCCGGGACAGCCGGGGGTGTGTCAGGCGGTGATTTCCCACTCGGTGCAGGCGGCACGGGAGCCGTTGCGACAAAGGCCGGCGTGGATTATTGGGAATGCGGTTTTGAGGGGGTATTCTTCTGTTTGGGATGGCAAGGAGGGGACGGTGGGGTTTGGGGAGTTGGTTTGAGTTTTCTTTTGCTTGTGGGGGAGGAGAGCATTGCATCGCATTGATTAGTTTGAGGTCACAGGCTGGATGATGCGAGCAAGGGAGGGGATTATCTAGCAAAGCTGCCGCGTTAACGGTGTAGGAAGAAAAACCTTAAAGGGGGAGTTACTGCATATATATATACCGATTTGGTGAAGCCTTCGGTCGTCATCATTCAGGACCCACAGACGCCGAAGTTTTACCACACGTGGCTACACTCCATCCATGGTTCAATACGCTGTGACTTTACGTGACCTTCACAACTTTGTGTACTAACTCCATCGAGGCGAAGTATATCTAGAGACAGCTCAGCATGATCAATGACTTCACGGAATGAGATTCATGCAAACGTGATGAAAAATGTAAAAAGTATATGTAATTCTGAGTAAGTCCACCATAGATGCCCCAAAGCCAATAACTATTTGTCCATCCCTCCCAAACCAACTTCTAGCTCCAAAGTTGGGAGCTGGGGGGGTTTTGGCGGCTCCTTTCAAAAATTTCCTCCACATGAATACGAGTGTAAGAAATATCTAACAACGAAGTGAAAATGATAAAATAAATCCAAGAAGAAGAGAAAAGCCTCACTACACATCTCTATCCACCTCCCACCGCTGTCACAATTCCAACTCGTCATCCTCCAGTACCTGATCCAAACCTCATAACCCTCCTCTTCTTCAACCCCTCTTTCATGACATCCCAGGAAGCAACCATAGCTGGAATCTAGTTGACATAATCCCAAGTAGCCTTAATCCTTCCCTTCTCCAGCGGAGCCAGCTTCTTGAACGCGGCAGGCGAGAGATCCAGATCATTCGCCTTGCAGCCAGGGCAGCGGTCGACGATCGTGACCGTCACGCTCTTGCCCTGGTAGTTGACCTTGATCTTCTTGCCGCACAGGGTGTTCTTGTTGGGGTTGCCGTTGGGGGTCTTGGGGTCGAACTTGATCTTGTTCAAGGCCACAACGAGCTGGTTGTCGTTGCTGGTCTTGCCGCAGGCGCCGAGGCCCGTGTTGTAGTAGGTCATGTCTCCCGTGAAGGCGCGAGCCACGATGGGGGCTTGAGACTGGTTGTTGTCACCCTCGAGGGGGGCGGCCGAGGTGAATTGAGCCAGGGCGGCGAGGGTGAGGGCTACGAGGGTGGATTTGGGGAAGAACATTTTGATGTTTTGGTGGTTTGAGATGTGATTGTTTGAGTTTGTAGTGTGAGGTGATGATGATCTGTGACTGCTTGGTGTGATGAGGAAAGGGGGTGAGGTTGAGGATGTTGGGATGGATGGTGAGGTTATATAGATGTTTTGTAGACCAGGAGGCAGACGGGGATTGTCAGGTAAGCCGAAGAGGAAGCTCGCTCCTCTGAGCCACACTCAGACGTCAACATTCTGGTCTGGCGGACAGACGATCCGCCTCGTCTACCACCCGTCAGATCACCCACGTTTTCTCGCCGATTAGGTTCCGATGGTAATATCTAGCCGTGCCTGTAGTAGCTGAGAAGATGTGAAGCATATCGTGAGCTATACGGAAGGCGCTTCTGCTGCTACATGGAGAAGGTGGTAGTAATCCCGATCCATCCATGTCGGTGAAGGCGAGATTGCACATATGCAGCCTTGGCATATGAGTCTCGCCAATGGATACCAGAAGAGGGGGATGAGCTGTTCATCGAGTACCGTGAGGCTATACCTTTGCGAAGATGGCATGCGGCACGGAACGCAAATGATTCAAATGGGCTGATCCCCTGGTGTGTGAGCTAAGTGACAATTCACTCAGGATGATGGTGTGAAATGTTCCGACTTTGTCAGCATATCAAAAGCTCATACATGATCCGTGATGCTGGATCTCGAAATTCGGGAGATGAGCGGACTGGAGACATTACGAATTGGCAAACGGTGACATGCAATCGAGGGTCACTTGGTCTGATCAAAGACAGCTGTGGCAGTGAGAGAGAAAGGATTCCAAGAAAACCCTCCTCGGTTCCATGGATAAGCGTCGTACAAGAATCCATTATCGTCACCGAATGGTAGCACCGTACCCCTGGGCCGGGCGAAATAAGGTCTCTACCTCCAATATACCTTTTGGGCAGTCGTAAGTTCACCTGCAGACTACGCTATGGCCAAGGCGGCAAAGTATTACTTTCCGCAACAACGTCCGCAGTCAGGGTCTTCTGCGCTCTACAGCCACAGATGTTGGAATATATCCGCCACTACCCGGTACAATGCCAGACGGGAGAGCCCGCTCCAAGGCCGTCTCCGCGACCAAGATCCCGGCTTAGAGCGATGGTAGTGCGATGCGGGAAGCACGAATTACCCCTGCATGAAGGTGTTCTTCTGTTCTGGAGTTGTGGAATGGGCGCGTAGTCAGCGCTCACGCAGACCGGTCATCTCATTCGCTTGACGAAGAATATGACTCTGAGTAAGCATACCAATCTTCGATATTGATAAATAATACCTTAGACAGTGCTTATCCTGACCTCCTTCGGCATATAATTTCCACGATCTAAACGACGTGTGCATAAGCTGAAAGTGAAGCCATCGTCATCGGCAATGTGGAATCATTCGGCAATTAGTAGGTAAGAGCAAGCCTGTGGCTTGCATGAAAAATGAAGGGCTGGGATGGGAAAGAGTGAAAAGTCCTGGACGCTGAGTTGTGAGTGGCGTCTGCAGATGCTGACCTGACAATATCACCCTTAGCTGGCGTGCGCAGACATGCGGCACGGGATGACGGCAGGACAGGGGAACATGCGTGCGCATAGGGTCCTGTCACCAGGGGAGCAGCCTTCCTATTCGGTAAGGCAAGGCTCCTACAGGATCAAAATCGGTCCTGTGTTCCTGAATCCCACGTGGGCGCAGCCTGAATCGAACACGCCTCCAAATCCGGGATTCCCTATTCGGTCTTGGTTCCTAGCGGTGTTGTATATGTAGAATGACAGATTGATTTGTGGTCGATCGTCGCCAGTACGGAACGGTCGGACCGATCAGGGGATCTGACAATGTGACGAGTTTCGGTTTCCAGACCTCTTCAAACCCTCGTGATACCCTCGTCCGCGTTCTCTTTGGCACGCGGTGCGTCTGGTATATCTTCACCGGCTCCCACGGATTTGCGAGTGCTGATGTGAGTGATGATCTTTGCGACAAAGTTGAAGATCGCCTTCTGTTGAGGCTGAGTAAGAGAGGTCTTTTGAATCTGAGGCATAAGAGTCAGTGTGTGAATTGACACAGTGACCGCGGTTCACTGAAATCGACTGTTAGCCGCCTTACCCGATTACTTCCAAGTTCCAACCCGGTGTACTCCTTTGCATAGTCCTCGCATCAAATTCAATCATCAGCAGATTCAGACCTTAAAGTAAAGAATATTCTGAGACAGCGGCGACTTGAAGCCCTAAAAGGGGAGGTGTCTTGGTGGTGAGTGACTCACCCTAGATTGTGCGACGACAAAGACCGCCCGGCAGTTGAGGCGGGGACAGGCCTCACCGATCAGAATGGAATGCATCAAATTCACCTTGGCCCACCGAGATCAAGTGTCGATGCAGCACTGGAAAGTAAAACCTGCTTTAATTAGCATACGGGGGTTGACTGCCCAGCTGGGAGAGCGCCTACTAAAAATCAACGTCGGCTGACCGCGACGCGGGACCCAGATTGGTCGCCTGGTCTCCCCCGCCTCAACGTGCATGACCTGAACAAACACCACCAGGCAATTCGACGCAAGTCCAACTTTAATAGCACAAGATCTCGCCCGTGTCATCTCGACTTCCAGAGACCGAAAAAAAAAAAAGTCTCAGTTTTCTTCCATGCTACAAAGACTCTAGCAACCACGAATGTCCAAGTTTTTGACTTTCGAGCTATGCTTGGGTGAGCAATAAGCTCAGGTGGTCGCGCCAAATGAACCAAACCTGCCACCCTCATGATGGCTGGGGGGAATGAATGATCTATCGTTAAAAATCAAGCTGGAGATGGAAAACTTGCTGTGTTTAATGTGCTTGAAAACCAAATGAAAACCGGGATGCATTGCTCTTGTCCGTCCTGAGCTCTGTTTTCATTCTTTTTTCCTTACATTCCAAACTTTAATCTTCACAACTGCATCCATCGCTATCAATCAATTCAAAGACTTCATTATCACCAAATTGAAACAGAGACTATCACTCCCCAAAGCAGGGAGAGCCATCGCCAAAAAATGGCCTTCCGAACCCTCCCCTACCCAAACCCAAACCCCGTCCCTATCCCTCCCAATTACAACTACGACTACGAGTACGACTACTCCCGCGATTACTCGGGCTGGCACTCCGAATACAAGTGGTGTCTCCTCTGCGAGCGGTACACGCGCTGCCATCAGCGCCGTGAATACTGCTACCCGCGCAACAACAACCGTGACAGTGGTAACTCCCGCCGGTGCTGTAGGTACGGGTACGACTCCACGGCCTGCCGCCGTCGCAACCATGGCAGCCGCTGTTATCAAACAGCTTCATCAAGAGAGTACTACTACACCCGCCCGTGCCGGCGGTCACGGAGTAATCTCGAGGTGTGCATCTACATTTGACGACGCTCTGTAGAGAAGGATTGCCTACATCTCTGCTTGCCCGCTTGTTGTTTCAATAGACGATCACCACGGCTGGAGCTCTTTTGATTCTCGCGCGGGAACTTGTTGGTTGTACTACTAGAGAGGGGATATCTTTTTGCTTTTTGACCCTACCTGTCATTGCCTGGTAAGTCTCTCTTCTCAAACATACCTCACCAGAATAACTGTCAACTGACTGACCAGACAGAATTAAACCATTTGTGATCATTCGTCAATCACATCACCCACCGCACATTCTCTGCTTCCAGACCAGTTTCTTCCGTCTCCTCTTACCCTCGCCACTCTTTTACTTTCTTTCATATGTTTATCTTCAACTCCCTGGTACTTTTCATGTATGATACCCGCTGTGTTTTATTTCCAGCCTTCATTTTTTGTTTTACCTTCATAACGCCGTCAGCATTTTGACCACAAACTGCATCTCGGTTGGCTTGTACTACTTGCATACCCAGTTTCTAGTTACTCTATTCTTTTCAGTTTCTTTTCATCGTCTGGCAGAGACTGAGACTCGGACGAGTGCGGAGGCACTACCACTTTTCTCTTCTGTTCGGGTTTCACAACAGATAATTACCGCATGTATTCTCTTTTTGCATGTTTCCTTGTCTATGCCTCAAGCACACATATGTGCTTTACTACATTTCTGGTGTTTTTTTCTGTACGACCCTTTACGGATATACTTGCTCTATTTTACTCACGACCCGCTCTCATTGGCACAGAGACTGTGGGTTGAGATGTCAAATCGTCTTTTTTTCTTCTTTTTTTTTTTTTGGGGGGGGGGGGGTTAGTGCTGCCCGCTGCCTTGGTTTAGATACGATATATATAGTACACGTGTATCGATTGCATTAAAGAACCAGTTTGAACCCTTTAGGAGTCATTAGATTATGAGGCAGCGTTCCATGAGAACATCATCGTGAGTTTTCGAACCGCGGGTCACGCAGGGCTTCGGGCTTCATGACGTCACCGACTCCCTTAGCGAGCTTCAGCCGCCCACACTACACGAACTTATGTATACTTGCTTACCCGTGGAACCAAGTAGATGCTTTCCGGTTCCCGTGGAGGTTCTCACGGAAATCAACTTACTTTCCATTATTACCACAAATCAAGTCCAGCTTGGCACGTTCCGTTGATGTCGGATGTCGATGGCAGACTCTTGGAACCAAGCCGCACGCTACTATAGTCGCCCCTGAAGGTGAGCTGCAGTTACCCCAATTCTAGGAAAGAAACTGAGGGATCTTGCTTACTGACTGGCTGGATAGATGTGCCATGGACTAATACGTCAAAGCCAACTCCATAGTGTGGGTGTATGTAGGCACCTTGAGGTAAAGTAAGCTGTACAACGTGTCACAGTTGCAAGCCCCCTTTTTCCCCACCTGCGACCACTAACTGTTATCTATACTCTGTTATTAGACTATGGATGGCTAATGCCACGCAAGTGACCTAGAGCCAAAACTTGTTCTCCGTACCTCATAGAAACAGTTAGATGCGGCTCCATTCTTTTACTCTCACAGGAGTCATGAGATACGGCACCACAGATGTAACGAAGACAAGTGGCACCAGCATACAACAACAACAACGACAGTGAGTCTGAGGGATCGCAACATAAGGGGTAACCAATCTTTCTTCCCCATCACCTAGTTGAGAAACCCGAGCTGCACCCGATGGCAAGTTGCCACGGACGTTTCCTTGCCACAGACGGCCACCACCAGCCAGCCCCACATCGACCCGAAGATAACCTTAAATCCACCAGCAGTCTTTTTTGGAGCCCGAGAGAGAAATGAACCCGAGAAAGAAATTTATGAAAGATAAAAATACCATACCCAAGACCAGACGTCTTAAGAATTTGGTATTAAAACAAGAGGTTAACCTCCGGCCTCTGCAACGCTCAACCAACTGATTCTTCAGCAATCAAGTTGCAATAATAGCGCAACTTTATCCCGAACTCGAAAGGCCAAAGACAAAAGGGGATAGGGCGCCCAAGGAAATGCTATAGGGAACCTCCCATATCGTGCCGTCATCATCCGTCGACATCATCAATCATCAATCATCATGCCGGGTAGTTGCTGCAAAAGCGCAGAGGACAACCAACATTATTGACAAAAATCCCGCCATAGCAACAAGCAAAATAAAATTGGGTGCGCAGGAAACAGCACTGCCACAAACCCTTCTAAATCAAAGAACGCCTGCCTTCCCAGGATGAACAAGAAAGAAAAGGAGGCCCGGGGGTGACCGACCATTTGGCAAGGGGTAAGGAGAAGAAGCTTCCTCGCCCCGCATGCGAGTATTCTTTTTCCAAAAAAAAACAAAAAAAAAAAAAAAAGAAGCAAAACACAGCAGCAAGTTTGCATCACCAGGAGCAAGATACCGAACGACGGGGTGGGCAGATTCTGTGGCATACATGACTCTCGTAGCAACAAACCATGACCAATCCTAACAGTATATCGCCGGCAAAGCAGCCACTGTCCGACAATATTTGGATTGTCACTGGCTCAAGGGTGATCCAGGAGAACCATCAACAAAAGAACTGGACTCGCTCGCGCGTTGGACGATCTGCTGGGCTAGCGAGCTGAGATAGGCGCGGATCCCGGCACAGTCGCAATCGCTGTGCTTGAAGAGCTCTTGTTTCAACAGATACACCTGTTCTTGGAGGATTGACACTTCTTTCTTCAGCTCATTCCGCTCGAGGATAACCTCGTGGTCGCGATCTTCGAGCTCAGCGATGGCAACTTTGTTTTTGGCACGACACTTGTTCGCTGCTACCCGGTTCCGTGCTCGTATGTCATCGGAAGCGAACGTGGGACTGACGAGGGCGGTATCGATGGATGAAGGCAACGCCATAGAAAGTGCTAACTCTCGTGGTACCTCGCCTGACAAGGTGCTGCTCGGTGCTGTTGATGATGTTGATGACTGGGACCTCTTGAGGGCTGGGACGGATTCTCGTCGTCTTTGTCGTTGTGGATATGAGTCTTCGGTGTCTGGATGAATGCTCCGCTTTGATAATACCGACGGAGGTTTTGAAGATGATTCTTCATAGACATTTAGGGGGGGCAGAGGAGGTGGTGGTAACGTAGGCTTTGACACGGAATCTCGGTGCCGAGGCTTTCGGGGCTAGGGAGCGGGTGTCAGCACATGATGACATCGGATGGAAGCACCACGGCTCTGGGCCTAGCATACGAACCTGTCGGCGCGTATATGGCGCGACCGGACGACCTGAACCGACAAAACTCGGGAGGGGGCTTTCCTCCGAGGCGTTTGTTTGGAATGGATATTCAGTCCGCCCCGTTTCCTCCAATGTCGTTCGCGCCGAAGATATCGACGTTTGATGCGGCTGGCCAACTCCATAATCAGCAACTGCAGCGGCAAGGCCTGATGTGTGGGTGATGGGCCATGGCCGAAGAGGCAAGACAACTGTGTCCTCATGTAGCTGCAGGGTACTGGACGGGCCGAATGGTCGGTGATCATTACGTCCCCAAGCACCGTCATGAATCAAGGATGATGAGGTGGAATGATGGAGATTGAACAGTGCTAGGTTATCGCATTGAAATCGGTTGTCGAGGGGCTCGAGATGGGAGGAGCAGTATGCGGGAGTTTCGGCGGTCCCAACAGAGCCCAATGATATATCTTGATATTGTGTGTACTGGATTGAAGAATCGGGCATGGAAGAGGTGTAGGACCCCGTCTGGAGGGGATACGGTGAGGATTGTGGGTGGTAATAATACGGTGGTGTGGCTAGCCCCCAGCTCAGTATCTCACCGCCCAAGCCGCCAGCACTATTGAGGGCATTGCCCTCTGTTTCTTCAAGGGGCCTCTCGTTTTTCTGCCCATCCATTCTTCCCTGGCTGCAATTTAATCGAAGCTGGCGACAATACCCTACATCCACTAGAGGGGGATGTGATAGCGACCGCATGTGCGCTTAGTTTTTGTTTGCATCGGGATCGAGATCGAGGGAAGCCGGGGCAGATAGCAGATAGCGGGAGGAGTCCGAAGTGTGGGTGGTGGAAGACCAGGGAGCAGGCCAGTTGGCGATTTGGGAAGGAGGGGCCGAACTCGACATGGGCCAAATCGAGACGGGAAGAGATAAGTAATATTGCACACAGGATCCGTTGGGGGGCTTGTCTCTTAAGAAGAAGACTGACAATCTGAGGTGGTTATGCAGCCCCTTACCACCTGAGGTGCAAGCTAAGGTATGTCACAACAACGGCAGAGGTCTGCGAGGTTCCGTGCAGCAAGGGGCGATGGGATGGTGTAGCTTGACATTTTACCTACCTACACCATTCACTGACCCGCTGTCCTGTCTGCTACACTCAGTCCATCTTTTTCTGCTTCCACACTGGCGGGACCGAATGCGCTGGTCTACCTACCCAATGAAAGAGGGTCAGCCGAGCGGACGGGAGACCAGGATACGGGAAACCAGTGTGCAAGTCGTGGTGCAGACATGCTGAGACCAGCCTAGGTAGAGGGAATAAGAATGTGTCTGTTTTTCAACAGACCACCCGGCATTTTGAACCAGATGGAATGAATTGACAAAAGATGAAAAGACTAGGAGAGCTGCAGGTACATAAATGGGCTTTCGTCTCCCATTAAGTAATTGATCTCGGTGAATATTTACTCAACCCGAGACACCGTTTTCTTGTTTTGGTGAATCTTGGACAAAACTCACCACCCAGATCCTTGACCAAAGATCAGGTGCCACGACAACACACCACACACTCACGCTCTGTCTCGTTCCCAGAGGTGCAATATTTCTTTTGTGCATTTCATGCTGGAACCCTGCCCGGATGAACAAGACTGACCCTCATTACACGAGAGCAGCTGTGAGAGAAGCAAAAGATTACGAATACCCCACGGACAAATGAGCACCACGTCTTAGTGGCGGGATTTTGTCCTCTAATTTTGATTGGCTGAAAAGCCATTTTATAACTGGGGACAATCACTATTTCTCTCCCACCAGCCGTTGCCCGGTTCCCCGAAGGATCCAAGGGAATAGTGGCAAAGGGCTTCGGGAATGCTTTGTTTAATCCCGTCAGAGCTGAAATTCAACTGACATTGGCAACTGAGTAAAACTAAGCCACGAAAGTCGTCATCAAAAGATTTACGAAGTAACCCCCCACTGTTGCAAATCCTCAGGAGCCATTGATTGCCCAAGAAATGCTGGAATCTCCACTCTTTGAACTAGCCTGTTCCCGCTTCTTTTTTGGCTTTGCCACCACTTTGCAAATCTCGATGAGGCGGGCATCTCGATACCTCGTGTCAATTTTTCAAAAAGAGCAAACACTCTTTGTAATAATGCGCCCCTCTTTTTCGAATATTCCACCGGCACCCTGCCCCGTTTTGGAATCTCGATGAACATTAGTTGATCCAAATTAAAGGTTTTGCAATACCCCAAGGAGAGCATCTGCCGCTCTGTCTGTCTTATCTTCCGTCTCGCTACTTACTGGTTCCTACTATTGCATCATGTCCTCCTTGGGGAACATCGTCCAGACTGATTCCAAACACAGTCTTCCTTTCACGTCACCGTTCCGCGCTATTATCCAAGCCGCGTCAGGCAATGTCAGTCGGGTTCTACGAAGTAGAGCCAGAGAAACAAAACATTGTCAGGTCAGGTCAGGTCAGGTCGACAGTTTGACAGGGGGCCTGCATGTGGGCGCCTACCTAGACCCTGCCGTCAAGGTTCCCGACGGCCGGTTCGAATCAGGGTGTCGTTTATATCCCTCGGCCGAGCTCGGGTCCATTCCGAGTCCTGTGTTGCCAGCAACAGCCCGCCGAATTACTCACTGGATTCCTAAACCAGACATATATTAACATTAGGCCTAGGTAACGCACCCGACCCAGAGAGTCGGGTTCCATGCAATGAGGAGTCGTTGACGGCTCAGCCATTCAAACCATGGAATCGAACGGTCCTTTTCCAACCTCCCTGTAATAACCCCACACGAATCCCTCAAGGGTCAACGCGCATTAGCGTTCAAGTGCCAACTATCATACAAAGTAACCCTACCTACCTAGAACAGACTTTCCCCTGGTCTAACCTTAAAAACTTGGAACACAAACAGGCAGAGCATACCGCATTCATTGGCCGGCACGCAATACATATAACATTGGCAGTCCCACGTACCTGGATCTGACAAAAGTTTAGCTGGCCGTCGGTCGTAGTCGGCTAATAATACCTCCCCAAAGACACAAATCATTCATCACAGCCTCAGCCTCCTTGGCCCATCGTCCCACAACAAACTCACAGACTTCAGTTCCACCAACCGACACAACCTCCACACACTAACACCCAAGCACGCAACCTCGCTGATCCACCTCGACTGGGTCTGTCACAGCTGTCACATCCCCGATCAACCCCAACCACCGTAGCCAATACCACTGCCTCGGGTATACCTGGACCCGGACAGCTGGGTCCACGCGCATACGACCATCGCATCGTCAATCGGCCAACTCTCTGGGCAGCCAACCAACTACAAAGCCGCACAAGTGCTCTTGATAGAGTACAGGCACTGGGCAATCACAACGCGAGGATACATACGAAGGTGTGTGGTGGACCATGAAAGTCCACACAGGGTCAACCTAGACCAGGAGATCGATGACCAAGCCTGCCGAGGTACGTCTTGCTGCAGATGTCCAGCCTCAGTTGGATCTTGCTGGAGGAGAGATACATATCGAGTGACCAAGGCAACTACTAACACAAGGCTTGTTTCTAGAAAATCGAACGAGACACAACGCGGAAACCAATCAGAAATGTCGTCACTGTTACACACACAAACTCACACATACGATGCCCACCGCTCCATCCTCTGAACCCGAGGATCAGATTCCCGAATCATCCTGTTCCCAAATCGGCACCCACGCCCTCCACGCGGCACAAACATTGTCGAACTCAGTTCTGCTGACGGGGTCCGCGACGATGTCGTCCTGGCTTTCAACAAATTCCAGTGACAAGCCCTGGCTGGCATGCCACGCGATGTGGCAGTGTACCAGCCACGCGCCTGGATTGTCCAGGACAAATCCTATGGCCAAGTAGCCATTGCCAGGGAGTGTGGCAACATCACGTCGGGTCGGATTCTGTGTGTTGAAGGTGCTGGTGTCGCCGTTGAACATGCCGGTTTCTTGTGCCAGTACCCAAAAGTCATGACCATGGAGATGGATTGGGTGAGCAAGCCTGTGTCTTTCTGTCAGTCTCATTGCGTCTTCACTTTTGATCTTTGCCCATTTGGACCTTGCTACCTCTGGCTCTCAGTCTCTCCAAGGAACGAGCATGGGGAACTTACGCTAGATTACTTGTGTCCTGGATGACGAGGACTTGCCATTCGGGGTTACCTGAGCCAGACGGCTATTGGAGTTGACAGTCAGTATTCCTAGGTCCATGATTCTGAAAAGAATGTGACGAGTATACTTACCTGGACGGCCACCACGTTATACTCGGTTGGGAAGATGCTGTCGCCCTCAAATATCTGGAGCATCGTCGGGTCGGACCAGTTGAGCAGTAGGCTACTGGTGTTGATGGTCCACTTGAAGTAAGAGTCAAACATGAAGCCGAGGTCTTCGTGTGTCACGTTGTGGATGTTTGTCACATCCAATGAGAGATGCGGGATCGTCTTGTCTCCTGGTTCTCCCAAGCAGCTTGTGGAAGGCGTCACTGTACTGGAGGAAGTGGGATCAGATGTGCTGCTGCTGTCGTAGCGGACTATGCCCGTCATCTCGGTGGGGTTGGCGTTGTTGGCACAGGCTGAGATCCAACCTGCTCGCAACCAATAGTTGCCAGGGGTAGCGTTGGCCTCGACGATAACGTCGTAGCGTTGCCCAATGGTGAGCTGTACATTGTCGGTTGTGTAAGGGACGATCGGTACCAGATCGTGAGCGACGACTGTCAGGATATGTCCGTCTATGCTGAACTGGAACGCACCATCAACAGCCACGTTGACGAGCCGGATGAGATACTTCTTTCCGGCCTCAAAGACGATCTCGTGCTTGGCACCATTGTCCACGCAGTTTGGGTCGGTTGAACCAGTGCAGTTCCAAGTATTGGTACCGTTGATGAGGCCGGTGTCCAGGATGGGAGGAGCACCGAGTTTGGCGGTATTCCATAGTCTAAACGTTTCGATATGAGACCAGTCTTGGAGGAAGAGGTTGCCCAAGTCTACATCCCAGTCGGCAGTAGTTGGGCCATTGAAAACCATGCCGCCGAAGATACCCTCCGAGTACTGGAGGCTAAAGTGACTGTGATACCATGTCGACCCGTACTGGGTGACGCGGAACCGGTAGGTGTGGGTGTCACCAGGAGCGATGCCGCACTGGGTCACGCCCGGGACACCGTCGTTGAGCACATTGTTCAGCATGCGCAGACCGTGCCAGTGGATTGCGGTACCGTTGTTGATCATGTTGTTGGTGACGTGGATCACGAGGTTGTCTCCCCAGTCCGCAATGATGGTCGGCCCTGGAACCGTTCCGTTGAACGTCATGCAACTCCTACGGTACCCATCTGGCTCGCAAGGGCCTTCTTGCACCGACAACCAATACTCTCGAGTCCTCCCGGTATCCGGGACGACATCGTAGTAGTTTGTGTCGATGGAGAAGTCCCCCCAACAGTCGCGAGACGTGGGAGTGTTCTCACATGCCTGTCGAGGGAAGAGGGATGGGGCAGCAGCATCTCGTGGGATGCTGAGTGCGGAACTCAACCCCACCAACGTGGTAGAGATGATGGCAAGGAAGGCTTCTTTCATGGTGTTGTTGAGATAGCTGAAACTATCAAACTTGAAACGGGTTGTGAGTGAACTAAAGGGGGTAAATGAAGAGGGTCAAACGAGAGCCGGCTAGGAGAAAGGGGTGCTGAGCAGGCCTGGCGCTGAGGGACTGAATGTTCGCGGGCTGCTTGAGAGAAAGTATTTTGATTCTGTCGTTCCATGACCTTTGGGTTCTTATACTCGATCATCCTCTAGATTTCGGTCGAGGACACTTTCGGTGAGAGCAGCCAGACACGAGATTCCTCCTCTCCTTCAGCATGAAGCTTCACTGACCTGACGGGACCCCTGAGCCGACGAAGCCGGAAAGAGCTGGACGCGTAGTCCGCCAGGGGGTTGACTCAACCCTCCGTGATTATGTCCATGCTCACGGGGCAGACTTGCCTGACTTCTGTGGGAAGCATTCGGGATGGTAATTTTAACAGTGCCGCATGGATGATGGTGGTCAGCGGTCCGGAGATACTGGCAGCGAGGGCAGACCTGGTCCGTGGTTTGCGGTGTCGATGCCGTCCTGGAGGATCGAGTCCGACAGCGATGGTTAGCTACAGCATGTATGCCATCCCGTGTCTGCCGCGCTGCCATACCACTCCAATGCTGTTGACAAACAGTTACGGCCTGCTTACCAAGTCCTTCCTTTCAATGAGTGAGGTTGACACGAGCACTAGATGCCGTTGCCAAGAGGAAGTCTGAATATTTCGAAGTGTCTTCCAATATTCGCTGCAAGTAGCCGATCCCTTCCTCGATGGGATAGCTACCCTGAGCTTCGAATTCTCCTGAAGAGCTCAGCTCTTTGAAAGTTCCCCGGTTCGAAGAAGCACGTGGCGCGGAATGTGCCTGTGTGTGCCTTGCATCAAAGCATGCAGACCGGAGAAGTTGGAAAGGTGGGTGGTACAAACCTATACGTCTCGTATGTATCGGAGGTGTAAGATTCGGTACATATCGGAGTCGAAATGCCTTGCTGTCACGCACTGCTACCGCATACGACTAGAGGATGGCTCCCGTGTGTGGATGCATGCTCCGGACATCATTTCGTTGTAAGTCAGAAGCTCGACCGAACTGAAGCTTGCCAACACCAGTGGTTGTCAGTAAAGATTCGCCATCAGATCTGATAACATATATCAAACAGTATCATGATCTCCGCTTGGGTCATCGATATAGGCAAGGGTACACATTATCAGATGTGGAAGACCCTTAACAGCTGAAGGCTTCGAAAACAACGACAAGGAAGAACTGTCCAAAATGCCGCATCGAAGCTCAAGGGTCTGTGATGCAGTCGCCTGCAGTCCCCAATGTCCTCTCAAGCAACCAACATGCCTTACACAAGGTGAACATACGCACGGTTCAGCCATCTCCTGTTTGCAACAGACGAGCCAAAGAACATACACGAAGGTTGTATTGGCGTCAACGCCTGAACGTTGAGCCGATATGACCGAGAGCCCCAGTTCTGTGTCGTGAGTCTTCTGACAGGACCCCTGGGTGGCTTACGTACCCTGACAAGGGCTTATCATCCGATAGCGTAGTAGGTTGACATCATAGTATTGACAAGTTGAGCGTGCATTTGGAGGCCTTGAGCGAATCCAGACATGTGTGTTGGGCCAGGCTGGGTCGAGATGGGCTCAGGGGTGAATTGGATTTTGGACGTTATGGTGATGCTCGCGCAACGGAGATAGCCAGCCTATCAAAGACAGATCAGAAAGACTATTTTGGGTATCGTATGCCGTTCTGGAATGACGGGTGTGGTCGGAAATCCGAGTCGCACACGCACGACATCAGGGGTCGGGACGAGGGAGGGTGAGACGGATGATACCCAAGTTCACTTATCTCGCTTTAGACTGGAATCATCAACGTCTTGTGCGATACTCACCTACTAACCTTCACCCTTAGGACGAAGTATTGGATCTTTTAGCTGGTAAGTCCGCCTCAGTGAAACAGTATGTTCGGTTGGGCCGCTTCGCAAGATGATTATCGTATTGCACACGTCTGCGACGCGGGGAAGGTAAGTTAGTATGCGCCTCTTATTCATACTTGTTCCTTCACACACCTTGATTTCTCTACTTCTGCACCCTGCTGATGCTGCCTTTTGCAAATGTAACATTGAGTACCAGCAGCTGTCATCGTCCCGTTCTGAACTACAACCCGTAGCCGAGCAGGAAATAGGAGGGATATTGCGCCTGCTCCTTCGCGAATGCTAGCTTTTCATTGGCCGACGAAGCGGCAGAAGAAAAGAACAAAAGGGGCACGTCGTTTTGTGCGCACACGATTGTGGTTGCTATATCGGCAGTTCATCCCAAGGTGAGGGGATCTACGGTTCCAAGTAAGTGTAGCAATTCCGACCGTGTCAATGAATCCCTTCCAAGCCCGAAGCGAGTCCCAACGTTGGAACTCCCATATTACCTCCTCCACTTCCCCAGGTTTTAATTTAGCACTGTCGGAACTGGCGTTGACAGCCTCGATCAGCATAAGGCTGGTTCCTTAATTGAAGTTCGTCGCAGAGTGGTGCCAGCAACCGGGAAGACTCGACGGCATTGAAATTGGTCAATATACGTGCGACACTCGGCGAGTCTCTTGGGAAGCTCGTGTTCGAACGGGTGTGGCGTGCGTCTCGGTGAGGTAGGCAGACGGGAAAAGATCGGACGAGCCGGGCGGTCGAGTAGTTGTCAGCTGGATGGGTGGTACAAGCTCGGAGATATCGAAGCTCGGCAGAATCAAAAGGGCCTCTCGTGATCCGAATACCACCTACCAGAAACAGGCGCCGACTTGCGGGATCTATAAACCCACGATGCCATCGGGAAGACGCCAGGAACCAACGGAAATGTTGTGGAACGTGATGTGCAGAGTTGGAGAAGATACTATTGCGTGGAAAAGCAACAAATTGAGGGAGTAATCATGGGGGATGGGAGACCCGACAGCAGAGGTAAGTCGATAACATCTTATCACTCCACTGCCAGACCTTCTTTGATTCATGGACACTTTGAAAACGAATTCAGGAAGGAGCGACACTGCGAGACTAAGCTGTATAGGTACCTAACCTTAGCTTTGATCTTGGTGTCCCAGGTGCCCTTGAATTAGAGCGTGTGCCCTAGGGATCAGAGGTTTCAGTTCAGTTCCTCATGCGTATTTAAAGCTGCGGAATCTACCTATCTACCTTGGCTCAAGTCCGATCTTGATTCCGACTTCTCTCACAAAGTCACTAGAACCGTTCATAATGAAGTCGGGCCTGCATCTCGTGCCACGTTACTCTGGCGTATAGCTTGAGGTTCCTTTCTGTGCTTTTGTGTTGCACCTTACACAACTTGGTTCAACAGATAGGTACTGAATTATACTTGATTGGGTTGAAATGCGGCGTTGGCTGCAAACCTCAGTGGTATCTGATATTTCCCACACCTGGGAACCGTTTGGTGTGATTCATTGCTGACAGTCCCTTCACGAAATAATCGTGTCAGCAAGAAGGTTGTATTATTTGACCTCACAAGAATGAACCTTTCGGCACTTGGTTCCCTCTCCCGCAGAACTCCCCCCAAGCGACCTCATAGACGACCCGTGGAACCTCACACAAGACACGCCCGCTAACGAGAAAAGCAGTTGTCGAGAAAGTGAAGGGAGCCTCACGGACTCAAGCATGCCAACAGTCATATCATCTTCCGGATCACGTTCCAAACCTACTATGACACCTTCCTCTGTCGAAACACCAACACATGATTGGAAGCATTACGCTCATGTGATTGATACTGAGCTTTCCGGGATAGAGCAAGGCTCTTGTGGAGTACTTCCCGCAGTGCGAGCAGTCTTGACTTTCCTGCCCTCGGGACACAATGCCAATTCAAATTCAGCCATGACCTGCTGAGAAGATACAGACAAGAGCACAACATACAAACGGAGTGGATACGCCCTTTCTTGTGCCAAACACTTATCCAGTCTGCTTCCCCGACTCACCTAGGAAGACACACACCCCAATGTGTGTACAGCCTCCTCTTCGTCCCAGATACAACATCGACACGGACAGAGACCACCACAACAGAGACCCACCAAGCACTAAGGAGTTTGCTTAAAGTTATATTCAGTGTCCCGAAGGCACTGTTTAGCCCTCAGGCACTACCTCTCGAGGATCTAATCCAATTTCCCCAGCCAACCTCCTCACCACCCCCTTCAATGCCTTTGACGCCGGGCTATCCGGAAACGCATCGAAGAAACTCTCTCCATAATCACATGCCTGTCCTATCCTCGGATCAAGCGGTACTGACCCAAGGAAAGGAATACCCATTTCCTTCGCCAACGCCCTTCCTCCTCCCGTTGTCGCCCGGAAAATCTCGCTCTCATAATCGCATTTTGGGCAGACAAACAAACTCATGTTCTCCACAAGCCCCAATATCCTTATCCCTGCTTTGCGGCAGAAATCTATTTCCTTTCTGACATCCAACAATGACACTTCTTGTGGCGTCGTCACCATCACCGCGCCCTCGATCTTGCTCTCCTTCAGGAACGTATTGACGCTCAAGTGCTCGTCACTCGTTCCCGGTGGAGTGTCCACCAGCAAAAAATCGAGGTCGCCCCATTCCACATCCTTCAAAAATTGTTTAATGAGGCCATTCTTCTTGGGACCCCTCCAGATGATCGCATCGTCGCGGTTCGGCAGCATGAACTGGATCGACATGCAGGCCAGGTTGTCGGCGGCCCACACTGGCGACCAGCCAGCGTTGCTCACGTGTATTGTTTCCGACTCTACGCCCAGCATCTTGGGTATACTCGGCCCGCAGATATCGGTATCCATCACGCCGACGTTGGTATCAGGGTTGGTGGCGAAGGCCTGTGCCAGTTGTACCGTGAGCGTTGACTTGCCCACTCCTCCTTTTCCGCTGAGAACCAAAATCTTGTGCTTGACTCCCGCGAGACGCGCCGTGATGATGGGTATGTCGGGGTCTGGCCCCTTCGGCGCGGAGGCGCATATTTGTTGATTTGGGCACCCGGCGCAGGAATCGGCGGTACCTGCTTGTTCCGATTCGGGGCCGGGGCAGTGTTCTGGTTCTGGCGCGACAAGGTCGGGTTTTTGCTTCAGCGGGTGCGCAAGGACATCCTGCACCGCATCGGGCGACACTTCTAATGACGGTGCCATGGCTGATTTTGAGAATGCTGTCGGTAATGCGACAGAGTAGTAGGGTTTGTTTTCTTCTTTTTTAAAAATAGAGAGAGGATTACAAATCGCCTCCCTCTTGAGACTTGGGACGATGGCGTAGAGGGGCACTTATCTTATCGGAGGGCCTCGGCGCGGGGTATTGGGTGTCAGGGACGTTGAACTGCCAGGGTTTAGCTGCCGATGTCCGCTCCCGGATCCTTGCCGGCCAATGAGCTTGGCAGTGAATGTGGGGCAGCGGCTTGCATACCTTATGTGCTTCAATCATCCAGACCAGACCCCATGGAACTTTGTGTCTCTCCAACACCACCCACCCACACCGTCTACTTCAGCACCATTTCACTGCACCACAGGGTCGCCGTGTCGGCGAATTACTTTGAATTTACACAGATTAAACTTGCTGGCATCATTAATTTACGATGGCATCTAGCCGTTATGCTTAGCTTTAGAGCGCGGTACGCCTATGGGCTGTCATATCCATGGCATATTGATCTCTTGGTTACCAGTTATGAAGAACCTGTACCTATCTCACAGAAATCTATGTTCTACCTCAATATCCGGTCGCCGCCGATCAAAATGCAACGGTCACACAGCTTGCTGTTGCATCTCCCTTGATATGAATGCTGAAGGATCTGCCGTGTCCCCTCACTTATCTCTTCCCTCTCTCGTGAAGACACGCATCATGTCTGCGTCGTGAACACATCACCTCGTGTGTTGCCCTGCCAAACATCCAATATCTTCAATTGTTGCTACTTACCTGACCTGATTGTTTACAACCTCTCCAAAATGAAGACCCCAGATCCAGAAAAAGCCAACGACCTCCCCGGCGTATCTCCAGACCTAAACCACGTAGCTCCCCTTCTCTTTTCTTCCTCCCAGTCTCACAAACCCCTCACTCACTCACCCCTTCTAGCCATCCTCCCCCACCACTCAAAATGCCGCCAGCTACACCCCAAGCGAAGAACGCGCCCTCCTCCTCAAGCAAGACCTAACCATCCTCCCCCTCTCCGCCTTTATCTACTTCCTCTGCTACCTCGACCGCAGCAACATAGGCAACGCCCGCATCCTCAACTCCTCTACTCATAACGACATGCAGACCGAAATCCACGCCACCCAGTACCAATTCAACATCGCCCTAATGGTCTTTTTAGTAGCCTACGCCCTCTTCGAAGTCCCCTCCAATATCCTGCTCAAAAAACTCCGTCCCTCCCGCTGGCTGTCCTTCCTCATGTTCTCCTGGGGCGCCGTAACCATCTCTCTCGGGGCCGTCTCCTCTTTTCCCGCCACGGCCGGCGTCCGCTTTTTGCTAGGAGCATGCGAAGCTGGCCTTTTTCCGGGATTGGTTTATTACTTGACGTTCTGGTACCGCGCCGACGAGCGCAGCGTGCGCGTGTCTTTTATCCTCGCCAGCGCGACATTGGCTGGGGCGTTTGGCGGGGCTATTGCTTTTGGGATCGGGCATATGAATGGGTCTCAGGGACTGTCGGCGTGGAGATGGCTGTTTATTATTGAGGGAGCTCCCTCTTGTGCGTCGGCGGTTTTGGTCTGGTTTTTTTTGCCGGATTACCCGGAGGAATTCTTAAAGGGGAGGCATAAGGAGGTTGCAGTGGAAAGGCTGAAAGTGGAGGGGAGTAAGAGTTATCACCGGAGCATGACTTGGGTTGACGCAAAGACGACTCTGACAGACTGGAGGCTGTATGCGCACTATGTGATTTATTTCGGGGTTTCCGTGCCTTTTTCTTCGCTGTCGCTGTTTGCGCCGAGCATCACGGCGGGACTGGGGTATGTGGATTTGAAGGCGCAGTTGATGACTGTTCCGCCTTATGCTGTTGCTTATGGTTAGTTTTTTTTTTTGTTTCTGTTGATGATGAGCTGGTGGCTTGGGGTTGTTTGGTTTGTTTTCTTCCACTCGGTCCTGTTTATACGTCGTATTGACAAACACCCCCCTTTTGAAAAGACCTTTACTTGGTTCTCCTCCCTCCCTCTCTATTTACCTCCTTGATATATTCTCTTTTTTTTTTTATACACCCCTATAACCCCTTCTTACTTCAGCCTTACCTCCTTCTTCTCCCCCTTTTAACACCCTCTTTTTGCCCCCAGGCCTTTTTTCCTCCCCTTCTCCCCCCTTCCTTTCCTTTATTTATACACCTTCCCCCTCTCCTACCTTTAACCTTTCTTTTTCTCCCCCTTAAACCCCACAACCCCCTTTCTGTTTTCCCTCCCCCTTATAACCCCGATTTTATATCATACACTGACCCTGTGATAATGTAACAGTTGTACAAATCCTAGTAGCCTTCTCCGCCGACCACTCCAACAGCCGCGGGATCCACGTGTCCATCTCGGCCCTCTTGGGAGCAGCAGGGTTCATCGCATCAGCCCTTTTGCCTCCGGAATCCCATTCTGCCCGGTACGGCTGCCTCATCTTGGCGTCTGCCGGCTCCTTCTCGACGGTCCCCCCGTTGTTGGGCTGGCTCACCTCCAACGTCCACTCCACCGCTGCCGTGGGACTGGCGATTGCTATCAACGTCAGTTTCGGCGCGGGGATTGGACAGATCCCCGGGGTGTGGATTTATAAAGCGGACGAAAAGCAAAATGGGTATCCGACGGGACACTGGGTTAATGGGGGGATGTTGCTCATGGTTTGTGTGGGTGCTGCTTTACTACGAGTTTTCTATGGGAAATGGAATAAGGAGCTTTCGAGAAAACAGGCCGAGTTGGAGAGGGAGAGGGGAATACCTGCTGAGGGGGAAGGGGGAGAAGGTGGTAAGAGTGGTGATGGTGTTGGGGAGGTGGTGAGGAGGAGGGAAGAAGTGGGGGAGGTAAGGTTGTGGAGGTTGTGAGTGAAATGGTCAAGTAAGTAGTAAAATGGGTGAGTGAGACCAAGATTGGAAGAAAGAGGCGGCGTATCAAGGTAGGTGATGTTCTTCAATTCAGTAACTTCTCTGTCGCCTCATTAGGTAGCAAAGGTTTCCATGTGATCATATATATCACGATTCTGAACCCTATCCCCATCTAGCGATGACGATTTGAGGAGAGAAACAATAGTATTGCCACACAGACCGACATCGGACGCCCCGGCCTCGCGCGTCATGGTTCCAGTCTTTTGGACTCATCCCTCGTCCTCACCCGATCCGCTTGACTGGCACGACTGGCACGACTGGCCAAAATCAATCGCACCCCATCGGTCCAAAACCCATGATCCCATCAAAAGACAAAAAATCCACAAGAACCACAAATCTAGTCACAGGTCTCCTTCCAATGATCCCTACATACATCTCTGCGATTGGTGGTGGCAGAAAGAGGGCCCTTCCGTTAAACAGCAGGCTTGTTCCATGAGTCAAAAAGTTCGCGGTGCTGCTTGCCCAGCTCGAACGGGTGAAGCTTAATAATAACACCTGTGCATCATCCATCATCACCAAGCCCGTAGAACTCGTCATCTATATCCCCATGACACGGGCAAGGTGAGTGACCACAATTTACTTCCTTCAAAACGGCGCGCAACAAGAGAGAGAGTACAATGCTCTTAAATATCGAGTCTGTCTTTCATTTCACAGAATGGGCCAACTCGCCGAAGTTGTAGTCAAGCACAACAGCACCGTGGCGACCATCGTGACAAGCCCCCAAGCCGCCGCCAGCCCACGATGACATCAAGAAACTGAGGTCTATAGCTGATGAACCTACCACGGCCTTGGCTTACGTAGAATCTAAAGCTGTAAATGTTTCATGATACTTGCCCGGATCCGTTTCTACGGACCCCATTGACATTATTTCTCTTGTTGGAGTCAGCATATACAGCTCACGATACTTCCGTCTGGCGCTACTGCCATTTCGACCCAGACGATCAATGAGCTTTCTGTAAAGCGTAGAGACAGATAATACCATGACGTTCGGCAGACTTACTTTAATCTCGCTGCACGCTGCATCGGCCCTTGCCTTACCTGTTTCTTCACCTGTGCACAACGTATACGAACGACAAGAGGGCATAAACCACCAACATCTTGAATGCAACTGGGACACATTTTCCGCCGAGGGTGTGCTCCCTTCCGGCACAACCCTTGAGAACGTCACATCAGTTGCCCCAGGCGGATCTTTCGGGGAGGGCGAGGCGAACATACCATACCCGATGAACCCAACAAATCTACCACCACTATGCGCCGTCACTGTCCGTGTCGATAGCTCCCCGACATCCAGCTACAGGTTCGGCTTATTTCTACCAGAGGAATGGAACTTGCGACTTCTGGTCGTGGGAAATGGTGGCTTTGCGGGAGGGATCAACTGGCTTGATATGTGAGTACCGTAACCCTCCACAAAGGCCTGACTGCATGTTAATACCATCATTGACACACTCCGTCTCAAACTCCAGGGCAGCTGGGCCACGATATGGGATGGCATCGCTATCAACCGACACAGGACACAGCTCAAACGTGACCGACACCAGCTGGGCGCTCGGAGAACCGGAAAAGAAAACAGACTGGGGATGGCGAGCGCTCCACGGTTCATTAGTCCTGGGAAAAAAGCTTGTCAGTCACTACTACAGCGGGAATTCCCTGGCATACACATACTATAACGGATGTTCGACCGGCGGCCGACAGGGGCTGAAAGAGCTCCAGGTGTTCCCGGACAGCTTTGATGGTGCGCTGATTGGTGCACCGGCGTGGTGGCCAACGCATCTCAATACTTGGCTGGCGCAGGTATGTGGACCAAAAAAAAAAGGAGATAGCTCCAGGCCGAACTCCCTGGCCGAAGTGTGTTCCGCAAGATGGTTGACTGAGTGATGTGTTCGGAAAGATTGGCTGGTACAACTTCCCAGTCGATGACCCAAAGCATATACCGCTCGAGAAGTTCACTGTGATGGCAGCAGAAGTCATGCGGCAGTGTGATGGCGTGGACGGCGTGCTCGACGGCATCATCAGCACTCCGGAGAAGTGCGATTTCGACTTTGACGGGCTCCTCTGCGGAGCGGACGGGATAGTCGGTCAGAATACCTCGGCCTGCTTCACATACGACCAGATTAACACGGCGAAAAAATTGTATGACGATACTGTCTCGTCAGAGGACGGCAAGTCGTTTCTGTACCCCGGCTTCAATCTGGGATCAGAGGAGCAGTGGTTGTGGCCGCTGGGCGGGAAAGAGCCTACACCTTTCGGCGTCGGGTACCTAAAGGACTTTGTCTTCGATGATAAGTCATGGGATTGGCAGTCCTTCAACGAATCAGCGTATACCAAGGCAGATGAAACGGATCCCGGGGATGCTTCGGCCATGAAGTACGATATTGGGGACTTTAAGGAGCGGGGTGGGAAGCTCATCTTGTATCACGGGCTTGCTGATGGGCTTGTACCTACGAGGGGGTCCGAGTACTACTACAACAAGACGATTGAGGTGTTTGGAGGAGACGTGGACCATGTCGTGGATTTCTTCCGTTTCTTCCTGGTGCCTGGGATGCAGCACTGCTGGAGCACGGCCTGCGGGGCGCCCTGGAGTTTTGGAGGAGCATTTCAGGGGGGGTTAATGGGCAGCGAGGTGTGGTCGGTGCCAGAATTCGAGGATCAGGATCATGATGCCTTGTTGGCGTTGATGGACTGGGTCGAGAAGAACAGGACAGTGGATAAGATCGTGGCTACAACGTGGACGACTGCGCTCGATCCAACCTCGGGGCTGCTGCGGCAGAGGCCAATCTGTCCGTGGCCACAGAGAGCTGAATATGATGGGTTTGGAGATGTAGATTTGGCGTCGAGTTGGCAGTGCGTTGGCTGAGAGGAGGGAGGGGACTTGAAATTTGCACGAGGGAAGGCGGGGGTGACAGGGACGTGACGTCGACCGTGGAGAGTTAGGTGGAGGTTGAAGCAAGAATTGCCAAGCTGCTTGGTCTGTTGTTAGCGCACTCTTATTTCTTGCCGGTAGCCGTTAGCAGGCGATCATTATTGAATTATGCATGTTATGTCACTTTATGCTGCAGATATCACGACACTTCTTCAAAAAGACACTTCATTTTATTAAAAAGATGAGATGCCACAGCGATGCAACAGCTATTTCCCGACCACGCAACCCCTGGGTATTTTTCCTTAACTTACAACCAACAAGAAAGAAAATGAAAGCACCAAGCCCTAAAAGGCCTCTCTAATGTCTAGACCAATCCAGGTCGTTGCCCATCCCCTCATATTCTCTCTATGGATGTCCAATTTGTCCGACCACATAAGAAACAAATTAAACCAGACTATGTCCAAATCAACATGCATCAGAACTTCAAGGAAAAAAATAACGAGGAGCTTAAGCCATGCCGATCTCCATAGGCTTCCCCTTGACGCTCTTCCACTCCACTGCCAACGCTCCGAGGATACTCAACCCTGACAGTGCGGTAAACACAATGAACGTCTCAGTTAGAGCGTCGTTGAACGCCAGCTTCACACCCGCCAACCATTCCGGTTTGATCGCCTCTTCGATGCCTGTTGCACCGATCGCGAGGATGGAAGCCGGGTTCGGGAAGTCAGGCACGTTCTTGGCCACGCCCTCCACCAACTTGTTGGTAAATACGTTCTGAGACACCGCCACAAACAATGCACCGCCCAGTGTCTGCAAGAAGATAATCAGCGATGCGCCTGTTGGCACATCTGAAATATCCAGCACCGTTTGCACGGCCATGAGGGGCTGCTGGAACCCGATGCCGACGCCCACACCGATGATGATCTGGTACCCGATCCATACGCCGGTGCTGGTATCGGGCTCAAAGGTGGTCAAAAGGCCATAGCCGATGGTGGCGAGGATGCTGCAAACAATCATGAACGGCGTGTAGTAACCCCAGATGGTGACGGCGGCGCCAGCAATGACAGAGGTGATGACCAATGCAATCAACATGGGGAGGTTCATGATACCTGAGCCGACGGCGGATGCGTCCTTGACACTCTGGAACCAGAGCGGGAGGTAGTAGATGGATCCGAGGAATGCGCCACCGATGCAGGCGATGAAGAAGCCCGATGACCACACGCTGCGCTTGAGGAAGATGCGGGGTGGGACGGTGGCGGCGTCTCCTTGCTTCCACTGGTCGAACACGAAGATAATGATGAGGATGCCAAAGAAGACGAAGAGGAGGATGATGCGCCAGTTGCTCCAGGCGTAGGTGGTGCCGCCCCACTGCAGCGCGAGGAGCAAGCAGATGATGGCCGGCATGAAGACGAGAGTGCCCCAGGGGTCGAACTGCATGATGCGCTCACGGAGGGTCTCGTCCTTTTGCGCCTTGCGCTTCGGATCCGGGAAGAAGACGGCGATGACAAGCATCGTGACAGCACCGATAGGGAGGTTGATGTAGAAGCACCAGCGCCAGGTTACATGGTCGGTGAATGCTCCTCCTGTTGGGCTTGTTAGTATCGATTTGAGGGGGGTTGGTGGTAGGGAGGATGCTAACCCATAAGAGGTCCAGAGATGGAAGCCAGACCGTACATGCTGCCGATGGCACCAGTGTAAATCGGACGCTTGGAAAGGGGCACAGAGTACGCCAGGATGGTCAGAGCTCCAGAGAAGATACCGGCAGCACCGACGCCGGCAATGGCGCGGCCCACGATCAGGGTGACACTGTTATTGGCGACAGCGCAGATCAAACTGCCGACCTCGAAGATGAAGATGGCGATGAGATATACCCATTTGATGCTAAAGAATGTGTAGAAGCGACCGAAAAGAAGCTGAAGGGCAGCTGTGGTGAGGAGGTATGCAGAACCGTACCAACCGACGTCTGGTAAACTTTGGAACTGCTCTGTGATTTTGGGAATTGCGGTAGCAATAATTGAGTTGTCCAAGGCCATCACAAACACACTCAAGCACAAAGCCAGCACGATAAGGAAGAGCTTCATGCCCGTCGGGTACTCCTCGCCATCCTCCCGCGTCCTCGGTTGGTGAAGGGTCTTGCTGCCGGCATGGGATACGGCGGTAGGGTGGCGCGCAAGAGAGTCATCAGCCTTCTCCTTGGTTGGTGATGTTGTTGGTTCCTTGTCCTCGGCCTTCTCGTCAATGTCAGATACCTTGGCAGTAGCCGTCTTTATTGTTGCGTCGTCCTTGTCGGTAGCCTCGCCTGTCACCGACACTTTTTCGTTTTCTGAGATGCTGGCGGCACTCGGGGCGACCGTGGGTGCCCTCGAGTCGGCCACGGGGGGCTCGAGCTGGTTGGCGGACATGGTGTTTTACTCGACCTTTGTCTTCCTGGGTATCTATTATGGACAGCCAATCGTGATTCTATCCAAAAGGATGATGTGGAATTGGAAAGGGGAGAGTAGTCTGGTGAAACTGGATCTTCCAGGACAAGGCAAGAAGGCAGACACGATCGAGTTTATATGATCAGCTCGGACGTCGGGCTCTTCTCCAGAAAAATAAATACACAATGCTGAGCCACAGAGGTGCTGAACACAGGGGGGTGAGCTCGGGCACGGAGATACATCAGCGTCTGGAGTTAACAGCCGGTTTGCGTGCTTGCTTGCTTGCTTGCTTTCCAATGCCCTCGGGCTATCGCGATCGTTAGCCGACCAGTGTGGCTTCGAGATCCCTAACTCTTTTGGGGGTGGGAAGTGTGAATGCCGGTGACGAGACGGCGGTTACTGATGATGGCATGCAGGATGGCCTGGAAGGTAGGGTTACATGAAGGCACCCATGAGCCAAACCCGTGGGCTTCGGAGACATTATTACACCTTGGACGAGGCGGTATGTAAGCCGTTTGGTAAAATGACGAATTGGACTTGGTCTCATATGTGCTGTATGGGTGTCAAAGAAAGCCCAATCTACCAAAAAGCCCCCCCTGTCTTCCAGGTTGTGGTCAAAGCCATGGCTCATTGACCGGGAATTTGTCAGCGCCAAAAGGGAGAGAGAGGAGAGAGAGGAGAGAGAGAGCAATGCAGCCATCTCGGAGACTTCCCGACATTTTGGTTGTCAGCGCACTCAAACAGGCAAACGGTACGAAACCTGAACAGAAAGAAGGAAAGGGAGAGACGATTGGTTACTCGAAGGGGACTAGTGTTTCTTTCTGAGACCTCGCAACTCATCAGCCTGACCAAAAGTTCCAGCTGAGAGCGCAGTGCATGTGCATCTTCCCGAGAATGAGTCGGAAGAGGATCTGGACTAAAACCCAAAAAGTCCCCAACCTTGTCCAAAACAAGACACCACAACGTGCAGCCCATCCCGCATATTAAGCGAAGCACAAGCCGGCCGTAGCAGCACCTTAAACCGTCCAGTTGGGACTACAATTGGCACTCTCCACAGATTGCTGCATGCTTCACGGGTACTCCGACTGAGAAGGCTTCACCGTTTGTTTTGGGTGACTCATTCACGACGACTTCAAAAAAAAAAAAAAAAACCACCGGAAACGTCCCGGATTGATGGGCCGACGTCGGTATCACGGGAGGAACCCAAACCCCGCTTCTTTTCTATTACTCTGCCGCTCATCATGACTGCACTGGCACACACACACAATCCTTTTGGACCCTGAGAAGAAAAAAGAAAAAAAAGGATTGTACTTTTGTTTGTTTGTCCAGCCAGTCCAACTCCCGCCCGCTCTTTCAACTCAGCCGCCGCCCGAAAGCTTGGCGGTTGATAAACAACAGTCAGCGCCGGACCTCTTCGGACAACGGCTCGATCATGTCTCCGGCCCGGAGATATTGTTCGTCGCTTTGTTGTTCAACTGTTCCCCCTCTGAACAAACTCCCCTTCTCCCAACGCCGCGGGAAAAATCAGGGTCCACGTATTCGACTATTCGTAATTCCAAGCATTAACCAACGAAAGATTGCCTGGCAACTTTTGCCTTCCAATAAGAACTGTTGTTGGATATCTCTTCCTTACTGGTAATTTCACGGATGACAGAAAATGCAACCCCTCCCACCCCAGCCCGATCTAGTGTCCAACCGGCCGGACCGGGAGAACACGGCACCAAAAACTTGCCAGCATCTGGACCCTTTGTTCGTTTGTCAGCCATACAGGCAGACACTATGAGACAAACAAACAACGTGCACTGTCTCTCCCCCCCCCCTCTCCCCCCTGGTTCCAAAGGTCTGGTACCGCATCCTTCTCATCCCCCCTCCCCTTCCCCTGTCAGCTCTGACACTACCATTGGTGATACAAAGATTCGTACCTCAGATCCATATTATTAACAATACGCAGTCACGCACGTACATTTCTTTTCTTCTCCCTATTTCCATACACAGGCATATTCTTCTTGACTTCTATCAATCTTTTAACTATATCCGAGAAAGATCTCGGACTTGGAGTCGCTTTGACCTTTCATCGAGGATATGATCGCATCGCATTCGCATTCGCATTCCCATTCTATGCTCCTTTTTGTCAAAAGAAGAAAATAAAAATCTAGAAGCTTCTCTACGATGTGAAAACGTCATCTAAGACAGAGAAGTATCATGTAAGGGTACTCTCTGCAACTACTGTATACCGTCGACGCCATTTATAAAGTTGCTACGAATATGGCTATGCTTATCTCAGACTTCCATCTCGGACCCGGTAATATCACCATCCCTAAAGTGTGACGGTGAGACGCTAATCCCCGGTATATCCGAGCTTTCCGGTCTGTTCGGACTCACTGGTAACAATTGACCGTGCCAGGCCCTCACCGAGCTCCAGCATCTGGGGACCATGAATGTCTTACACGAGGGTAGTAGCTCTCACACAGGTCAGATGAAAAAGAAGAAAGGAATAAAGTTTTGGATAAATGATGCCAAGGCTCATTGGGAAGAAGCCTCCTAGCCTCCTAGCCTCCTTTATGTTGCATCGAGACTGCCACTACTAACTGCTAAGCAACTTACAGCTTCAGTATTCGTAGTACCAATCATAGTACTGCCTCCCCAACCGTAACTATTGGCCACCCCCAGCATTATAAGAATATCGTAAGAAAACAAGATGAGATATCCACAGTAATAACAGGCCAACTGTAACACGCATCACCACACTGGCAGTAGCATTTCAACACGTCTCACCAACAGCACCAACCCCATATCCCGTAATTCTCACGTGAGGGCTTGCCCGCCGTGGCTCATCCTCCTCATCGATAGCCCTCGCCGACGCAGGGGTAAAGGTTCTAGTCCGCTTGGTGCCTCCGCCTGCCGTGCCTGACGAAGAAGGGCAAATTGTGTTCCCTGGAATAACATTCTCCTGATCCCCAAGGGTGGTCGAACCGGTTGCGGCGCCGGTCTTCAGATCAGAAATATGGACGCTAAAATCCCCCGCCGAGGTATCCCGGGAGCTATTGGAGAATGCCGGCTGCGACTTCTCCCTCGCGCTCTCAGAAGCATCTGAAGACAGTGGGTCCAGTGTCGGCGATTCTGTACGTTCCAAAGTGAATAGGGGCTGAGAAAACTTGCGCGTCGCTCCGATACGGTCAACGTCAGGCGTGGTGTGGTTTGAGAGTGTATTTGGATCCAAAAGCCCCAGATGAAGAGCTTCTTTCCGGGATTTTACCTCGGAAGCTGGGGCTTGGATCACATTGCCGCCAGCGGTGGGTGCATTGTGAGACTGGGTCGGGATCTGGATCGGGAATGGGAGCGGCTGGTTCAGGAGAGACTGCGTCAGCGACGTCGCGAGATTAGCGGGGAAGTACGGTCCATGCTGAGATAGGGCTTGGAACTGTGTGTTGCAAGCGCCATGAATCTGTTCCGCGGTGGTGGGTGTATTGGTAGGCACCTTCATGCTCATGGGGTGTTCATCTTCCAGACTAGGGCCCGAAATATGCATGCGATTGGAGTCGTGAGAACCTCCGTCATTCGAATAGTCAGGCATGCTGATGTCGCTTCTCTGTTTACTTGGGTTTCGATCCATCTGCCAAGATATTCTTCCCGTGGAATCCGTCTGTCTGCCCATGGAATTGCTGGACTGGCTGTTGGCCATCCACGCCACCCACTCGAGGTAGGCTGTAGAATCCATAAACGGATCCGGCGGCAGCGTGGAATTTCCGGACCCCGTGTTTGTTCGAGGAAAACAGTAAGGGGGTTGAAACGCCGGACTCCCAAAGGAACCGGTGTGGGGGACTGGAAAGCCCTGACTCTTGGTGTTTCTCAGAACCGCCGCAGCTGACCTTCTTCGGGGAGAGTGGGAATGCGACTCGGCACCGTCTTCCGGTCGAAATGTCGGAACCGTGACGGGCAGCCCAGGGTTGAGAGGGGGATTACGACGCCACATGGCCTGGTTGGGCCAGGCGATGCCATTTTGCTCGAGAATTTCTGAGCTCTGTCAGTCTACTGCAAAACAGTGGGCGTGCAACACTTTACACCTACCGAGTGGGGCGTGCTGGAACGAGAATGCCACAACGTTCTTGACCCTCTCGATGGGAACCGACAAGGAATCGCGAGGGAAGCCTTCGCTGATGATGACCTTGATTCTGCCAATGTCGTCACCCGGGTTCCAGTGGTTTTGGTACAGAAGCTCACGACGGAAATGCGGGAACTTGAGCTGCTCATGTTCGCCTGTCTTTGTAAACTCTACTCGAGAAATTAGGTCACGATTTCGACAATTTCGCAACAAGAGATACGGACCAAAAGTGCTCGTGATCAAGTGAGGCCCATTGACATGGCGGTCAAATACAGTTGACCTAGCCAGCGCGTCAGCAAGGTACACCCAGCTTTGATATCCAAAAGGTAACGCACGCAACCAAGCGGCCATCGAGCAAGATACGCATCTCAAACTTGATGAGCTCCGGGTGCTTGCTGTACGTACGGGTGAACTGGCTGATTTCGGGGTCGTGCCAGCTGTGGACGGAGAGCTGGAAAGGTGCCCCGGCTGGTAGACTCGGCACGAAACAAGTCATAACCGGCATGCCTACAGACCCATGTATATGGGCAAGCTCGGGGTCTGGAACAACCTGACACGCCACCTTGAACTCTTTGAAGGGGACCTTCGAGTCCCGACCGGTAGGGAAAAGGATAACGTCCCTGGCAAGGTGCGAAAAAGAAGTGTCAGTTTGGGCCATACCACATGTATCTTGAAGGAGTAGGCCATTTTTGGAGGGGCCATACCAGTCATCGTAACGCATGGTGACAGTCGATCTCGGTTCGAGATTACGACGCTGTGGTAGGAGAAGCTGTTGGTAAACTTTGCTGAATGGGAATGAGAAACAGAATAGAAGAAGAGAAACTGATGAGCAGGCAAAGGCTCAGATAATTAGAATGCCTGGATGCCAAAAATTGACCAAGAAATCCAGTGACGCTGCATCGTCAGTTGCTGTCCCCAAGCAGAGGACTCGGGAGCTTTGTCCAGGCTGGTAATGTCTGGCTGGGTAACGACAGCACCGCCAGAGGGCTTAACCTCGATCCCACGTTCCTTCCGATAGGAAGAACGATCGCGCGGTGACAGATCCATTCCTCAGATTCGGGCCCGAAAAGCGAAAAAACTGGCAGGGCATGATTGGTCACTAGACTGGTCCCGGGCCTTTGTGGTTGCTGTGATGCGGCTTTTGGACGCTCCAAACTGGTATTTGGGCAACAACCTCCATACACTCAGTCGAGTTCAACCCAGAACAACGGCCGAGACCATAGGCTGAACTTACTCGTATAGTTCCTGCAAAGTCTACAGCACGGGCAGCATCATAACCAGGGCACTGCCCAGGCTTGCTTGGGGAACCTGGAAGGGACAGTCTTGCTGTTCGTCAGGGAAAGCAGTGACACGCAAAATAGGCCAAATGCATGCATGTAGGTATAGAAGTTGCTTCCTGACACACCCTTGATATCACAAACGGCCCATTTCTCAATAATAGCACCATCCCTGCTTCCTTACCAGATGCTCTTTCTGAGCAGGACGAGTTGACAAGTCAATCCCGGCTTCCTATTCCTTACACCTTTCTCGCACGGTGGATCTGATGTGGAACCAGAAATCAACAAACTAACTAAGGGACTCGACACGCAATTGCATATCGTTGGATCGCGGCTGGCTTATATACAGTTCTAATTCGAAGATAATCATGTTCAGGGGTCTTCATCACCCTCCATCCGGGCCTGACATATGATATTAGTGATTGCCGTGCGGCTAATTGAAGTGAACGTTTTTGAACTCACCCGAACGCCACCGGCGCCGCCAAGCTCTCTCTCCAGACCACCCTCAAACTCGCGGGGATAGCTGACTCGGTCGGGATAGGTGAGCTTGACGGTGTACACGACGCTGAGAAACAGAGCAATGAACGCAGCGATCTGAAGCGCTCCCTTGCCGGGGCTGACCCAGGTATACTCGTAGGTGGAGAACATGCCCAAAATATCGTGATCCTCGTGCACAGGCTCACCAAAGTTTCTCCGCTCCTGCTTGTCCCACCAGTCGGCGTGAGGGTCGCGGAACTGACGCTTGATACGGGGAGGGTTGATGTAGCCACCGTTCTGCGCAATTGTCAGCCTGTGTCCACCACCATCTCCTTCTGTAATCCAATATACCACACACCATTTCGGGGTCCTCGGCGGGAGTGAGGTTCGGATAGTCAGAGTCGGGGTAGAGTTTGTCGATTTCGGAGCGGCCGACCATGGACTCGGGAAGGAAGGTTCTCTGTTGAACGAGGGGGAGTCGCCGAGAAGCAGCGAGGGCCGCGGCCCGGAAGGGCGTTGCCCGCACAATCTGGCGAGACAGCATCTGCAAGAAAGAATTGGTCACTGATCGATTTTTTCAACTTGAGAACAACATCAAAACTGACCTTTGGCAAGGGTGATGCCGCAATGCGGTCGTGTGAACTGTGAGGTCTGATGATGACGATTGACGTTCGAAGCCGAAGCTCCTTAGGGTGGTTCACTGGTTCAGGGCCATGGGCGCTGTGTTGGATCGGGTACAGCATCTGATTGGCTACAGCTTGCTCCCTCCTACGCCAAGCTCGCTGTAGCCCGCTGGTGTGGATACCTCAGGCAACAACCGCCATCCATGTCGCGCGCTGCTTCTCTGGCCCGTGGTCGGGTGAGGTACGTAGCGCCGCCTTTCTTTCAAGTCCCGTCCAGGCTTGGTAACGGGAAAAGCTGGAATTTTTTGTCGGCTGTCAAAGTTTTGCTGACGACGTAGATTTTCAACACAAATTAAGCTGCAGCCAACGCCACAGACAGCTAGACATGCTCAAAACTTGAGACGGGATTCTTTGAGCTCTTGCCGTTCTCGTGACCTCTCTTTCATCCTCCCAGATGCCAGTTTCGTCGAGATCTCGGCCTTTTCCCCCTCGCGTCGTCCCTCGTTACTATGACAGAGATCGCGTCCCCCAGCCCAACACACGCAATTCCTGCTGCTATTAATGGGGAAAATGGCGAACACCACCACCACGATGAACCATCCATCCGCGAGCCCGAATCGCTCGAATCCATCAACACAAATGATCAGAAAATCTGTCCAAATATTGATTCATTTGTCGAAGAGGGGAAACCTATCGAAAAGATCAATATCCAGCAGCAGAGCTCAATAACCACTGATGGAGTCCCACGCGGCTTGACTCCGGCTGCCACTGCTCGTGCACGTGAAGAGACAAACACTGACGATGAACCGCCTGCAAAGCGACGAAGAGTGCGTGACACAACACCGACTAGCTCTGCGCGTAAACCCAAGATAGAATCCCCACCGTGGAAGAAGGTGGAAGCCGAGGGACCTTCAACCTTTGTGGCCGAAGATGGACGACGCAAATCGGGTCGCATCAACACTATTCCGCTGGAACTACAGCGAGGCGAGAAACGCATAACAAGGGGGCAAATACAGGGACCGAGTCCTCCAAGAAATCGACGAGGTGCCGGCACCAGTAATGGCACCGCTGCGAACTCGACCCCCGCTCCGTCCAACAACTCCAAACGCTCAACGCCATCGAGTAAGCAGGTGTCATCTCGGACATCGGCAACAGCCAAACCTCCACCACGGAGAGTCACCGAAACCAAGCCTAGTAATAGTAATAATCGAAGTCGCCGACGATCTGTGTCGCCGAGACGCCCCACGACGCCGCCCAAACATACACTCGGGACTCGACGCTCGACCCGACGACTTCGAGACAATGACTATGACGATTTTGACAATGATACCCCCGTACGCACGACCCCACGGATAAAGATCAAGCCCCGGCCGCCGTTGACGACCATTCCCCTTGTTCACCGCGACCAGGCGATCATACGACCTAAGCTGGGGCCGACTTTTGAGGAATATGTTGAGAGAGCTGTAGACATTCCTGTTGAGCAGGGCGGTCTCTCCGTACCTGTGGAAGATGGCCCACGACTCACAGATGATGTGGTGAGGGCTGACGCTGAGCTGATCCTGCGAGTAGAGAAAGAGGTAGAGCCGGGCGGTATCCTGGCTGAGGAGAGGTGCTCCGTTTTTGAGCCAGAACCTGAAGAGGAGCCGCCACGGCAATGGGCCCATATGGATCATTTGGCCAAAGCCATGACAAACTTCAGAAGGCTTATGCTATTGGAGCAGCAGCGTCATCGAGCGACAGCAAAGCGCTTGGCTATTGCCTGCGAGGCAGAGTGGAGGAGACGAAACCCACAGCCAAAGTCTGCGGAGGAGATCGAGCGAGAAGAGCGGGAGAAGAGCAAATTCAGGTGGCGTCAAGTCAACAGGGCCCTCGCAGGAACCTGGGAGAACGTGAAAGCGGAGGTCAACCGCCGACGACTTGCAGAGTGGGAGGCGGAGGAGCAGCGTCGGGTGAAAGCTGCCCTGAATCAGGCTGTTAATCTTTCCGAACAAAAGCTACAGGCACGACAAACCCAGACTGATGATGTGGAGGGCCTCTCGGATGAAGACGATGATGAGGACATACTCTCCAATCTTGAAGAAGATGACGAAGAAGCCGAAGATGACAGCGCTGCCTCAGACGATGCGTCAGAAGCCGACGACGAAAGCAACATGTCAACATCGGAGGACGAGGACGATAAGGAGTCAGTCCTTTCCGATGAAGGCTTGACGCAAGAGCAACTTCGCGAGAAGTACGCCAACCTACCTGCTTTGGGTCCTCCAATATCAAGCGATCACAATGCCGAGCAAGCTGCTCCCACCCCAGCGGGATCAACGCAAGTCGAACAAACAGACGATACCAGCGACGAATCCGTTGATATGGATGACGACCTGGGTTCCACCGAAGACGAGTCGAGCGCCGATGATGACGAGGAGGAGGAAGGAAGTGAAGACGACGAAGAGTCGGAAGACGAGCCTTCCGGGCTCCTTGGTTTATTCTTCAAGAAGTCGGAGTTGAAACAGCTCAAAACCGAGGCAGTACCGGAGGCGCCAGAGGGTCAGGAGGATAATGATGTGGACATGAAGGAGTCAAGTGTTCAACTGGACGTCACCACCGAAGGAGGCGATGTACAGATGGACGACTCCGCGGAAGGAATATCGAAACCTCCAGTTGACATTCCCGACCGCGATGCGACAAAACATGGTCCTGGCAACGATAGCGCGGGGCCTTTGATCAATGGGACATCCCACGTTTCCGTGGGCGATGCGACAGCCGACGTCGCCTCACGTATGGCTCAGAGCAACGGGATACTACCCCCAACAGAATCAGTTGGTGTTGAAAATATTGGCAACCAAACGACTCAGAGCAACGGAATAATAGCTCCTACAAAACCAGTCGGTCCTGAGAGTACTGGCACGGATGTTGCACCTGAACCCAACCACGTCTCAACTTCAGAACCGAAGCAGGAACCGGACGCTGCAGGAGATGTCGAGATGATGGATGCCCCTCCCGAGACGGAGACAGGCACCCCATCGGATGGCCCCGTTAGCACTACTGTCAACCAGGCTGTTGAGTCTCATGTACAGCAACCAAACCATGACCAACGCCACCCTCAACGACCAAATTCTCCAGAGACTGAACCTGTCACCACCATTGGCAGTCCGATAGGGAGTCAATCACCTCGTACTTCCGACGATACCAAGCCCACAGACGCTGATACTCCAATATCAGAGGGCCCCATATCGTCAACCACTGCCAACATCGAAATACCCTTCCTGTTGCGCGGGACACTGCGTGAGTATCAACATTTGGGCCTCGAGTGGCTGGCGGCCTTATACGCAAATAACACCAATGGCATCTTGGCCGACGAAATGGGCCTTGGCAAGACCATTCAAACCATTGCGCTGCTGGCACACTTGGCCTGCCACCATGAAGTTTGGGGGCCACATCTCGTGATTGTACCGACCAGTGTCATGCTGAACTGGGAAATGGAGTTCAAGAAATGGTGTCCAGGGTTCAAGATCCTCACCTACTATGGTAATCAGGATGAACGAAAGAGGAAGCGACAGGGATGGACCAATGATGACGTTTGGAACGTCTGCATCACTTCGTATCAGATGGTGCTCCAAGATCAGCAGGTCTTCCGACGCAGACGATGGCACTATATGATCCTTGACGAAGCTCACAATATCAAAAACTTCAAGTCACAACGGTGGCAGACCTTGCTGGGCTTCAACACACACTCTCGACTGTTGATCACAGGCACACCACTTCAGAACAATCTTACTGAGCTCTGGTCTCTTTTGTATTTCCTGGCACCACCTGAAAACGGCGAAGGAGGCTTTGTGGACCTCAAGGAGTTTCACAATTGGTTTTCGAGACCCGAATCCCAGATTCTTGAAAGTGGCCGGGAGCAACTCGACGATGAAGCTCGCGCTATCATCTCCAAACTCCACAAAGTGCTCCGTCCTTACCTCCTTCGCCGCTTAAAGGCGGATGTTGAAAAGCAGATGCCCGCCAAATACGAACATGTAGAGTTCTGCCGCCTCTCAAAACGCCAGAGAGAGTTGTATGATGGATTCCTGTCTCGGGCTGATACCCGCGCAACACTTGAGGGAGGCAATTACATGTCCATCATCAACTGTCTAATGCAGCTGAGGAAAGTCTGTAACCATCCAGATCTTTTTGTTGACCGCCCCATCATGAGCTCGTTTCGCATGCAGCGCTCAGTTGCTGCCGACTATGAGGCCAACGAGCGGATCATTCGACAGAGGCTTCTATTCGAGAAGCCAATGAGCGTTGTAAATTTGGGGTTTTTGAACATGATCCCGACACAACATGAAGACATGTCAACTCACAATGCGGACCGGACATCTCAACTTAGCACGCAACGCATACTGCTCGATCTTCGGGAGGCACAAAAAGCTCGAGCGAAGAACGCATACCACACACTGGATCCAGCTTCAGTCAAATCCAATATTGTGTATTTAGAGAGCGCAGCAAGGTGGAGCCGCTTTGAAGAACTCCAACACTGCGTTTACCTCAACGCGCTCCGCCGCCAGCAACGCCCCATCTATGGCAAGCGTCTGGTTGAGCTCCTCACACTCGACACCCACCGTCGGCCTTTTAAGCAACGCCCAAAGGTTCCCCAGAAGATCATGAGCTGGTTTGAGGAGGACTCTCATCTACTGCACAATGCTATTTTGACGCTTCCGCAACGTGCGGAGTCGATGGAGACCACCATCACCAAGTTTGCATGCGTCACCCCCGCCGTGGTGACCGGTGATCTGAATCAATTCCTCCTCGGATCGAAGGGCATCCAGGCCTTTGAGGAGGCAGACATGAGGCTCTCTGCGCCCGTTAAGCACATTCCGTTCATGCCCCGTGAGCGGCCTCCAGATCCATGGCACGAGGCTCGGATGCGACTGAGCATACAGTTTCCTGACAAGAGGCTTCTGCAATATGACTGCGGAAAATTGCAGGCCCTCGACAAGCTCCTTCGCAAGTTGCAAGCAGGTGGCCATCGGGCTCTAATCTTCACTCAGATGACCAAGGTCCTCGACATCCTGGAGCAGTTCCTCAACATCCACGGGCACAAATACCTTCGCCTGGACGGTGCAACCAAGGTTGAACAGCGCCAAATTTTGACCGATCGATTCAACCACGACCCACGAATCCTCTGCTTCATCTTGTCTACTCGATCAGGTGGTCTCGGTATCAACTTGACGGGTGCTGACACAGTTATCTTCTACGATCAAGACTGGAACCCCGCCATGGACAAACAGTGCCAAGATCGATGCCATCGTATCGGACAAACTCGGGACGTCCATATCTACCGCCTCGTCAGCGAACACACCATCGAAGCCAATATCCTGCGCAAGGCTAGCCAAAAACAAATGCTCGATGACGTCGTCATTCAAGAAGGAGAGTTTACCACGGACTACTTCAACAAGATCTCCGTGCGCGACGTCATCACCCAGACCGGCGAAGTCCACGCCAATGAAATCGACGTAGCCGCTAACGCCGCTATGGACCGCGTTCTGGGCGGTGTGGAGAGTAGTAACCCCAAGAGCGTCGGCCGCGTCCTTGAACAAGCCGAAGATAAAGAAGACGTGGCCGCCGCCCGGTTAGCTGAGAAGGAGATCCAGCAGGACGATGCTGATTTCTCGGAACAGCAACCTGCTTCGGGGGTATCCAGCGTGCGACAAGGCACGCCGAGGGACGGGACTGAGCCACCTACCTCTGCCGTGGAGAGGAAGTCTTCAACTTTGGGTCTTTTTGCTGAGTCGGCTGCAGCGGAGGAGGAGGAGGACAAGGAAGTGGAATACAATGCTTTTGGTGGAAGGATGCTCACGGTGGATGATTACATGTTGGCGTTCATGACGGCTGCGTTGGAGGGCACGCCGCTGGATTTGCCCAAGGATCGGAAGAGGGGAAAGAAGAAGGGGAAAGATACCCGGAAACGATAAATATTTTTTTACACTGTAAGATAGGCATGGATTGAAGAAAAATTGCGTTGATTACTGTATTGTTAGTACTACTGGGACTGGAACAAAGCGGGCGTGTGATTGCCAAAGCGATATTACATAGACTGGTTGGTGGGTGGGTGGGGGTTTATACATAAAACTAACTGGGGGAAAGGCACATCAACAAACAAGTTGTTGATCTGGGATAGGGGAGGGAGCGGGTGTTTTGCGAGGGGGGCGTAAGAAATGATGTTGTTATCAATCATCATTGTCACCATACAAGGTTGCCCAAGCGAACTGCTTTGTTTCTTTGGGTGAGGGGTGAGGGGTGAGGGATGGGGGAGTACGGGATGAAGATTTCTCGAGTGGTGGTGGGCTCACTGCCCCCCACCCAACTCAGGACTAGCAAAGAATAGAAAGACCATCAGAGTCACAGGTTTTCCACTCTTGAAGTTTTCTTTGCTTTGATCCAAAGGCTTGCTCGGTTTGTCTATGGTGGTATCCTAATCTGCTTCACAACCAAAGCCGCAACGGCATAAAACAAGGCGCTAACCACCCACGGCATCCCGAGTGCTTGAGACGAGCCAGTTTTCAGGGCAGCGACCCAGATCGTGGGCATCATTATTGCCCCCAAGAGGGTTCCTACCGTCCGGATGAGCATAACTAGGGAAAATAAATGTGTTCCTGGTCCACTACTAGTTGCATCGTTGCTGTTGTTGTTCTGGGGAAGTAGTATAAAAGGGGATTTCAGCAACGAGTAAGTAAACATCGGTAAAGCAATCCCCATTGCGTATAACAAGAGGGAGGGGACCAAAACAGAGATGGTGGTGGAGAAGGCGATGGCCAAGGCCCCGAGGACGGAGAGGATTAGGCAGGCTAGGGCATTCCTGGTAGTCTCTTTGTCTGCTGTTGCTGGGGAGGGTCCAATTGAGGATGAAGGTAGAAGGGGGGAAGAGGGAGAGCGGCGGCGCCAGCGGAGGAAGCGCGGGATGAGGACTGTCAAAAGAAAAAAATTGAAGACGGCTTTGGCGGAGAGGAGGTAGCCTACGGAGGAAAATTTCCGAGAGTACCGCTTGGAGATGTAGAGGGTCAAAAGCTTGGTGTCGGAGCTCGCGAGGGAGGCGAGGAAGAAGGTCAGGAGGAGGAGGATGAAATTGCGAGAAGGGTTGGTGAGGAGGTTGAGGAGGATGTTGAAGCGGTGCGTGATGACTGCTTTCAGAGTGGGTTTCCGTTGGGGATAGAAGGAGGAGGAGGAGGGGATAAGAGGGGCGGTGGTTTCGTCTTCGTGGGAAGATATAGGGGGTGTTTGCCGCCGGGGTATAGGGTTGGCGGGAAGGTTGGAGATTACTACCGCAGCGAGCAGGAGGAGGAGAATGCCCAGCCAGAGAGGGAGCCAGATGAGGGCGCTCATGGTCGCGGACGCGAGAGCTGGGCCGAGCTGGAGGGAGAAGACGCCTGATACGGCGTTGACGTAGCCGAAGAAGGTTGCTCTACTCATATATGTTAACGAGAGGTATGTTAAGGGGGGGAGGGGATCGTACCGAAGAACATGGTCATCAGTCAACTCGGATACAAGCGCGTATATGATGGAGTTGAACACGCAGTCCCCGCCCAGAAAGGAAAACACCGGCGCGAGAGCCACGGCGTTGACTGGGAGGACAGTGTCAAAATATCCCACGCAGAAAGTCCAAAACAGCAAAAATGCCCTGGGGATGAGGTTCAAGCACAGCACAAAGCGATACCCGTAGCGGTCAGCCAGCGACACGAGCGGAATCGTGAGAAAAAAGTCCCCGCCCACCCAGAGAGTTTCCATTACACCCTGAAGTTTTCCGAGACCCTGCTGGACTTCATCCACGGCCTTGCACATCTCCTCGGGCACGTCGCCGGGATGCAGCAGCAATACAGAGGGGTCATGAACTGCAAAGTAGTCTCGACACAACCGCCCTTCAACCACGCGGCTTACGGGCAGGGAGTACAAACTCCATGACAGGTTCACGAGGGCAACCAGGAGGAGGAGTGGTTGGATTCCGCCTCGTTTGGGGATAGGGGTGGTGGTGATGGCAGCAGTGGTTGTGAGAGGTTTGTGCGGGTCGGCGGGTGAGTGGCTTCTTTGGCGGGGGAAACGGCCGTGCAAGTCATCATCATCGCTGCCGTATAGCGCGGCAAACGAAGAAGATGACGGCTCCCCTCCAGACATGGAGATCATATCAGACGTACAGTCTATTTTCAGATGAAGGTCTGTTATGATTCCATTGTGTTTGCACGAAAGACGATGGAATTAAGGTTGTTTGCGTGTGACGATCAGGCAACGGGCCGCCTACCCGGCCCTGTAATTTGACACCTCTCAGCGGCCGGGTGTCTAGCCGTTAGCAGATAAAAGTCTCCACTACCGTACCTCCCTGAGCTACTTTCGACGACTTCTTGGAAACAAACATCTTCGGCTTTTGGGTGCGAGTCAATCCTCATCCAATCCTCTGTCCTTTTCAGCATTAAGTACTCGCTGGTGGGCAAAAAGATATGTTCATGATGAAGGTGATATGTTATTATTTTGAGTAGGAGCATCACTGCTGGGTATCGTATATGGTAATAGAGATAACTGTAAAGAATGCCATCGGTTTTTCCCCGCTTCGTTCCCAAACGGAAATTTCCAAGGCCGGAACGATTAGTTCAACACTGAAGAATCCGGCCGTGCTAATGTTACTGGAGGAGACACAGAACATGCGCCTTGTCCCCCAGCCTGATGCCGGCTTGTTGGGTCAAGCTCGAACCTTCCCCGGCCGTCCAACTCATACCTGTCATTGGTAGTAGGCATCTCATAGCGGTACCACTGACCATCGACCTCAAAAACGGTGTTCACCGTCGGCATTTCGGCGGGGATCTTTGGTGGATATGACAGTTCCTTCGACTCGGGTCCGGGTGACGGGGCGTAGGCGGACGATGTGTAGCCTGTGCCGTTGGCATTGGATGCCGCAAGCTCGTGCTGTGAGTCCCCTGGCATTTCTACGGCTGACGATGGCCGTTTTCGTGAGCGACGACAAAACCATATCAGCGCGATTATTGAGGCAGCAAACATCACCGCCCCAACTACACCAACGATGACCGCAATGAGGGTTCCCTGTGACAAGGAGTTATCGCTCGAGCTGAGTGGAGGTGTTGCCGACGGCAGTCCGGAGGCTGCTGCCGAGGACGATGCTGAAACTGAGCTTGATGTCGATACCGACCCCGAAGATGGTGCTGAGGAAGAAGCAGAGCCAGAGCCAGAACCAGAACCAGAACCAGAAGCACTGGGACTGGGACCGGGACTGGGGCGAGACGCTACGAGCAGAAGTGTAAGTAGTGATGTCCTTTGATTGCTTGTCATTGAGGGGTGACTGACCTGTTGGCTCACTGTGGTTGCAGTAATAAACCTGAGAGCATGTGGTTCCGTCATAAACGTAGAGGTTGGCCTGTAACTGCTGATAGCAGGAAAAATCGGGCTCAAACCCATTCTTGCCGGTGCCGGCAAACTCCCCCTCGTCAACCTTTGGCCCAATTGTTGCTGTAAAGGTGACTTTTGTAGTGGTGAACAGTCCAGAGGTATCGGCGTTGATCCATAACGCAGTCTGGCCAGGATTAGTCTTGACGACAGCAACATCCTCGGGTTTCGGTCCGGGAGTGCCTTGGAAGTAGGCCATCTGCGAGGATCTAACATTGTTACTGTCCCTGCAGTCGGCCAGGACGACGTGTTCGTCTGGGAACGGAATTCGCCGTTGGATATTTGGCTCTTCCTGGACATTCTCTTGGCCACGTCGCCCTGGCATTGCTTCCCGAACGAGGGCTCCATTCCATGTCTGCTGGATCATGTTGGTTGTCGAAGCCGTCTTGGTATCTGGTGAGTGGCTGATCGTTACGAGCTCCGCGATGGGACTAGACTGCTCGATCTCATCGAAGACGAGATGCAGCCATGATGTTGTCCCAGGGGCGATGGGCTAGAAGTGGTCCCTCCTGAGGTCAACCACCATGGCGGCGAGGGAAAATGCGGGGAGCTGGACAGTCCATTAAACAACCAGGGCCCATGAACAAGGCTGCGAAGACCGTATAAATCCAAGAACAAAACATCGAAGGGAGCATCCCAGACATTGCGAGACACACAGGGTGGGTGCTACGCCGTGCTGATGGAGGTCGACATTAAGGGGACCATGCAGTGTGAAATTAGCGCCGGCAGTCTTCATGACCAATGAACAGACCACTACAACAGGAGCTGTCAAGCACGCCGTAAGTGCTGACGGTGCCCTTACGGTGGCTGCTTACATTAGGCTTCCGAATGTGGGGGCGGGGTCTCGATCAAGGGGTGATTGCGTCGATATTAACTGCCCTGAGGTCTGCCACCTTCTTGCACGTCGAACAGTAGCAGAAGAAGAATCCCTAGAAGGCAAAGATGCATGGCAAATCTTTGAGACCTTGCCAAAGACTTTCACATTTCTTCAGAAGACAAAGAGACTCCCCTACCTGAAACACTGAACCTCGTCATCTCCTCGATGGCTTGGGGCTGGTGCCGATTAGCTCCAGTCGCTTCTTCAACTTCATACCGTCGATATCGCTTTCTTGTTGTACGTCAACCTGATCAGGTACCACTGCAAATAACAATCGGTCCTTTTTCGCTTAGCGAACCACCTGGCTACTCCGGTACATACTGATATCCCCAGAGCCGTGTATCACCTGCCAGAATGGTGAACAGACAGTGCCCATGCATGACTTCGGCCTCAACCACGGCAATGATCGCCAAGCTGCAACACTATCGGGCGCCACGTGAGAGCTGAAAGACCGCAATTTAGAGCCGCATAATTCTCAAACGGTGGCTGACAGTAGTCACACACTTTGGCGAGTCTGGAACCTCCTGAGTCCTCAGTCGCTCAGTTCTCCCGATGAGTATCGCCTAAGCCAGCCACACCCGCGAGTGGGCGGCGACGATGCTCGAGGCTCTGGAGTAAGGTTGTCAGTGCCCTCGGGTGGTCACGCACGTCAGAGGCATAGCTGTCGAACTAAAGCCCGTTCGATAATCACGATCAATTTTGAGAGTTTCAACAGGATCTATTGGACACCTTGTTTTTTATCTGCTCATATATCATCTCTACCGATCACCCCTCTTTTACTTCTGGCCTTTCGCCTCCGCAATGATGTCTTCCGCAGCCTTGACGCTGAGCATCATCGTGGGGCAGCTAGGGAACGCGCCTGGAACAACGGGGAAAGCACTGGCGTCAACGACACGAAGACCGGCAACTCCTCTAACCCGGAACTTGGAGTCGAGCACGGCAAACTTGTCATCATCACCACCAATCGCACACGTCGACGTAGCATGGTGCGAGTACGCCTGGGTCTTGAAGTACTCCTTCTTCTCCTCAAACGTACAGTTCAACGTCTGCTTGCATGGGTGCTGTTCCACAAGAGGCTGAACTGGAGGCCCAGCAGCGTGGATAGCCTCGCGCAGAATGTCCGCTGCCTCAACGAGTTCCTTGAGGTCCTGGTCACCATGCTTATCAAAGAAGCGGAAGTTGATGTCAGGGGTATCCTGAGGATTGGCAGACACGAGCTTGACAGTACCCGTCTGCGACTTGGGCTGCATGTGGACAATTGCGCAAGTATACTGGGTCGGGCCATGATCTGTGGGGAAGCCGGGCCAGAAGCCCTCGAAAGAGAAGGCGCCGCACCAGGTGAAGATGTTGCGCTTCTTGTCGGGAGCAGATGGTGTGCGGAAGAGCAGAGTCATCAGGCCGGCCTCAACAGGTGCCTGGCCCAGAGCGAGGAGAGAGCCCTCATAGTTGTCACCCAAGTTCTCGCCAACCCCGGGAAGGTCCTTAACGACGGGAATGCCAAACTTCTTGAGCTCATCTGCCGGACCGACACCGCTGAGCTTCAGGATTTGAGGAGAGTTGAAAGCACCGCCAGCCACGATGACCTCGCGCTTGGCCAAGATCTGTGACACGGGACCCTTGGTACCCTTGACGTGCTTGGGATCTGCACCATAAAGGGACGGGCCTTCCATAACCTCGACACCGATCGCGCGGGGAGTCTTTCCCTCGCCAACAGTAGCCTCGTCAAAGAGGACACGAGTCACGAGCGTGTGAAGCTGCAAGGTCAGGGGATACTTTGCCGGGTCGGCGATCGTGGCGCGCACGTAGTTGTTGGGGCTGTTCCGTTTGCCTTGGCTGTCCATGTGCTGCGCCATGTTGTAGAACGAGTTCTTCTCGTCCATCTTGTCCGCCTTGGCCAAGATGTCGGTGCCGACGAGGCTGGCGACGTTCTCGGGATCTTGCCCTGTCAGTTCGGCGACCTTCTTAGCAATCCTCGTCTGGGGGTTGCTGTTGTTCTTTGCCCATGACGTGTCGCCGACCGATGTCGCGAGCCAGCCTGATACGCCGAAAGTATTAGCATTCTCGAGATCCCCAAGAGGCTACTGGGCTTGGTCAACATACCATCGTACCCGCGATCGGGGTTACCAGCGGCAAGGTACTGGACTCTTTCCATCTTCTTGAGGTACTTCCTCATGTTGTCCGCCTCCCAACTGGTATCGCCGGTCTTGTTGACGATGATGTTCCAGTCGTCGTCGGCTGGTAGCGTGCATACCGCAGCGTTGTGCATGGCGCACCCACCCAACACCGCCGCACGGGGGTACTGAATGCCGAGGTGTTTCGCTCCCTCCGGAGGGTCGGGGCCGATATGAAAAGTTCCATCACCAGTGTCGTACACGGTGTGCTCGAACTTGAGCTCCCGCTCCGGGTCATCGGAATGCTTCACCCAAAAGTCCCAACGCGTTGCCTCGTCATTGGCGGCTTCGTTGAAGTTCATCAGGTCCGCATAGGTCGGGTTGTCACCCTCATCTCCACCAGCCTCGAGCAAGAGCGTCGAGAAGCCTGCCCTGGCGAGTTCTGCCGCAAGAGGACCGCCACCCGGCCCAGAGCCTACCACGATGTAGTCATAGGTGGTAGCGGCTGCCCGGACAGCAGCGGCCGAGAGGGCCAAAGAGAGCATACGATACCGCATTGTCGAGTACGGATTGGTGATCTTGATTGAGGGATGATCATAGAAGGGAGCAAAAGAAGCTACCTGGCAGAAAGGGGCTCACACAGCTCCTTTAAACCCGTCTCCCAGGTCCTTCTTCCTCAAATCTGGTTCCCATTCCGCTGGCTCGGATTTCCACTCGCTTTCTTACCACGTGGGATTTCTTACGGTAGTTACATTATCGCTCATCGCCCGTCTACCAACAAATGAACCACACGATAGCCGGATATTGAGGCGCCGTCTTGAGTGCTGCCCCCTCAGAGGGTTCTCCAACGGTGGCTCGTACGCGGAATCTCTTTCAAACTGATCGTTGACCAGCCCCCCGTCCCGCCCTTCCCCTCTCCTCTTTACCTCATGTCCAGCCAATGTCACACACCTGTTCATTTCTGATAACCAAACACATATAGACGCGCCTCTGAACATTTCTCCTGCCCAGCCGTGCGGAGATCTCGGGTTACACCACGAGAAAGCACCTCACTCTAAACAATCAATTAGGCGGCGGTTATTGCTCTTGGCAGAATATAATATCCCGGCCACGCAGCGGTTCCGGGATATTGGGAAAACCGTTGCTGGTTAAGTAAGCCGATTCCAAAACCCCTTATTAACCGTTAGATCCCTGCATGGATTTTGTTTATGTTGGATTTCGTCGGCGGGGTTCTTTTTCTCGGAAGCATTCTTCCAGAGGATTTTGTCCCCATCGTGCTAATGAACCGATCGACTAGTTCGGAATGAGATTCTGTCCTGCAGCAAGAACGTGATGCGTTCTACTAAATACAGTAGGTTTCTTCTATGATGGTAGCTGAGGTGATCACAGGACACCAGTGGCGGTGGGTTAGTTGATACGAGTAACTATTAGACAGTTGCCACACCATAATCAGTGGAGATAAAATGCACAGACAATCAGAGAAGAGCTCGAGTGTGCGGAGAATCTCATCTAGGTTTCGGCACTGTAGTTGATTTTGAAGCTTCAAGTTGTGCTGACTGGAAGTGAAAACATGCAACACCTCTCCCGGCCATCGAAGTCCGCCAACGCCGTGAAGCACATGGCTCATTTAAGATCAACTAATTTACCACCGGCAGAGGCATTCAGTCAGTCAAGTCGTTTCAGTCGTTTTAGATCCAGTTTTGATAACTCAGCTCTCATCGAACGGCTCTCATTGACCACAGATGGACGGTTAGAGGATGGCAAGCTGCCGCCGGACAATGTTACACCTATCCCCAAATACCCGTGAATCAGACAAACTAAGCAGAATATAAATGTCAACGTCGGCCTAACATACCAAATTTTCGGGAATAGCCTCACTTTTACCATATTTATCCACAACCGGTCAGCACGATGATGACGTCATTGCTCTTGGGGGTGGGGTGGATTAGTAGCATTTCTAATCAACTATCAAAAAGAATGTTCCACGTCATGGAAAGTGGATAGAAACCCCTTTAGTTCGTTCTACCACACCTCTGTTTGTTGTTCACCCACCATTCATCATTCTGGGTAAATAACATAACGACCATGAAGACCATCGGCATCTTCCCGGCTTCTGGAGGGCTTGGAACAAGCACCTATCAGCATCTCCTTAAGCTAGTGCCGGATGACAAGCTCGTCCTCATCAGTCGGCACCCGGACAAGGTTGCTGAGAAGTATGTCCAAGCCGGCGTACAAACCCGTCAAGCGTCGTACGAGACAGACCCGTCTGACCTAGAGAGAGCTTTCTCTGGAGTTGACGTCTTGTTTCTCATCTCGTACCCCAGCCATGTTAAGGACTACCGTATCAAGGTACGTGTATTCGTAACAAACTTGCGTTGAAATATGTTCGCTTACAGAAAGTAACAGGTCCAACTTCCAGCAGTAGACGCAGCCCGCCGCGCAGGCGTCCAGCACATCTTTTACAGTTCGCTCGCCTTTGCCGGCCCAAGAGAGTCCACTAGTTCGCTGGCAGAGGTGATGCAAGCGCATCTTGCCACCGAGAGCTACCTGAAAAGCCTTGCTGAAGCCTCAGCTTCAAAGAAGTTCACCTACACGAGCATCAGAGAGGGCATCTACTCCGAGTCGACGCCCATCTACACCAGCTTTTTCGACGTGCAGAACCCCGACTCCTCGACGAACAGCACTAACGAGATTCTCATTCCGCACGACGGCAAAGGCGCCGGTGTAGCCTGGGTTAAGCGTGATGAACTGGGAGAAGCATCTGCCAAGCTGATTGCAGAATACGCATCAGGCCCAGAAGAAGGGTTCAAACACACCAACAAGGTCGTCCTACTTACCGGAAACAAGGAGTGGACGTTGGAGGACTCGGTGAAGTTGCTGGGAGAGGTCTCTGGAAAGAAGGACCTCAAGATTCGGCAGATTTCGGTTGACGAATGGGTTCAGCTGCCGCAGATCAAGAAGTACTTCCCCAACGAAACGGATGCTAGGACGTGGTCTACTGCTTGGGAAGCCATTAGACAGGGAGCCACGGCACCCGTTACGAAGGATTTGGAGGAGATTCTGGGGCGGAAGCCTGAGGAGTTTGATGTCACCCTCAAGTCAAGTGTTGCTAGTTAGGACTAAGTCACTCTTTTCTCTCGCCACAAACGCCAAGCGAAACCTGATCATTCCTATCTTCCTATGATTTATTTCTATTAGCATTTAATCGCGAAGAACTGTCCCGAATTCGACTTTCTGTTGGACCATGGTGGTGGTTGAAGATAGCAGAAGTGCCCCCGCCAAGTCCAGGACAAAACAAGCTAGATAGATGCTGTGCTGCGTGAGTGGTTGGGCACAGACACCTTCACCCGAACACCTACTATTCGTACTCAACATCAAAACCCCTTCGTCCGACGACCAAACGTTAAATACATTTGACAGCTACACCAGGGGCTTGTTCATGGCTTGTCACTGTCGTTGCATTAACCTCCCGAATTCCGAACCATGGTCAGACTTCGATTGATCCCCAATCCGGGGGTGGGGAAAGACAGGGGAGGTTATTCCCGGGGACGCACCACTTGCTGCAACAGCTTGCCCCCCGCCGCCGCATTCTGAGACACGATGTCCAAGCTCTGACGCGGCAGAGAACGCCCCGTGCTCGACCGCACGCTGCATTCTACCTCGAGGTGGTACCGTCCTGGTCCATGCCCATCCGCAAGCTTCACTTCTTTGGGTCTCGTCCGGGGTATCACGGCCGATAAACTTCACGCAGTAGGGAAATACTCCAGACATGAACACTCGATTATACACACATCGATCGCCCGGTTCCTGCAGCGGGATCAACTCCCCCCTTGTCGTCTCGTTTTCGTTCGCTTTCTGGCTCTGTGAGCGAGAGTCCGGGGAACCCATGGATTTTGACGGCTCGTCCAATATCTCGGCGGACTTCCCGTCCTCTCCTTCCCTGGGTGGACTGACTCTAAGCTTTTTTCCCAACTTTCTTGGTCCCTGCCGTTCGTTTTCTTCCCCCCCGCAAATGAGACAGCCGTCGAGCGGAAACGCCGTCGGGTTGTCGCCGTCGTTGTTGTCGTCGTCGTCGTCTGTCGCTATCACTGCCCAAGGAGAAGGCAAGTCGCTCCTGGCGAGCCCGCGTCTTCCTCTCCATGTCGGGTTTCAACAATTCAGCGTCGTCGTCAACACCATCAACAGACGATGAGGGTAGGACTAATTTGACGCGGCAAGACTTGGAAGTGCCCCCAGCCTTCAAGATCAAGCAAACAGTTGATTATGGGCCCCAGATCAACTTCACCATCTGGCTCTTGACGGCGATTTCGGCGGCCTTCCTCGCTCTCCGCGTCTACTGCAAGTTCCTGAGGCATCGTGGGTTATGGTGGGACGATCACATACTCATCGCATCATGGGTGAGTAATACATCATGCCCCCTCTCATCTTCCACTGCTCAACCTCTTACAAGAAGCCTCTAGGTATCACTGGTGGCCTCCGGGGCATTTGTCTCCGTGTCGGTGAACCTTGGATTTGGGCGGTCACTTTCACTCTTCAACTTTGACAACCTCCACATGTATCTCCTGTACACGAATCTGGCGGGAACCTTCTCCATTCTTGCCGCGCTGTGGAGCAAGACTTCCTTTGCCATCACTGTTCTTCGAATATCAACCGGCTGGGTCAAGTTCTTGGTCTGGTTCATCATGATTACCGTGAATGTCTCATTGGGGGTGGCGATTGCCTTGACATGGGGACAATGTACGCCCATTGAAAAGATTTGGCAACCTGACATTAATGGCCATTGCTGGCCAAAGTTCTATCAAGTCCGGTATAATATCTTTACTGCTAGTAGGTTGCCCCCCCTTCTCGTCGATACAGTGGTGTGTCACTAACACATATTTTGACGCAGTCTACTCCGGAGCCACGGACATCGTCCTCGCACTCGTTCCCTGGAAGATTATTTGGACTCTGACCATGAACAAGAAAGAGAAATTTGGCGTGCTTGTGGCAATGAGCATGGGCGTATTGTGAGTTGTGGTTTAACCGCGTAGATCTGGGGAAATGGTGGATGTTGTTAACCCATTCATGTGTTTTTTTTTTAGTGCTGGAGTAACATCCATCATCAAAATTACCCAACTTCCCTCGATTTCAAATTCAACTTTCACCGAATCAACCACTCAACTTATGATTCTCGCTTCAGCCGAGGGTGCCATCTCCATCATCGCCGCTTCCATTCCCATCCTCCGCGCTCTTCTCCGCGACACCCGACCCCCGCCCGGACCAGCACAGTTCTATCACAACATGGATTTTGGAAGCATGTACACGGGCACAGAAAACACCCAAGGGACCGGACGGAGCAGTACCGTCATCAGCTCGGCAGGCAATCACAGCCGCGCCGGGTCCAGCTGGAGCAACAAGGAAATGCACTCGGGCAGTTCCATCATGCGGCTCAGTCGGCTGAGCCGGTTCAGTGGTCTGAGCATGGGGTTCAATGGCTCATCACACCGCGGGGGGTCCCGGTCTCCTCGAACATCGTCAGCGATGTCGCGGTCCCTGGGGTCGAGGAACGAGAGCATGAGTAGTTTTTTCAGCTTGGACCCGCCGCCAGGCAAGATTATTCAAACCGAGGAGGTAGTGGTGGAGTACGAAACAAATACTACGCAGCAGCTAAATCATCACCACCACCAGCGGGGGTTGAGCCTGTTGAATAGTCAGTCCCAGGGTGGTACTGGTGGTCCGGATGATGAATGGCCGATGGCAAAAGACCTGCAGTGGCCAGGTGCTGCTGGGCGGACGCCGGTGTGACCTGGTGAATACCATCGCGCGTCCCGGCTTTTCTTCTTTAATGTCTTTTTTTTTTTTTTTTTTTTTGGGGGGGGGGGGGTGGGGGGTGGGGGGGTAGGATGCCGGGGGGGAGTCCAGCCAGGGCGGGGAGGTGGTCAACACGGCGACAAAAGTTT